>JAKUAQ010000008.1:0-303339 GCA_030562965.1 Starmerella ratchasimensis
GCGCCACACGGCGGCTTCGACGCCCAGCGTGCGGCACAGCGCCGCAATCGTCGGCACGACGTCGAGCGCCGGCGCCGCCAGCGGCACCGCGTTTAAGATCTGTACGACGGGCGCGCCGCCGCTGAACAGCCGCTTATCGCCCGGCACGAGCCGCGGCAGCGTCACGAACCGCGCGGCCCACAGCCCGTCGCCCAGCGCGAAGTACGCCGCCGGCTCGCCGTAGCGCGCCACAACGTCCTCCAGACCGGCAGCACGTACGCCCACGACATCAGAGTGCAGCAGACACTCGATTGAGTCGCCCTTCGCGCCCTTGACGGTCTCGCTGACGCTGGCGTCGCCTTCAGCCGTTGCCAGAGGGTACGGCCGCGGGTCGTCGGATTCCATCACGCGGCGGCTCGCAGCGACCACGTCGGGCAGCACGGCGTCACCGACCGTACAGAATGCGCGCGATGCGGACGCAGGCAGCGCGCGCACGTGGCGCATGGCCTGCACTTCCGCGGGAAGCTTCAATGCACGCAGGTCCGTGTCGGGCGCCACGAGGCCGAACAGCTTGAGCACGGCGACCGAGAGGCGCTCGAAGCCGCGGGGCGCGACGTCCCAGCGCGACTTGCTTGGGCGCAGGCTCGCCAGTGGCTGGGCGCGCGCGAGATCGGCGGGCGAGACGACAGGCAGCCACGCAGGCCGGCCGTCGCTCGGTGTGGAGTGCGGGCGGCCGCCGCGCGTAGATCGCAGCATGCCACCGGGTTTCTGGCGCTTGCGCGTGCTCTTCGTGTGCGCATGGCGCGAGTCGGACGTCCGCGGGCCGCCAGGCGCGTCGAATTCGCGCTTTCCTCGACGCATATAGGGTAGGTCAGAAATCAGAACCAGGGCGGGGCAATAAGGAGATAAGCCCTTTATCGGCTGGACTGGCGATGGTGGTGGGCGGTAGAGAAAAAATATTTTGTTGGTAGCGGAGTGCCTGTTTAGATCTGAGCGTACGTGGGTGTGAGGGTCGGCGATTTTGCGATCGCTAGCATCATTTCGTGAGTCTCTAATCGGCCCCGGTCATCCTGCAGGCATTTTGCAGTTATTGCCACTGAGCGGGTGTGCCAGGACTGTGGGGCCAGACCTGTGGAGGGGGGTGAAAACATCGGTGAGGATGCGAAGTAAGTGGGTAATTATTGATATATAAGCTTGAGTGGGTAGTGGATTGAACGGCGGGAAGTGGAAGTTACCGTCACACGGTCGTAAAATTGCGCCCGAGCAAGCAGCCGCACGGTGAGACAATGCAATGGCGACCCGTGCGGCCGAAGTGAGACACTCCAGCTGCTATCGCCCTGAACCAGCTTGACAGGCTTGCCCTGCTAAAGGGAACCACCCTAGGAGAACACCACCCAAGAGAACTGCCCTACGAGACCACCCCAGCTAAACTACCCTCGACCCCGAAGTGGTTTCAGACGCGAACGCGACACTTCTTCCATCGACACGGTACACCTGACGTCCGCTCAATTCCGAACGTCACGTCCGCAAAGTGTTTCGAATCGCGAGGTGGAGCCTTCCGAGAATCCGTCTGCTGGACATGACGAGTGGAGAGGCCCGACCGGCCGCCACCCGCGCCTACTGGCGTATGGCATGCACGCCGAACGGCGACACCGTCTACACACGCGCCGTCGACACCGCGAACTCGCTGGTTTTACCAGCTGAGGAGGACGTGGCGGATGGTGCCGATCCGGAGGCCGACGAGTCCGTGGCCGTCGAGATCTCGTCGCAGCTGTCACAGGACCCCGAGGCTACGCAGGCGAGCCAGGCGACACAGGCCAGCGTCGAGGAGGTCACGCCGCGCTACAAGTCGCGCGTGATGGAGCGCGAGCTCGGCAAAGCGAAACTGACCGGTGAGCAGAAGGCCGTGCTGCACGCGCTGCTGAACTCGAAGCAGAACGTGTTCTACACAGGCGCGGCCGGCACGGGAAAGTCGCTGGTGCTGCGGCTCGCGATCGCGCAGCTGCGGCACATGCACGGGCGCGGCGGTGTGTTTGTGACGGCGCCAACGGGCATCGCGGCGTGCAACGTGGGCGGCACGACGCTGCATCGCTGGGCGGGCCTCGGGCTCGCGCGCGGCGACATCGAGACGCTCGTGAAGAACGTCAAGCGCAACCGCACGACGCGCGAGCGCTGGCGCAGCACGAAGGTCCTGATTGTGGACGAGATCTCGATGCTGTCCGTGCCGCTGCTCACGAAGCTCGAGGCCGTGGCGCGCGGCGTGCGCGGCAACGAGCTGCCGTTCGGCGGCGTCCAGCTCATTTTCACCGGAGATCTGTTCCAGCTGCCGCCAATCGACGCCACAGATCCGCGGTTCTGTTTTGAGGCGAGCGTGTGGTCGCGGCTCGTGCAGCGCACGATCGTGCTCACACAGGGCTTCCGACAGCGCGATGCGCGCTTCGCGAACCTGCTGAACGAGCTACGTCTCGGCGTGGTCTCGGACGAGGCCGTCGATCTGTTCAAGACGCTCGACCGTGCGCCGCGCATCCCGAAGGGCATTGTGCCGACGCAGCTTTTCCCCACACGCGCGGAGGTCAGCGGCGCGAACACCCACGCATTGCAGAGCCTGGCCGGCACCGTGTACGAGTACCAGTGCGCGGACTGGCGGCACCCGCGCATGGAGGCGCAGAAGGTGAAGTTCGAGGACACGACGATTGCGGAGGAGAAGCTCACGTTGAAGGTCGGCGCGCAGGTCATGCTGATCAAGAACCTCGACGACACGCTTGTGAACGGCAGCATCGGGCGCATTGTCGGTTTCCAGACGCCGGACGCGGCCGACGCCGTTGGTGACGTCGACGTGGGCAGCAGCCCGTACAGCGGCGGCAGCAGCGGCGGCATCGGCAAGTCTGCGGCGAGCCTCGCCGACCAGATCGAGACGAACCTCGGCGCGAAGGGCAAGACGGCGGCGCGCAAGCGGCGGCTTGCGGAGAAGCTGTCGAACGCGGCGGCGATGAGCACGGCGGTGCTGCCCGTCGTGAAGTTCGTGCTGTCGGACCGCAGCGTGCGCTACCTGCTCGTGCAGCCCGAGAAGTGGGACGTGACGAACCTCGAGGAGGAGGTCGTGGCGTCGCGCACGCAGGTGCCGCTGATCCTCGCGTGGGCGCTGAGCGTGCACAAGGCGCAGGGCCAGACGCTCGAGCACGTGAGCGTGAACCTCGGGCGGACTTTCGCGACCGGCCAGGCGTACGTCGCGCTAAGCCGTGCGACGACGCTCGACGGCCTGCAGGTGCGTGCGTTCGCGCCGCAGCGCATCCGCGCCGACCCGCGCGTCGCCGCGTTCTATCGCCAGCTCAGCCCGGTCACGCCGCAGGAGATCGCCGCGGCTGAGAAGTATTTCGCCGAAACGTTCGAGCTCGGTTCCGACGACGCGCCCAAGGAGCGCGTCTTCCACTCGAAGCGCACGCAGCAGCAGACGCTGCTCGATTTAGGGGCGAAGCGCGCCAAGAAGCCAAAAGCGCAGCCAGTTAAGGCAGAGCCCAAAAAAGAGCTTAAGGTTGAGTCCAAGGTAGAGCCGAAGGTAGAGGCAAAAATACAGGCCAAGGCAGAACCTATGGAAGAGGCCGACTACAGGCTATTAGCCCAGGCCGACGCCCAGATTGACGCAATGGACGCGCGGCTCGAGCTGGAGCAGTTCGAACTCGACGCACAGCAGGAGCTCGATGCACAGCTAGAGCTTGAGGTCCCTCAGTTCGTCTACGAGGAGATGCTCTCCGACACGCCTGAGGTCGACCACGTCGCCAGCCAGATCTACAGCGGCGTTGGCAGCGCGCGCCAGATGCGCCGCCAGGGGATCCCCAGCCAGTCGCAGTAGCTACGGAGTGCAGGCAATGCAGGCAGTGCAGGCACAGTACATACCACTTAATACCACCAGTTTTGACTATCCACAAATAATAAAATTAGTTTTTAAATTAGTTTTAAAAATTGGTTTTGAAATATCACCATTCTCAGTCTACTGCTATTATCCAGTCCTTGTATATTCTAGTCCTAGTATGTCCTAGTCCTTGTATGTCACTCGAAGGCCACGACCTCCACGTCGAACGACGCCAGGTCGAGCAGCACGACCTCGCCCGTCTCGCGGAAGCGTGGCACGCACAGCAGCCGCACGCCGTCGCACTCCTCCGTCGCGAACGCCGCGCAGTTGCCCGCAAACAGCACGTCCGGCCGCTCGTCTAGCACCAACGGGTCCGACAGAGTGTACGGGTACGAGGCGAGCGTGTCCGGGGCCGTCGGCGCGAGGTGGCGCCAGCGCAGCGTGTGCCGTAGCATGCCCATGTCGTCACCTGGCGCGTAGCGCAGCAGGTCGTGCACCGGCTGGCCCGACGTGCCGAGCAGCGTGCGCCGCGGCGCCTGGCCGCCCGCGATGGCATAGTGCTGCGGGTTCGAGTCGAGCTGCAGCGCCGCCGAGTCAAGCAGCGCGCGCGCCGAGCGCAGCACGGCGGGGTGGATTGGCGTCTGCGGGAACGCGATCGTTGTGGGGTCGTACGCGCCGGGCATGACGTGCACGGGCAGCAGCATCGCCAGCGCGGCCAGCAGGCGGTCGAACGTCGCTAGGCGGTCGAGGCGGGTTGGTGCCCGCAGCACACGCGCGCCCACCAGCTCCTCGGGCTCGGGGCGCAGCGAGTCGCCCGCAATCACCAGCCGCGACACGCGCGGGTTCGTGGCCAGAAAGTCGAGCACCAGATCGAGCCGCGGCTCAGGGCTGCCATCCAGCAGCAGGCCGCTGATAAAGGCGATCTGCTCGCCTTCTCCGTTCTGTTCGCCTCCTTCCCTCCTTGGATCCTTCTCTTCCAACACTTCCTTCTCTTCCAACTCACTCTTGGCATCGTTATAGCGAGGGTACGATAGATCGCCGACCTCAAACTCGCCGACCGCGTTCTGGCTGCCGAGCACCGCGACCACGAGTCCCGTCACGAGCAGCTCGCCAGGCGGCACGCCCACTAGCCGGATGCGACCGTAGTCGTCCTCGAGGTGCACCTTGTCGTCCGGCCCGGCGTACGTCTCGGCGTGGCGCGGCTGCTCGCCGTGGTAGAGTCGCTTAAGGTCCTGCATGATGTTCGGCTTGTGTGCGACCTCGCGCGTGATTGTGCCGACGATCCACGCAAGCTCGTTGGGCCGTACGTCCAGCACGCGCGACACGGCGCGCGCGTCGGCCCAGGCGGCGGGCGCCACGACGTGCGGCCGAAGCTGAGCCAGGCGCGCGTAGTACACGCTCGTGTACTGGCTGGTGTACCCGGGCGCTGTGCGGAACGTGTCGCTCGCCTCTACGGACGTCGCCAGCCGCATGGTTTTCGCGACGCGTCAGGGCGAACCCTTAAGACCACCCTGATCCAGCGGATCCCATGTGGACCTGATCTACCGCCAAAACTCAGCAATTGAATAGTATTTCTTAATGTAATTATAAATATTGTCGTTATATGGTATATAGTGTGGCAGCCCATGGGGCCATTAGTCTACCAGTCTGATAACATAACCAACCAACGACGTCTCCTCAGTATTCCTCTCAGTCGTCCTTGATGCATCTGGTTCGTGCGCACTCACTTGTTGGCGCCTACGACCCAGCCGATGCCGTGCTTGAACATCGATGACAGCTGATCCTTCGCCGTCTCCTCTTCTCGTTCCTGCCGGCGCTCTGGGCGCTCCGGCTCCTTGCGCTCTGGGGCGTGGTTAGCAGCAGTAGCAGCGGCGGCGGCCTCGGCGGCCTCGGCGGCGGCTTCTTCTTGCTCGAGCGCAGTCCACGCGCGCAGCACGGTCACGACGTCCGCGTCGCCGCAGCGCCGCAGCGCCGCCGCCAGCAGCGCGCGCTGCTGCCGCAGCACGCTGAGCGGCCGCGGCACGTCCCACTGCGGCGCGAGGTACTTGCCTGTCTGGTAGTACGCGAGCCACGCGGTCGGCGACGCCGCGAGGTCGACGAGCCCGCGGTCGAGGAACTCCGTCGCTGTGTCGAAGCTGTCATCCGCGAGCGCCGCCTCTACGCACCGCTCCGCAACCTGGCTACGCTCGGCTGCGTCGCCGTCGGGGTACGCCGCACCTGCGAGCTCCGTGAAGCGCAGGTACGTGCGCTCACCGCTGTCCAGCGCCTTGCCGACGAGCTCGAGCGGCGTGTGGCTCCGCACGAATGCGGGAGAGACGCCGAAAGCACGCTCGATGCGCTGCAGCCGCACGTACGGCGCAGTGTCGCCGCCCACGAGCTCAAGCGCCGTCATGAGCTGCGCCAGACGCTCAGAGGTCGGCGCTGCATCAAACGCCGCCGTCAGGCGCGCGATCTCAGCCTCTAGCACGGCCGGGTGGCCGGTCAGATGCTGCTTGATGTAGCCGAAACGTGAGCCGTCGAACGCCGCACGCGCCACGGCGGCCACGAACTCCGTTTCGGGGATGCGCGCCAGCACGGACCGCCGCAGCACCGCGAGCTCTGCGCTGCCGAAGTGCGTCTGCAGGCGCCGCAGCAGCACGTCGCGCTGCACTTCGGCGTCGCCAAGCGCCCACGTCGCGAGCTGGCGGAACGTCGTGTCGAACTGCGACGCGGCAATCGCAAGGTCCGCGAGCAGCGCCAGCGCGGCGGCACTGGGCACCGCCAGATCGTCTGCATTCTGGAGACCGGCGGTGGCAGCGTCGTCCGTGCCCTGCGTACCTTCAGAGTCGTCCTTCTTCTCGGCGGCATTCAAGGGCATGCCTTCGGCCACGCGTTTCACGAGCCGGCTCTCGGCCGTCGGCGCTTCGAGGCACATCCGCAGCACGGCAGGACGCAGCTCGGGAATATACATGGCAGGCAGCGCGTCCTCGAGCTCGCCGCCGAGCGTGGAAGCCGCGAGGTCGGTGCGGCCGTGGAAGCGCAGGTACGGCATGATGAGGAACTCGAGGCGCTGCCGCAGGCCCCAGCCGGGCGGCTGCGTCGCGTCAATGAGCGCGAGGCCATTCTCGGGCGTCATAGCGTCGAACTCGGCGACGCCGGGCTCGCTCGTGCCGTTGAACTTGCGCACGAGGCTCAGCACGCGTACAACGCCGTCGACCCACGCGTTGTCTTCGGGGCGTAGCGTCGGCGGCAGATCGAGGCGCCGGAACGCGCCGTCGGTTTTGTAGATCCACAGCTTGAGCAGCTTCTCGAGGATCTCCTCGCGGGATTCTTTGGTGGGATCCTTGGTAGACTCTTTTGACTCTTTTGACTCTGAGGGTTCGTCTGTGGACTCCGCGGGCATCCAGCCGATGCGGTGGCACTCCGCACGCACAAACTCAGCCACGCTCGGCTCTAGATCCTGCTCGGGCGTGCTGTGGAAGCCGAGGTGCGGCAGGGGACACGATTCAGGGAAGAACGTGAGGAACAGCGAGTACGGCGACGATGCGTCGTACGGCGACGTCCACCTGAATGGGAACGTGGGCACGTGGCCGGCCGCCAGCAAGTGGAGAGCGTCCATTGACCCAGATTCCGCACAGAAACGGGGGTGTAGATGCCGGTGCTTGGTGGTGTGTGTTGGTGGTGTTGGCCTTGCCCGTTTCGTACCCTAAGACTAACTTACCCTGCACCTGTGTGGTTTCACCAGGACTAAACTGTCCAGGCAGGCATCACTGATCGGACTATTATTAGTTTCTCTAGTACGACGAATCGGCGAATTTTTGCTGATAGTCTAAACCAGCACAACCAGGTGACCGACAACCCCGCTGACAGGCCAGGTCAGGTGGACAGGTGATCTAGGGCGAACATGGAGGAGTCTGTGTACAGTTCCCAAACGGACCCGCACTTCGCGGCACTGCTCGAGCACCGCGCGACGACTGCCGGTGACGCGGACTATGCGGCTGCGCTCGAGGGCTACAACCGTTTCCTGCAGCGCCTGCAGCTGCAGCAGAACACATACGGATCGGACATGAAGCGGGTCGAGGATGAGATCGACGCGCTCACGGCTACGATCAACGCCGAGCAGACGGAGGTCGATGCCAAGCATGCCGACCTCGTCGCCGCGGAGGCGCAGACCGCCGAGATGGCGCGCGTCGGCGACATGCTGGAGCGCCGCTTCGGCCAGCCCACAGAGCTGAGCGTGCCTGTCGACGGCACGGACGTCGTGGTAAAAGTAACGCTGAACAAGACGCCGGCACAGCTCGAGGCCGAGCGCGAGGCCGTGCAGAGCCTCGTGACCGCGCTCGAGGCCGAGGTCGCCGACGACGAGGCGCAGTACGCCGCGCGCGTCGAGGAGCTCGACGGCATCATGGCGGCGATCAGCCGCTTCCGCGAGAACTACGACTTGCCGCCGGAGATCAAGCCGGATCCAGAGCAGGAGAGCGAGAACGAGAACGAAAATGAGAACGAGAATGAGAACGAGAATAAGAACGAGAATAAGAACGAGGAGAGTGACGACGACCGCATGGACATATGACATTTAGCACGACGTGGGACCCGAGACCCAGCGTGGGTCACAAACGATGATATGACGACACGAATAGAATCGCGAACTAGTGAATCGAGAACTAGACTGGCTCGAACTAGACTAGATCGAACTAGACTGCTAGAAATGGAGTAGATCAAGTGCTCTTACCTTACTCAGTACGTATATTTGATATTAATGTTCGATCGGGATAAATTAGGTGCGGCGTGAACGCTCGCTCTTGAGCGGCAGATCGGCAGAGCTCGCGGACTTCGCGCCGCCGAGCGCGTCTATCGACGGGAACCGGAAGCTCGAGAGGTCGGCGGTCAGGTCGGGCACCGACGCCGCGCCGCGCTTGCTGGGCGCGAGGCTGCGCATGCCCGAGCGGAACCGCGTCATCTCGCGCTCGCACGTGTTCTGGTGCGCCTGGTGGTCCATCGCCACGTAGTTCTGCGGGACGCAGCGGTGCGCGGCTGCGTCGTAGAAGTCGCTGTACCCGCCGTCCAGCACGGCCACGTCCGGGTAGAACAGGCTCGGGTAGCGGTGCGCGTTCAGCTCGCGGTCGCAGTGCCGCAGGTACCCGGCGAGCTTCGGGCTGCGGTACGCCGAGTACTCGCAATGGAACACAAGCAGCACGCGATCCTGCGGGCGCTCGAGGCGGCGGTGGAACATTGTCTGCTCGAGCTGCTGCTTGCTGTTCACGTTGATCGCGCCGTCGATGTGGCCGCCCTCGAACTCGTACTCGAAGCGGCAGTCCACAACCACCACGGCCTCGTACAGCGCGCCGAACTCGCGGTCCAGCAGACGGCACAGCGTCGCAGCCGAGATGCGCGGGAACGGGTCCTGGCGGATGCGGAATGTCGGTACGGGGCAGCCCGACTTCTCGAGCACACCAGTGCACAGGTCGTGCGGGCCGGAAGGCGGAGCAGCGTTGCTTGCAGATCCCGCGGTGTTGGTATTAGAGGTGGCAGCGCCGGCGGCATTCGCTGCGCCGGCGGCAACGTCCACGTTTCCCGTGGCGCCGTCGATGCCGCCCAGCCCCAGAAGCTGCTCCGGCGTTGCAAACATGCTATGCGTGCGGCGGACCTTCGTTGCGGGCATCCACAGCGGCCGGCGCGTGGGGCCTCGCACGCGCTGGCGCTGCGGGCTGCGCTCCGGACTGTCGTCATCGCTGTACTCGACCTCACCGCCGCCGGCACTGCCGAGAAACGAAGAGAACTCGGACACGGTCGGCGCGGGCGGTGCAATGCCGATCGTCGAGTGGTTCACGCGGTGGAAGCGGGAGGTGCGCAGGCCGGAGGCCAGCGGTGTGCTGCCGTCGAGAAAGCCGGACGCCAGCGGGCGCGATTTTACAACGGTCGGCGGGTCCAGGAGACTGGATGTGCTGAGGTTCGCGCTCGTCACGTCGGACTCCGTCATGTCGGACTCCGAGTCCAGCTCGGAGAGAGACATCGGCGTGCCCGGCAGCGAGTGTTCGCTGTTACGCGCAGACGAGTACATGTAGTTGGAGGAGAACAGAGGCGGCGGCATGTCGAGACTGGGCAGAAAGGCCTGCGACAGTCGACTTGTGTCACTGCCTCGGCTAAATTCGCTGCCACGGCCGAATTCAGTGGCTCTCCCGGATTCGGTAGCTCGACCAAAATCACTACCTCGACCAAAATCGATGCCTCGGTCTTTGCCGCGATCGCTACCTCTTTCGCTGCGACGCTTGTCTGGTTTGGCTGCTAGCAGTTGTCTCCGAAGCGGCTTGCCGGGCGAGGCGCCATTCATATAGCCGTCATCATCGTCGTCGTCGCTATCGAAATGGAAGCTCAGGCGGTTTAGGAATTCATTCGGGCCCGAGCGGAAAGACATTAGACTAAACCCGTGCCAGCCGTGGTTAGAAAAGATAGGGGGGAGGGGGAGGGGGAGAACTGGTTCTAGAGTTGCTCAGTGGAAAACGGTGAGCTGCGTAGAATAAGTTTCTAGGCCAGTAGAGACCAGCCGCAGGGTGATTAACGGATGTTTCAGAAAGACAGAAAGAGTGTGTGGGGGTATGATAATAATACTAAGAGAGAGACTAGAAAGGGCTCAGGCGATCCTCGTTAGGACCGAAGGCGGTGCTCCCACTTACTTCTCGATACCAAACTAGAATATTGCCGATGGAAGCAGGACAATCCGACTCCTTTCAAACCGAAGTTGGTGGGAATCGCGCTATTTAAATATAGAAAGCGATTGTCCAAGGTCTCTGCACGCACCTAGTTAAATATGCGGTTAGGGCGTACACACCAGGGTTTGTTCTGTTTTGGTGTTTCCAATCAAGGCACATTAGGGTCTCGCGGCTCACGTCGGGACCGCGATGCGTATGGCGTCACCAGGCAGTCTACCCCTGTCTTTTTGACAATCGCAACAGTAAATACTCGGACAAACTGCATTTATTAATTGTTAAAGTACATCTTTCCGATGGCCCGAGGATGTTAGGAAATAATCGCGCGATGCAGGGAAGTTTCGTCATCTTCAACGGTCAAAAGTCATGGCAGCCGCGCCGCGTTCAGACCCAGAGTCTCTGCCCTAAGCCGAACTTGTCCATGGGGCATGAGTAGCTGCAGAGCCAGGGCCTCTCCTCCACGCAAAGGCATGGCCTGCGGACGTCATGGGTGGTCTTGCTTAATATTCGCCAGGGGCAAAGAGATCATCGGCCTTGGAAAAAATGTCATATGACGAACTCCAGACGCGAACGACACGTTTACACTAAAATAGATCAATTGCGATAATTACTCTACGTGATACACGACAAAGACAAATTAGGTATTACGGAGGCAAAATAACGCAAGTATGACATCTATCTGAATCCGCTCCAGAAATAGCAAGGAGGTACTACTGCGATATGAGGAAATTATTCTGAACGCGGTTGACATGCGGCGCATTAATTGGAGCGTTGCTACCTGCGTACTCGGTTGTAAGTCCCAAATCGGGGAGTTCCACTGACCCTCTGGCGGCCCTTATATCTGGGGTTCGCGTTATTTACATTCATGTGCGTTGCTTCATATCACCCGTGCCCTGGCACCATTCCCACGCGTTGTGGTGTTTGGTGCTGGGAGTCTATGCGTCTCACGTGGAAAAGATCTGGCCGCACCGACATATTATATGCACAACGTAGATCGAATCGCCGATCTACGGTTTCAGCTAAGATATGCTATGATGTTCAGATAGCTCTATTGCCACTTTAATGCCATTTTAGCTATTTTTGAAGTCGCAGCAATATACCACCTGGAAATAGTGGGTATGTACTTCGTTATTTGGCTTAATCTATAAGCCCACTTTTGTGAGTGAGCAATCAATATGAAAAAAAATGGATCCTTATGCTCCCAATGTGAGACAGTGACATTTCGCCGGCTGCGCAATGTGAGCCAATCGCTTTTTTTTAGTGGTTCGGTGCCCTAGTGGCCGGTCACCGGACTATGTCCCGTGAATAGCTCCCATAACCTCTTCATTCCATAAACCCGATCCCAAGCCATACCACACACACTCAGGGCTGTGTCCTAATTTCGCGACGACGCGTTCCGTGTGAAAAACAAATGAACGCCGAGAGGGGAATGAAGCAATGCCGTAACCGCTAGTAAGATCGGATCTCTTATCTATCTTTGTTTAAATCTGAGATGTAAACAAAGATTCTTTTTTTATTCTTTGTTCTTATTTTGATCTAATATAATACATAGTCATCATTGCATAGCATCGCGTCATTATCGAATTAGAGAGTCATCTGCTTGATCGTATAATCCAGGATATAGCTGCTCTCGAGCATATCGTGAGTACGCGTGAGGTGACGCTGCGAATACGGGATCAATGCCTGTAGTATCGCCAGGAACTGACCTCGACTGAGCTTCTCATGCGCATCTGCACCCTTCAGTATAGTTTGTAGAATACGCTGAGCTGTGATGCTGGTGCGTCCATTAGTGTTCCAATCTCTCACGCGTTCCAGCAAGCGTAGGAGCATTTTACCGTCGAGAGCCTGAACTAGCTTATCGACTTCTACGACTCCAGAGATAGAGCCTTCTTCGTGGTTTTCGGCGATTTCATTGAAGAGCTTAAGGAGCCGCAGCGGCTTGTTGAGTTCTAAGGCCAGCTTGATAGCCCGTTTCCAGTCGCTTGCACGCACACTGTTCTCAAGCTCTTGCTGCATCTCAAGCTGCTCCTCGCTTTCTTGGTCGATGCGGATCTGTTCTTCTTCGGTGCAGTCCTGCCACACACGAAGCACACCATCGCCGCCACCGCTGACCAAGTTGTTCTCTGGAGTTTTGGTCAGTGACCAGACCTTGTCTTCATGACCATCTAGAGTAGCAGTGGCCTCACTAGTTTTGATACTCCACACTTTGATGAGACCGTCACCACCAGCGCTAGCAACATGCTCTGCATCGAACGGAATGACTTTAAGAACGGAGTTAAGGTGTCCCTCAAACGTTCGAAGAGCAGAGAAATCAGACAAATTCCATAGGCGTACAGTTTTATCACCACTGCCGCTAACTAGAGTGTTCTGCTGAGTGAATTTTACGCTCCAGACGCCACGCTTGTGGCCCTTTAGAATGCTCAAAACCTCGCCATTATCTAGGGACCAGACCTTGATTGTGCGATCCTGAGATCCGGTAGCAAAGAAGCGGTTCGAGGGAGCCACATCCATTGTGTTGATGTCTTTCTCATGGGCCTTGCGAGTATACTCTGCGTTACCATCTGCACCCCATTTTTTAACAGTTAAGTCTTGGGAGCCAGTTAAAACAAACTGAGGCACAGTGGCATCGCCTCTGCTTAGAGAGACAGCACCAATAGCGCCGGTGTGACCCGTGAACACTGCTTTACATTCACCGGTTTCCAGATCCCACAATCGGGCGTCTTTGTCCTTACCACCGGAGAGCAGCCAGCGCCCCAACACATCGATGGAAATCACAATGTCCGTGTGGCCCACAAGGGACTGGAACTCAAGAACGTTGCCGTTGAGGTTTACTAGGCGGATGTCCTTGGAGTTTGTGGCCAACGCAGCCTGTCTTAATTCTTTCACTTCGCCAACTTGTTCGCCAGTTTGCTCAGCGCTCTTCTTTTTCTTCTGTTTCGGAGGAGTGGACACTAATAGATCAATGATCTCGCCGTGATTGAGCGACAATAGGTTCTTATTAGCGCTGATCTTACCTGCCTCGTCCACATAGAGTATCACTATAGTCTGGTCAGACAACACAGCATACAGAGAGTCTGAGGAGCGGGGAATGATCATTACCACCTCACTCTCCTCGGAGTTAAGATCCCACTGGCTTACAATCTCCGCACTCAGTGACCAAATGCGGATCGTATGAGGTGAACCTGTATAAATGCGGCCCTGTATCGTTCCCACGGCTTCGACTTCTTCCATCACCGGGATGGTGGCTCCGAGTTTGAGACCGGGCCAGATTGACACGATCTTATCGCGACCGCCGCTGATTAGAGCGTCGCCCTTGGATGTCCATACAATTGAGCTTACAGCACTACTGTGGTTGTCAAGCTGAGCAAGTTGACGTGATTTGACGAGGTCCCATACGAGAATTTTACCATTATCAGAACCACTGGCCAACCGCCAGTCCGTCGAGCCCAACTGACCATAGAACGCCAGTGCACTAACAATGCTGCCATGCCCCTTCATATTATGCGTTAGCAAGTGATTTCGAAGATCCCACACCTTTACTGCACCCTCGGCGCCACCTGTAGCAGCCAGCGTCGAGGATGTGTCGACAGTCAGGGACATGATCGCGGACTCATGTGCCTTTGCAAAAGTTTTAACGAGAGACTGTGTTCGTAGAGAGTAGACATGTACCTGAAGTGATTGGGAGGCTGCCACAAGCAATTCTTCATCCGGCGTGATAGCCAATGCCGAGATCGTCTCTCCATCACCCTCGAATTCGGTAATGATCTTTCCGGTGGTGATATCGGATACAAGGATCCGGTCCTCAAGCGATGTCGCTATAAGCTGACCAACAATGCTGATCGCACTGCCAGACGACAGTGGTGCGAGCGTTTCTACTGCATTGAACAACATCGCGATCCCTACGCCGGCTGTTGGTATGCACCGCTCTGAAAATAAAATAAATTATTCAAACAGGGCAAGGTGTTAGCCGAAGCCAGGCTGTGCTTGTAGGTTGAAAACTCCCAGATGAGGCCGCTTCAGGGTTCTCTTTACTTGAGCGGCCAAAACCGGAATGCTATTCAGAGACACCGTTGCCGCTGAAGCTGAAATGTTAAGGAGCTTCGAAACCTTGACGAAATTTATGTACATTAGCTAATTCAGTTGTCTTGAACATGAGGCTGCAATCGCCAGCCTTAAAAATGGTACTAGAAATGATGAATACGCAGACAGATACTGCATAATTAGCTGATAAAAGAAAACACTTTTTTACAGGTTACAGGTTACAGATGAATAACGCACATGTCATTATTGCTTATGGACGTACCTCGCTAGAGTCTCCAAGATACATACCGCACATTGCCGCACTAATCAAATCAAATAGCCCTAGCCGCTTAATTGAGGGTTGGTTGCGCGAGGGCAACGGTAGCATGCGGGCTGCATTCGGCATTAGCTGGCCAGCATATTTGGGTCGGGGACAGCACTTGGGTACGATCGGAGGCACCTAGGTAATATGACGCTTGCAGGGTTTCTCCTGCCATATCGGCTCAGAAATGGCTTGTCGCCCCCCCAATGGCGTCGCTAGGGTTGATAAGAACATAACCCCGTCGTCACCTGATGGTGCACAGCCGATCTAGCCGAGTAAGAGGTCTTTATATCGGCAGAGAAGTCGGTGGGAAGGAGCACAAGGTCAAATTGATCCAACCAACATACCACTAATTTTGGTCAATACCCCGTTCACACTGAATTGATAACACAATGGTAAGGCACTTACACGGCCGACCCACTTATGCAAGCCACGCAGTGGCCGCGGCTTCTGGAGTTAGCAAGACATCGCCGCCGCCTCGTCGAACCATACCCGCTCGAACTAGTTTTCAATTTCCCAGCGGATTTGAGCAGAGAACGGAAATTGCGGATAACTGGGACCTGCGGACTGATTCTCTGGACCAATTAATGTTCACCGACGAGGCTGCTGGTCTCACCGGAATTTCGCAGGACGAGGATACATCCAGTCACATTGAACCGCCCAGCTACATCGAAACACATGAAACCCCAAGCTTTGATAATACCTCCAGTCAAAACATCATGCAACCCAACTTGTACGATATGCCGGGGTTTCGGAGTGGATCAAATCGCATTCGTGGTCGGATACCTGTCCCTGATGCCGAGAGTGCAAATGACAAACTCTGCATCACACCGTCGAATCGACGGGCATGGCACTTGAGTCCAATGATGAGGGATGAAAAATACAAATGGCGCAAGTCTGGTCGAAACCAGTATGGCGAGTATACTTGGACGCTCGAGCTTTTGGAGTGGCAGGGAATCAAATTGAAGCCTTCGTCACGATATTTGGGCCTGTTTTCAAATGACTTCGGATTCCATATGCCGCACGATGCCTTTTTCAGTGACGATGACAGTGAGGAAGGTGAGATCATTGACGTGGCTGATATTACAAATGACGCCGTTAGTTGACTACCTATTGCCTCAAATCTGTTCTTTGAGTTCTCTTCCATATGTCCAACAATTGCACCCACTTATTCTATTTTTCATCCATGTTATCTTTCTTATGGTGCTGTGTCCTCAACACACTATATACCACCTAACCTCTACTTCAAATACCCGCATAATATATATATAGCACTAATGACTTGCAGCTCCTTATTTACTTCAGAACGAACCTGACCCTGTATTTGTTTATACAACCTCGTACTTCAAGGACACGCCAAAGACGATTTCAGCACGGCAATGAGCCTGAAAGCCTTCGCTAAAGTCTCTGACAACAATTTGAGAAATTCAGCATACTGCCAGGCCCTATGCGCCGAATTTAAAGATGTTATTGAGTTCTTTAAACACCGCGAGGAGGCAATGGCAAGCTCATATGAAGTTTTCGATAGAATGGAGATCACGACGGCTAACACTGTTCGAATTTTGAAGCTATCCAAAACTTCTGTACAGAAAGCGGCAGAAATTTATTTGCATTTGACAAATCCTGAATCTGTCCGAGCCCCACAAGCTGCAACCATGGGCACCTTGGCCAATATTTCAGCCTCTGCACTGGAACGTGGGCGTGCGATGTTGTCAGATGCTCCTACTCAGGATAGTGTCTACGAGGCAACAGATAAAAGTGCCGCAGTTGAAGAAAAAGCTGATGTCAACGCTGGCGATGTGCATAATAAGAGCATTGAGCCCCATTCCCCCCCGGTCAACGACGTAGAAGAAGCAAACTACGAAGAAGACGATGAGCCTGAAGAGTGGGATGTTGAGCTTGATTTTAGCCCCGACATAGGGAAGAATCAGGGTCCACCTCG
Organism: Starmerella ratchasimensis; assembly: GCA_030562965.1. NCBI lineage: Eukaryota > Fungi > Ascomycota > Dipodascomycetes > Dipodascales > Trichomonascaceae > Starmerella > Starmerella ratchasimensis. The sequence goes on from JAKUAQ010000008.1 coordinate 16,800, forward strand.
CACTCGCATGTCCTTCGATCCCAATTATAGTCGGCCGTGGAGGCTGCCACCTCCGAAACCAGTGGGGGGCCACTTCCGTAGGCCCATCTATGCTCCTTGGAGCGTATCCCCGGTTCGGCACGCACAACCACAGGGTCAAAGAATGCAGGCACCAGCTCTGAATAGCCAGGCAAAGCGACAGAAGCCCAATGTTCCCCAAAACAGAAGAATGATGCCTAACTCGACCTATGGCGCCCCTCCTATGAGGCGGCAGGAGAGGGAGCCTAACAACAGGGGAATAAATGCACGAAACCAACACATGATGAGAAGAGTTCCCGCTCAGCGCAATGCTTCACCCGAAGAGCGGAATAAGCACCCTCGAATGGTTCATTCTCGGCACACTACGCCATATGGCTCTCACAGGCGACCACCTCAGGCCGCCTTAGCGCCCCAAAATCGGCGCCGCGGCAATTTGCAAAATACACGCCGTAGCAACCCTGACCAATTGAAAATGAACAACGCTCAGATATCAAAGCGCGCGATGCGAGCTCTCCCGTCAAGCATCGGTCCAAACATGCCAGAGCTCGACAGAGCACATCGTGTGTTCGCAAACAACGCACCACTACTAGTTGATCCAGAGCCACAAGAAAACCCAAGACCACGAGGTAACCTTAAGCCCCAAGCCAATCCGCGATCCGATGTTAATCTACGGCCTCCGGCTCATCAGCGACCAGCGCCTAAAAGAATCGTCCAAGGTCATGAGCGAGGATATCAATTGGAACGTCCAGTGAAGAATAACCCGCCAGCAGGTCGCTATGTCACTCAGCAACCTCGCAAGCGTCCTTCTTCATCACAGGCTCAACGGGATCGAGATAGAGGTGGCGTTAAGCGCGTGCCACCTAGCCGAAATCCGGTTTCACCGCGGAAAACCGTATTCAGCCTCGACAATCACTCGCGTGGTCTGCGACCGACATCGTAAGGGTACAAGTGTTGCGTATAAAATAAGAATAAGTGAAATAAGTAAATAATATTGGTGCATATATGTCAAGAATGGTCCGTTCTCAGCTATCAACAAGCTCATGCAATTTCTTGTGTGTTTAGTATTTATCTCTATTCACTTTCACAAATTCTGGTCATTAATTTTCTTGTGACGATCTCACATTGAAGGCTCTTTACCGGAGCTCCATTGTAGCCGCTGTTTATTTCACCGTTGGGCTTGCTTACTCGTAGACTAAACTCCCCATTACTAACAGTTTACTACCATAGAGAATTTATAAACTTGATGATAAAGATAGTAACCGAACTATTATACAAACGCTACAAAAATAATTGGCACTAGTAGCTATCTTTCGTATCTATCAATCTCTAACTGGAGTGACTTCAGGCGGTCTCAGGGTAGGTGCCACCAGGGTAGTTTTCTGAGTGCCACCCGTGTGGATCTGCAAAAACCACATCCAACGCTGACCTTACCTCAAGATCACGGCGTCAACTGTAACCTCCCTACCTAACGCTACGCTACGATGTCTGTGCAGCTCGTGAACCCAAAGGCTGAGAGCATCCGGCGCAACGCCGCGCTCGCAGTCAACATCAATGCGGCGCAGGGCCTACAAGGCGTGCTGGCGTCGAACCTCGGCCCCAAAGGCACTGTCAAGATGCTGGTGGATGGCTCCGGCAACATCAAGCTCACGAAGGACGGAAAGGTCCTACTCAGTGAGATGCAGATTCAGAACCCCACTGCTATCATGATCGCGCGCGTCGCGAGCTCGCAGGACGACATCACCGGCGACGGTACCACGTCTGTGTGCCTCTACGTCGGCCAGATGCTGCGCGAGGCGAACCGCTTCATTGGTGAAGGCCTGCACCCCCGTGTGCTCGTGGATGGCCTCGAGATTGCGCGTAAGGCGTCGCTCGACTTTCTTGACACGTACAAGTTGTCTCTGAACGAGCAGCAGCTCACGTCGCGTGATCTGCTCCTGTCGGTCGCTCGTACGTCCGTGGCCACAAAGGTGCGGCCCCAGCTCGCGTCTGTGCTCGCTCCTATCGTCACCGACGCGGTCATGACCGTTCGCGAGGCACCTTCTGCTGAGAACAACAACAAGGCGCGCCTTGACTTGCACATGGTCGAGATCCAGAAGATGCAGCACCAGAGCGCCGACGCCACGACGCTGATCAAGGGACTAGTGCTGGACCACGGTCCGCGCCACCCGGACATGCCGCGTCATGTTGAGAACGCGCACATCCTCACGCTTAACGTGTCGCTTGAATACGAAAAGACCGAGGTCAACTCCGGCTTTTACTACTCGTCTGCAGAGCAGCGTGAGAAACTCGTGGCCAGCGAGCGTGCGTTTGTGGACTCGAAGCTCGACAAGATCGTCGCGCTCAAGAACGAAGTGACGAAGGACGGCTCGTCGTTCGTTGTCATCAACCAGAAGGGCATCGACCCCCTCAGTCTCGACGTGCTGGCGCGTAACGGCATCATGGCGCTGCGCCGTGCCAAGCGCCGTAACATGGAGCGTCTGCAGCTCATTACAGGCGGCAGCGCGCAGAACTCCGTGGAGGATTTGACCCCCGAAGTATTGGGCTGGGCCGGTAAGGTGCACGAGGAGATCATTGGCGAAGAGAAGTACACCTTTGTGGAGGACGTCAAGAACCCGCGTAGTGCCACCATTTTAATTCGCGGACCTAACAGCCACACCATCAAGCAGATCGAGGACGCTGTGCGCGACGGCATTCGCGCGGTGGGCAACACGCTCGTCGACGAGGCTCTGGTGCCCGGTGCGGGTGCCTTCCAGGTGGCTCTTCACCACCACTTGACCAGCGAGCATCTGCATGGCGCGTCGTCGCTCGGCGTGCAGGCATTTGCTGACGCCATGCTCGTGTTGCCGAAGACGCTGGCGGCGAATGCAGGCCTGCAGGTGTTGGAGACCGTTCGTGCACTGCAGGAGAAGTATGCTTCGATCTACAAGGAGAGTGCTAGCAAGGAGATCATTGCCGTGGGTGTAAACCTCGACACCGGGAAGCCCCTTGACTCGAAGGAGGCGCAGATCTGGGACAACTACCGCGTGATCCGCAACTCGATTGCCGCCGCAACAAGTATTGCATCGAACCTGCTTTTGTGTGACGAAATTCTGCGTGCGGGGCGCGCAACCAAGTAGATCACGAGAGAATATATAATGTGGGGTGATGTTTGTAGTGTAAATAGAATCGCCTAAGAACCCAATGTAATCAGCGTTGTGAATGTATTTCCGAATCAGCAGCGGTCTCATTCAGGAGCAGTCTCATTATAGAGTATGACGCGGTTCCCATATATATTCACAATGTGGTACTATTCTACATTTGTGGGAATACACAGCTCCTTCTGACACTATTCAAACGTGATTTAATATACCTGATACGTAATGCAATAAATATTTAGCGATCCTGTGCCCACTCGTGCTCGCGGCGGATCTGTGCCTCCTCTTCCGGGGTAAAGTCGTTCTGAATGTTGAACGTCTTGCGGATGTCCTGCGGACTCTTGTTCTTGATCATGTTCGCAACAGTACGAGAGCCAACCTCAAGCAGAGGGCGAATATCTAGGTAGTTAGCAGTCATGATGATTTCGAAGAGCATCTCTTGGTCGACTTGGAGGAACTTCTGGTCCCATGGGCTGATCTCCGTGGTTTTGGCACGTGCCAGGCCTTCGTCACTGCTGGCGCTCGCAGGGTCATTTTTGTGGTGCTCACAGTAGTCTAGCACCTTGCGGAGCACGTTCGCCTGAACGTTTGGCACCGGGATATCAGTGATGTCTTCGCCAATGTCCTCCATCATATTCTTGAGCAGCAGGCTCTGCTCCACTACTTTCTGCTCTACTTCATAGCTCACGCCATCAGCGGAAATAATTCGTACGTTTCTAGAGGTCACCATTTGCAGGCTTTGGTCAGGAAAATTGGCGTCCGATTCTGCGGTCTCAGTTCGCGTGTTGGCGAACCCTTAGTAGCACCGGGGTAGTAGAACACAAGTGGGCAGGGGGACAAGCCCCGCCGGCAAAGATCCAGCGACAACTAAGGATGGTAGAACGTTGCCGACGCATATCTAAAATGATCAAAGAAGATCACAGAACAATGAGCTTGATATCGTGAAGTGAAATTGATCTTATCTTATATTCACTCAGTCTTATAGCTAGTATTTTTGTTGTTTTCTCTACGCGGTTTAGGAATACGGTACCAATGTAAGGACAAAGCTTCTCAGAGAACTAACCCCTCCGCACTCTTACGCAATACTGAGGGATGCTGCTGAGAACAATCATGAGTAGGGTTCGCCATGACATGGATTCAGTACCTATATAATTTCGTTCCATGGCATCGTAAAAGATTCAACAGAATCACAATGACTAATATACTAGACTAAGCGGGAAATGCAAGGTTGCCAATGCAACAATTCGTACAAATCACTTTTGACCTATCGAGCGATTGCAAAGAGTAGAGCCACGAGTCATGTCATGTCCATCAGGTTAATGTAGTGATCCAATAATGCATGAATTATGCGTCTCGATGTGGCATATATACACTTGGACGATGATGCGGGCAGACTCGGCTCTTCATCACAATATTCATTGGCTTCGTTTGGCCAGATATCTAATGGTTTCGGTCCATATACTGCTTCCTTCTTACGGTGACTATGTAATAAACGGTTGAAAACTTCACGCATATTCGGGTTGCGCAAGCTAAACCGAAAACAGAACGATTTATACACGAAAAGGTAGATCAGCAAGCATGTGGAAACATGCGTAGAAGCACAACAAGAGATTTCAAGCTAAAAAGATCTTAGTAATGGTATTTGGATAAAATTCACTGGTAATTTAGGTGTGGGGAAGTCCATAGAGTAAGTACCCTGTGCTGGTTTCTATGGATTGAGGTTGGGGCATGCATACCACACCGTCAACGGATCAGGCCACACCGTCAAAACCGCTGAAGCCGTTGACGATGTGACACAGGAGTCGCCTCAACATAAGTACAGCCTCAATTAAGTTCGAGCATAACCCAGATTTCAAGATAATGAGTCAATATTCAATATTGGCACCGTGTGACGTTTTTGAAAGAGTGCTCTTCAAATTGGTAGCTCACCCTTTTGGCGATTCGCCTAATGTAAATCAGCATTAGAGCTAAACCCCCACGGAAAATCTAGCTCAATCATGAGATCTGTTGAGATCTCTTACTCAAGCTGCAAGGCCCTGTCGAACTATTAACATCTAGAATTCGTCACTGCACAGGCGCCACGGCCGATACTCTCGAATACCTCGCGACTGGACAGAACATGTCCATTGCGTTATTGATGGAATACACAAGAATGCCAGGACCATAAATTATTGAGCCTACCATTAAGGCTTTCGCTTTGTCTGAACAATTGTTTCTAGGGTTCAAGTGAGAAACCAGGATTTAATGGACACCTCTTCTGAAAGTAGAGCAAATAAAATTTTACGAGCATTTAAAAAGCTCTGAGAAGTTACGAAAGACATGCAGCGAGGTTACCGTGGTCATGAGGAAGAAATACATGCAGAGTGCAAAGTGCGGCCTTTAAAAGCGCAGTAGAAGGCCAGCCATTACTGAGACATATCACAACTGATTAAGAGATCAGTATGGAGCTAATATCTGATGGAGTTAGTAGCGAGAATGCTCAACGTGTGTAATTTATGCGCCATAAACGTTTATGTGAGAGAGAAAAATATCTAGGAGAACCTGTTAAATATGAGGCGGCCGGAGCTAAGAGCCACAATTATACATACTAATGACTCTCAATTTGACAGCCAATTCCACCTAGTTTCTTCATTTTAAAATTCTAGCTGAGTGCATTATTGGTAGTGCACTACAGAAGGCAAGGGCTATCAGATATCAGAAATCATGAAACATCTGCGCGAATTACCCTAGCGCTAACTGTAGTGCAGAGCCGACCAGGGCTGGGGGTGAGGAGCCCGGGCCGAACGTTGTAAATAGCTCAAATGAGAAGATAAGAGATAAGACAACAAGGGTCTATCACCCATGATCCGTTAGGAGCGGCTTACGTTGGTTCACGGAATCCGGAGATTCGGTCTTTGATGCGCCCGGAAAGAATACAATGTCTAAAAAATAAAGTTTATTCGATTGTATGAAACGTAGTTGCAGGGGGGTCGACTTCGCAGGCAGGACAGGAGGGGAGGACAACTTTCGCTAAACCGCGCACCGGAGCTACCACTAAACTGCTCAATGAGTTATACATGCAAGTTGAGTAGGAATGAACTCTTTTTGCTCAACCTTCGAAGTAATCCCTATTTGACTTGTTCAAATATTGGTATTCGGCATTGCAGCCAATCCCACGTGGGGCGTTATCTGTGTCGCACCGGGCGGGCAGTTGATTGAGTTTTGGAGTACGACACGTAATGTGCTTTTCATATGGTGCGGGGAAATGCTGTATGCGTTTCCCTTTTCCACCAGAAGATGTTGCGATTAAATTTACTTACGTCGGTAACACCTCGAACCACCACTGCACGCCGCTCCGGGCTATAGGGCGAGGGGGGTAGCTTCCGGCAGTAGTCCTTAGGGATGACAAAATCTCGGTGGTATGCAGCCACTACGTAGTCGCCAGCCATTAATCAGGGCGCCGAGTAACGCGTGCAAACGTCAGCGTTACAGGGCGACCAAAATAAATTCTGATGATGCTCCTATTGCGCTCATGTTGAGGATCGAATGTATTCGTAGCAATACGGAAAATTCCAAGGCGAGACACTGCTACTAGGCGGCAGTGTCTCTGATAACATTTCCCTTCCAGGAACAGCAAAATTTGCCTCCACATGGCTGATTCTATTACTTTTGGCTTTCATTCATGCAGGGCACGGGTCTAAGATAATTCCAGCTGTGGAGGTTCGGGTTACAGCTGACTACTATCAAACCTAGCCTTACATACAATGCCCGGGACACTGAATGGCTGCAGCTCTAAGCCAATGATGGCCAGTTCTAAGGTGAGTGGTCGCAGGGGAAAGCAACCTAACCCGTACCCGTCTCGCTAGGCTTCACCCTGCTCGACGATCGCTGAGGGTTCCAGGCTTGCATGTCAAGATCAAGGGCTAGGAACTGATCGCTTGTGCTTCGCTTAGTGCAGCTTGTGTGCTCTTGGCGTTTGAAATAAACTAACCGATTATTTGACAGCCGAAATCAGACCCTTTATGTCAATTGAGCCCACCAGTGTTCCACTAAGAGAGGTTAAATAAACACCCACCACCCACACCCGGATTGTATACTTTAGGTGGTTGTTTATTCTAACTTGTGCTTACGCGTCTAACTCGTTATCGTGCTCTCCGCTGACGGGGAATGGAATTAGACCACGATAAAAAAGACTCTTCTCGGAGAACACGCTCTCGTAGAGGCTGCTTCACGTGCCGTAAACGTAAGAAGAGATGCGACGAAACGAAGCCGATCTGTCATGCGTGCAAACGCTTGAACTTGGTCTGCCAGTATCCAGGCGAAGGCCCTCACGGCGGCGACCATCCACTACGCCAATACTCTGAAGCTCCTAGTATGGAAGTATCGCGAGAAGCGTTGCGGGCTGAAACCCGTACGCCACACCTAGATCGGATTTTGCATGATCATCCGTCAAGACACAACCGTGGGGCAATGGCCAGTAGTCACAGCATTGAATCGCGTTTGTACGAAGACGACGTTGCGAGACATTGGTCCCAGCACCCCAAGATGACGCGGGCGGAAATTTTTGACGTGCAGAAAAATGAGTACCCCAGCCTGGATACAGCCGATACCGGTGCGCTACCGGGGTTCGGTGCTGAACTGCATTTTCCACTGCATTTCAGCCGTGTCGATCATGTAGCACGACCTCGGCGCGCCTCAGCGCCCCACCACGCTCACACCAGTTTGTATGCCGATGGGCATAGCAGAGACAGCCACACATCTCATTCAAATGGGTCCCCTGGAAGTGGATATAACCACAGCGGTCACCGGAAGGATGGAGTACACAAAGGGATCAAAAAATCTAGTGCTCAGGCGCGGGCCATTTCGCTGGCCACAGATCCCATTGCCGTGCCCCGTCCCACACAGTCGCCCCTGCACGCTGTACCTGGCCTGTCGCCGCTGAACTCGTCCGTGTCGCCACAGGCCGGTATTTCTCCACACCCAGCTATACCGCTCCGGCCCGGCTTATCCCCCGGCCACATCGCTTCCCCACCGCTGCAGCATAGCTTGCCGCACTCGGGCTCAGCTTCAAGCAACCACTCGAGCAGTCATTCTCCCAACAGCATCGTGAGTCCCGGGGTGTCTCTTGAACATGCGACACGTGGCTTCCACTCTCCGCCGCATGTGCCTGTCCCGGTCCACATCCGGAGCTACTCGCACGGATCCCAAGTGTTCACACCGTTTCCGCCCGAGTATCCGTATGGGAGGCGTTTGAGTGTAGCGAGCAGCAACGAGCTGTCCCCCCCATCTGACCAACTCGGGGCTATGAACCACCTGAACTCGAACAGCACTGTGACTGGTCACACGGCGACCGGTATGGACGATCTGGGAGCTGCGCCCAGTACCACGATGCAAGATGGCGCAGTGAGTGACTTTCTGACGTCTCTGCTTGACCCCGCGGACGTTCCTCTCATGGCGTCGCTCACCCCCACGATGTCGACCGAAGCGTTGGACGGGGGCCACCACCTCGCGGCACTCGACGAACTCTCTGATCCGTTTGCGTCTGCTCTGTTTCCGAGCGTGAGTCCTGCTCCGTTCTTCGAAGAAGGCCTGTTGGAACACATTCCGTTGTTGCCTTCTGATACTGGCCCCACTGATCCGAACGCAGCCGTAGCTACAGAGAGTTATGTTCGCGAATCTGCGGAAATTCCTGCAGGCCCCACCTCTAGTGGTAGCCGCAGTAGTGGTGGAAGTGCCACTGGTGGAAGTGCGGGTAGTGGAAGTGCCGGTAGTGGAGGTAACAGCAGTGGCAGCGAGCAGGCCTTGCCTACCACCGAACGCTTCACTTCTGCGTACCCCCATCTCGACGAAAAAGCTATCCGCCTGTACATATACTTCCGCGACAAGCAGAGTATTTTGATGAGTGTGAGCCCCTTGAACTATTTTCGGTCAGTATTCTTGGCATTTGCGCTGCGATACGAAGCCATAATGTACGGCATTCTGGCGTGGGCAGCATGGCACAAAGGTGACGAGGAGAAGCTAGCGCGCCGCTACTTTGAAAAAAGCAGCGGCATGGTGCGTAAGGAGACAATCAACTCACGCAGCAAGGAAGAAATTCTAGCGGCACTACTTATTCTCGCCTCCGCTAAGATCTGCTCTGGCGACACCAGTACCTGGCGGCCGTATTTGGCGATGGCCGGCGAGACGATCCACCTTCACGGAGGCCTCACGCGGTTCATGGAAAGTGAGAGCGTGCGCTGGCTGCTGAAGAACTTCGCGTACCACGAGATCCTCACCAGCTCGTCTCTGAGTCAGCCAAAGCTCTTCACGGCCAACGATTTCGAGCTCATCTTCAACACGCCAAGCTCGGCCAAGCTTCCCGATACGCTGTGTGCCTGCTGCCAACCCGTGTTCGTTGTTCTTGAACGCATAAACGAGCTCACGCGAACTGTTCGGCTCATGCGCGCTGCAGGCGATGCAAGAGACCGCTGCACAGCTCCAGACACCGAGAAAGCGGCTGAGATGAAAACTGAGAAGCATGAAAGCGGTAAGACCGCTGAAGCTGCTTCCGACGTATCCACCGCTACTGCTGCCGTTACTCCAGCTAAGCCACTCGAGCCAAGTTCTGGTAGCGACGCTAGCAGTGAGAGCGGTGACAGCGACACTGAGAGCACCGAACGGAGTGTCGAACATATCTACATTTCGGCCCACGATCTCGAGCAAAAGATCTGGACGCTGCAGCCCGCACACCGCATTTTGCAACACCTATCTGATAAGGACTTGGCATTGCAGCAAGCGCTGTTCGATGTCTTCAAGTTGGTGGCGGTGTTGCACATGTATCAAAGCGTGCTCCAGATCAATTCCTCGTCGATATCGATGCGGGTCGTGGCACAGAGGTTGCTTAAAGCTATAGATGGGCTATTTGCGACAACCGTTGAAGGGATCCTCATTTTTCCACTCTTTGTGCTCGGTGTATCTTCTTCTTCGAAGAGCGACCGCGAGTATGTTGTGAAGAAGTTCGAGGCGATGGAGAAGCGCTTGCATGCGCGCAACGTCACGCAGGCAAAGGTCCTGTTACTGCGCGTGTGGGAACGCGACCACCACGGCAAACACCATATTGATTGGAATGAGCTCATGGATAAAGACGGCTTGCACTTCTGTTTCTGCTAGTTCAACAATAATATTTATCTGTTCTTTGTTTAAGTATTAAATTACGACTTTTTGATTGAACTTGTGTGAACGTCCGGGACAGAGATATATTCGCAACAACAGGTGCTTAGAAAACAGGCTTCCAACCAACGGCCAGATAGCGGCTGATGAGGAAGCTGATAGCGCCGGCGAGATAAACGCATCCCGAGAAAATAACCACACCAATATAATGGTGACCGGTCAATGCACCGGCCAGAGGGATACCCGTGAGGACAGCAAAGCTGGCAATCATGTATGCGGTGCCATAGCGGCGACCAGCGTTCTTCACATGAGCTAGCTGAGGGATCGCAATAAGTGTCAAAGAAATGACGGCGCCACTGGTAATGCCGAAAAGTACAACAAACACGACTAGACCGTAGCGGTGGTGTCCGGCAGGCAGCCAGACGGCAAGACACAGGATTCCAGATAAGGCAGCAGATACGATCATCAGGTTGAAGGAGCCCAATTTATCAGAGAGAAGACCAATGATCACACGAGTCACGACGGAAGACGTGGACAAGAACGAGATCAGGTTACTGCCGAACGTAGCCGAAAATCCTTGCTTGACGGCGTAGCTCACAATGAACTGCATGGGGACGAAGATACCCCACTCAACAAAGAAAAGGCCAATAACCGCAAATACGAATGAGGGCTCCTTCAGCGCTCCAATGTCAGGCTGGGCATCTTGCCAGTTGATGGACTTCTTAACGTGGCGAGTTTTGAGGGTCAGACTGCTTACAATCGCGCAGAACAAGACAATGAATGCAATCGCCCGGATCGCCCAACCAAAGCTGGTCCTTGCTATAAGGTGGTTGAACGTTTGCGTGAAGATGATGCCACCTACACCGCTACCGGATGCCGCGATGCCAATTGCGAGACCACGCTTCTTGCTGAACCAGTGGGTCAACACGGTAACAGAAGGGTTGAAAATTAGAGAGCTACTGAAGCCTCCTAGAATCGAGTAGCACAGTACAAACTGGTAGTACTTTTTGCAGGCAGAGAGCAAGAACATATTGAGCACCCAGCCCACAGATCCAGGGATGATCAGGATACGCGCGCCGTAAGCGTCGACCACAGGGCCAAGCACGACACCCATGAAGTAGAAGATGAAAAGCTGGACCGAAAACATCCACCCGATCCGGGACGGAGAGTAGTCCTTGAGGTAGTGTTGCTCGAGCCAGCTCATAATCACACCCGTGCCGCTTGATACGCCAAAGGTCATGATGATAGCTGTCCACGAGCCGAGAACCTGAAGCCAGGCCACCCATCCACCATCGGGAATGTCGGAGTCGATCTTGGTACCGAATTCATCGAGATCTCGGGCATTGCCCTCAGTGACGGTGTGCTCGCGGGTCTTCTCCGGCGAAGGCATGGTGTCGGGCGAAGGAGCCGTAGCAAGCGAGCTCACGGGCTCAATGAAACTCTCAGAGCCTTGATCTAGACGATCATGAGTCAGATCGGCACTGGTGCCGGAAAGACTGGGAGATTGGGACATGATCTATTATTTCCTCACGCAAGTATTATCTTGGTCGAGTTGTGACGGTTTATTCTCAGCTGGGAAGCACCCGTAATAACGAAATTCAATATTAAGCGGTCCTTTGAAGACTCTGGTTGTGTGAAGAGGTTTTCCTAATGAGGATATTTATTTAGTGGACTGAAATTCATTACCCATATCTGACATAATGACACATGCAGCTGCGGGTAGATGGCGATTCAAACGATGCATGCAGATCATGCACGGAACCAGCCTCAGTGGGGTGGAAGTAAATATATGGGATGATGATCATTGCTTTTTAACGGAGCATAACTGATCTGCACTACATTATGGACTTTAAGCAGTTTGATCCATTTTTCGGTTTGCATATTTGGGCGGGCCCGCCCGAGCGTGTGTAAGCTGATAACCGTCTGCCTTAGTACTTATTTGGACTGGGCAAAAAGACCGAGCTCAGCTGGGCCTTTGTAGAGAGATAATAGCTCCCACCTGAAACAGTCGGTAAGCCACGGTGAAAGACGGCCCGCTGGGATGAGGTATTGGGTTATCAGCTATTTGGCTGGGGCGGGAGTTCCGCCGGGTTTTGGGTACCCCCACACACCATAACACTACACGCACACGAGCCTAACACGTCTTCAATATGTCCGATGGATCTGGCGAGCGCACGCTGCGCGGCGCCCAGGTGAGCGGTCTGGAGCGTATGCTGCGGATGAACGTAGAGGCCGACGCCCCGAGCAGCACGGGCGCGACCCCATCGCCCGTATCATGGAAAGTCCTGGTGTTCGACACTGTGGGCCGCGACATCATTTCCAGCGTGTTGCGCATGAGCGACCTGTTCAAGAACGGCGTCACGCTGCATCTGCTGCTCGACAGCGCGCGCCACGCGATCCCCGACGTGCCTGCGATCTACTTTGTGGAGCCCACGCCGCGGAACATCGAGATCATCGGCCAGGACGTGGCCCAGAACCTGTACAGCTCGTGGAGCCTGAACTTCACGCGTCCGCTGAGCCGCGAGCTGCTCGAGGACCTGTCTGCGAAGACGCTGCACACGTCGGCGCGCGTGAACCAGGTGTACGAGCAGTTCCTGCAGTTCAACGTGCTGGAGCCCGACGTGTTCAGTCTTGAGCTCCCGCAGACGTTCAAGCTGCTGAGCGACCCGCGCACGAGCGAGAGCGATATTGAGACGCGTGTGTCCAAGATCGTGGATGGCCTTTTCTGCGTGCTGATGACGATGAGCGTTGTTCCTGTGATCCGGGCGTCGCGCGGCAACGCGGCCGAGATGGTCGCGCAGATGCTCGAGCAGCGCCTGCGCAGCTTCCTGCTGAACAACCGCGGCTCGCTGCCTGCCGGGATGGGCGAGCGCCGCGTCGTGCTGGCGCTGGTCGACCGCAACCTGGACCTGGTGTCGATGTTCTCACACTCGTGGACGTACCAGAGCCTGATCAATGACACGTCCGAGTTCAAGCGCAACTCTGTGCGCACGCCCGACGGCACGGTGTACGACATCGAGCCGAGCGACACGTTCTGGCAGACGAACCAAAAGCTGCCGTTCCCCGAGGTGGCCGACAACCTCGACGCGTACGTCACGCGGTACAAGGAGGACGCGCGACGCATCACCGGCACGGACGACCCGAGCGCCGTGGACACCAACGCGGCGGCGAGCCTCGCGCAGACGACGACGTCGCTGAAGTCTGCGCTCACCGCGGTGCCCGAGCTGGCGCAGCGCAAGAAGGCGATCGACATGCACATGAACATCGCGACGGTGCTGCTCAAGGCGATCGGCGACCGCGGCCTCGCGCAGCTGTTCGAGGCCGAGGAGACGGCCACGCGCCAGACGCCGCGCACGGTGCTCGAGCTCGTGCGCAACCCGGAGCTCGGCACGCTCGAGGACAAGCTGCGACTGTACCTTGTATTCTACATCTCGACGCACCGTCCTGGCAAGTCTGTGAACAACGAGGAATTCGCGCAGATCGAGAAGGAGCTCGAGAAGCTCGCGGCGGCCGGCAGCGACGGCGCGGCGGCTGGCGACAGGGCCGCGGCCAACAGCTCCCAGGCGGGCCTGCTGCGCGCTCTGGCATACGTCAAACGCACGAAGGAGATCACGCGGCTGAGCCTGGCTGCGTCGAGCACGGCGCCGGCCGCCGCGGCGTCGGCGTCGCCCGACCTTTTCCGCCGCTTCACGGGCTCGCTCACCGACAAGCTCACCGACAAGCTGAACCAGGGCTCGCTCACCGAGGGTTTCGGCAACCTCATCTCCGGCGTGCGCAACTTCCTCCCGGAGAACAAGGATCTCCCCGTGACGAAGATCGCGCAGGTGCTGCTCGACCCGGCCGCCGCGCAGAGCAGCGCCGGCGTCGCCGACGACTTCCTCTACTTCGACCCGCACGCCGCGCGCGGGTCGGCCACGAAGCCGCCGCCCAAGCGCACCGTGTACGACCAGGCTATCGTGTTCATGGTCGGCGGAGGCAACTTCTTCGAGTACTCGAACGTCGCCACGAAGTTCGGCAGCAAGGTGCTCTACGGCGCCACGGACATCCCCACACCGCACCAGTTTGTCGAGGAGTGTGCCGAGCTCGGCGCGCAGATGTAGTTTGAGGCGGCTGGGTTTACATAGAGGTTATGAGTGAGTATATATGCAGTGATTTGGGTATAGGCATTGTGAAGAGAAAGGAAATATGTATGGTGTTTTAAGCGCGGTGCATGCCCGACTCAGCGAGCGATAGGCGGCTCTCGGCGCGCAGGAGCGCGCGCTTCGCCTGCTTGATCTTGGCCTCCACTAGCCGGAGCTGGCGCGAGCCGCGATGGTACTTCTCCATGTCCTGCTCGATGTCGGCACGGACATCTTTCAGCGCAGCTTTGGTGACTCTAAGGCCATCCATAGGCATGCTCGTTTGCGAAGTGCTGAACTTGATCTTGCTGTATACACGGCGGTGGCTGGCAGCAACCAGCTCGAGCTGGCACTCCTCCCGGCTGCACTGCTCCTGGCCTTCGAGCAGCGTAGATCGGATCTGCAGCAGGTCTATAAGCGTGTTGGTGGCGCACTTCAACCGACACTGAGCTTCCTCGACATCGAACTTCTTGCAGAAAACTGCGACTGGTGGGAACGCGTCGGCTACTTCCTTGAGGTTGAACGTCTTGAGCACAATAGGCAAGGGCAGGGTGATGGAAGGCACAGGCAAAGTGATCGAAGGCACTGAAAGCATTGATGATGTCGATGTTCTTGGTGAAGACGAATCGTTCGTGATTTATATATTTACGAATCACATGCTGGGTCCAATAAAATTGGCCGCATGGTCTGCACCGGTAAAGCTTTGCAAGTTGAAATCGTCACCGTTTGAGCTTGATCGTCGGAACCACCTTCTTGGCCGTTAGCTGTCACCACCCTCGGGAAGTTTAAATGGTGCTCAGGTGATATTGACGTGCTGTCAGATTTCGATCCACTGGCATTCTGAGCCGATAAAATAAGGTCCTTCGTCGATAGCAAGTTTTGTTCAGCTAATCTGTTACAACGGAGACTCCACGACATCAACACCACTGCGCAAAAACCGTTTTCAACTTCCTGCATGATACCTGCACCTCATGCCAATTTCTTGACGAACGGTGAATATGCAGCATCTGCACTTTAGTTGACATCGCACATAACCATATATGTACACTTAGAGTGTTATGACATGATGCTTATACGCCTCAGTAAGTGGACATTCGCGGTAAGATAGATCGACTCAACGGCACAAGGCGCGGCCCGTATAGTTTGGAACCTATACTTCGTTGTGATTGGTGAGCTTATTACTCTCGACAACAGATACCCAATACCACTCAAGACATGATTCTGGTGAATCGAGGATAATATGAGCACCGTGATCAGTGAAGTGATCCTGGTGTCTTCTTCCCGGGTACAATGCTGGCAGTGTTTATCTGACTGGTTCCTACATAGCTAGTTAGTAAACTCTTGCAAATCGCGTGGGTGAAGACTCTCATTTCAGTCTGTGGATCATGTACTTTAGAAACAGTACATGGAGCGAGTGTGATCAACAATGACTCACGCACACTTTGGTTCTAGGGAACTCCGCGGAGTTTAGTAACCCCGCCCACGGTGGAGTTAATCCGTCTAGTGGAACCAACGAACCAGAAGTTCACAACCAGCAAATTGCGGAGACTCTATACAAGCAGAATACCTATTGAAGGCACTATCGGTTGTGTGTATTCGAAATAGGCCTTAATCCCTACACGACTAAGTGGACTCGTTCTCTCGCTCAATCGCGATAGGTTAGGGCGACATGCAATGCGGGGAAGCCGGGCGTCGACAGCCGGCACCCAGAGCCCCTTGACTCCTAACCACCAACCACACCTCACCGGAAACTGATCCGGACACCAAACTTCACCACCGCACTTTCTGCTTGTTAATATGGAGTTCACCAGTCGCCGATCTACCGTACATTCGGTTGCCGGCATGGCAGCGTCCACACAGCCGCTCGCGTCGGCGGCCGCTGTGCGTCTGCTGGAACTCGGCTGCAACGCCGCCGAGGCGGCTGTGGGCTGCAGCGCCGCGCTGGCCGTGGTCGAGCCCGGCATGACGTCGCTGGGCGACGCATTCTGCCTGTTCTATGACGCCAAGTCGCGAGACGTTCACGGCCTCAACGGCAGCGGCCGCTCGTCGCGCAACACGGATCTTGCCAAGATCAAGGCCCAGCTCAAGGCCGACACCGGCACCGACCCGTACGTTTTGCCGCTGCAGAGTCCGTACGCTGTGACGGTGCCCGGCACGGCTCAGGCGTGGGTCGACACGCTCGAGCGCTTTGGATCGGGCCACTTCACGCTCGCCCAGATCCTCGAGCCCGCGATCACGCTCGCCCGCGACGGCTTCCCCGTGTCACAGGTGAGCAGCCGCGTGTGGGAGGCCGCTGCGTCCAAAATGCAGGGCAGCGGGCTGCTCGTCGATGGCCGCCGCGCGCCGCGCGAAGGCGAGCTGTTCGTGAACGAGGACCTTGCGTGTGTGCTTGAGCGGATCGCCGAAGACGGCCGCCGCGGGTTCTACGAGGGCCCGACGGCAGATGCCATTGTGAAGGCCGTGCAGGAGCGCGGCGGTGTGCTCGACCACGAGGACCTGCGCAGCCACGAATCGCTGTTCCTCGAACCGATCCGTGCCGATGTAAGCTGGGCCGAGCGCAGCACCAACAGTGGCGCCAGCAGCAGCGCCAACAGCAGCAAAGACACCACCAGCACTGGTGCCAGCAGCGAGGAAGGCGGCGTTTCGCTGTGGGAGCTGCCGCCGAACAACCACGGCATCGTCGCGATCCTGGCGCTGAACATCGTCGAGCAGATCTTCGGACTGCGTCCCGAGCTGGCAAAGGCAGCGCACAATTCCGCGGCGTACATCCACGTCATCACCGAGAGCCTCAAATTCGCGTTCAAAGACGCCGAGCACTGGGTCGCGGATCCGGGCGAGTCGCCGCTGCCGGAGCACCTGCTCTCCACCGAGTATGCGAAGGAGCGCGCGAAGCTGTTCGACCCCGTGAAGGCCAACGACGCTTATGAGCACGGCGACGTCATCCCGCTGCAGGCTAAATCGGACACGGCGTACTACACCGTGGTCGACCGCTGGGGCAACGCGTGCTCGATGATCTCGAGTCTGTACTTCGGCTTCGGCACCGGCATCGTGCCCGACGGCCTGGGCTTCGCGCTGCACAACCGCGGGTGCAACTTTGTGCTCGATCCCGCCAGCCGCAATGCGCTCGGCCCATCGAAACGGACGTACCACACGATCATCCCGGCCATGCTCACGCGAGCCAGCACCGAGGCGCCGGAACACGACGAGGAGGAGATCAAGACCCACAAGGGCACTACCTCGAACGGCGTGGCCGAGGATCTCGTGGCGTCGCTCGGTGTGATGGGCGGCTTCATGCAGCCGCAGGGCCACGTCCAGGTCGTGCTCAATCTGCTGCGCTTCGGGCTTGGCGCACAGCAGTGCATCGACGCGCCCCGCATCTGCCTGACGCCACACAACGAGCTCCGCGGTGGCATCCCCGTGCCGGATCCGTCGGCGCCGGGCTCGGCGAGCGTGGTGCTCAACCTCGAGGACGGCATTTCTGCCGACGTAGGCGCAGAGCTCGAGCGCATGGGGCACACCGTCAAGTTCGTGCGCGGCGGCGAGCGCGCGCTGTTCGGTCGCGGCCAGCTGATCGCAAAGGAAGTGCAGCACGGCAAGCAGACCCTGCACGGCGGCTCTGATCCCCGCGGCGATGGCGCGGCGATGCCCCAGATCTGAGGATCTCAACAAGGACACCTGAAAAGACATCTACATATGTATTTATTCTCGAACCATCGCTGTCACATCATAAACGTCACTATATTACATTCTATTCCAAAAATCCGTCGCTGCTCTCCAGCACCTTGGTCGACCGCTTCACGTCCAAAAACAGCAGGCGCGCCTCGTCGACGTCGGCCACGCTGATCTCCGTTCCCTTGCGCGCCTCGGTGAGCACGAACGCCGGCGCCATGAGCTGCAGCGCGTAGCGTAGCGACGTCTCGGCGGCCGTCTGGGCCAGCAGCTTGAGCGAGTCCTCGGAAAGTGGCGAGCTCTCTGTTTTGGATCGTCGCTCGATGATCGAGCGCGTCTCGACCAGCGTGTACGGCAGGGTGCGCACAATCAACAGGCGGTCGACCAGATCGGGCGGGATGCCGTGCGCGGCCACAACGCCGCTGCCGGTGCTGGACGTCAAGTCCTCGGTGCCGCGCACCACGGCACGGCCGCGGTTCGTGGCGAGGATCACAACGGGCGCAATCGTGGACTCGAGCGCACGGTTCAGGTACGTGAACGCCTCGAGGTCGAGCATGTGGACCTCGTCGATGAATAGCACGCCAGGGATCAGCTCCGCGATGCCCTGGTCGATGTACTTCTGCACGACCTTGTTCACCTCGCTGCGCAGCTTCTCGGTGATCTCGGTCTTGCGCGGCTTCATGAGCTGGCCCATCATCGACATGATGTCCTGGCCGCCCTGCGGCCGCGCGTTCGCCACGTCGAGGTCGTGTAGCGTGACGTCCTGCACGATCTCCTTCTTCTTATGCACGTCTCCCTTCGGCAGCGGCACGTACTCCTCGGCCTCGAGATCGAACTCGGTCGCGTAGATATCCGAGCGGCCGACACGCTTGATGGCGCCGGTGTTCGCCTCGATGTACACGACGTCGCCCACGGCGACCTTCTCCTTCTGAATGCTCTCGTAGATGCTCGGGTCTAGTCGCAGCGTCTTCGTGCCCTTCGCCGACTTGAGGCCCACCAGCACGTGGCTCACCGACTTGCCGTATCCGCCCAGCGGGTTCTCCGTCTCCTCGGGCGTCAGCTCCGTGACCTCGCCTTCGTACACCTCCTTGGTCTCCTTGATGCGCACGCTGATCGCGCGGCGGAAGTTCTCCATGAGCGCCTCCGTCTTCTTGACCTCCGCGCTGTAGATCTCGCTGCCCACGATCGGCACAAACGGCACCTTCGGGCCGAGCTCCTGCGACACGGCGAGCGCCAGCGCCGTCTTGCCTGTACCGGGGCCGCCGGCGAGCAGTAGCGCCTTGCCACTCAGCTTGCGCGCCTTGATCATGTCGACGACAACGCCGCACGCCTCACGCGCGGCGGCCTGGCCGACGAAGCCGCCGTCGATCGCGCGCGCCGTGCCTTCGTCGTCAAGCCCGAGGCCTTTGATGTGCGTGTGCGCGGCGGCACGGTCCCGCGTCACACTGGTCGGGACGGACGTCTGCACCTCGCTGATCTCAACCATGAAAAGAAAGCGATCGAGCTGGGCAGGTAATTTGACTTAAGGGTCTTTGGGAGAGGGCCGCCCTTAAGGCTGGGAGAAATAATGGTGTGGATTTTCCAGAGACTGCCCGCCTAAACGCGGGTGTGGTTTTGTCAAGCTGGTGGGTGGGTGTTGGGAGGTACCCCTGACGCTGCAGCCAGCGGCACGGGTATAGACCGGACTAAGGGCCGGGCTAATGGCTGGTGTTTGCGCCATAAGCAGGAGTGGTTGGGAGATCTGGTGGTTCTAGACCAGGCTAGGGTGGTTGCCGGGGGGTGTGGGGTGTGGACTTGTTGCCTATCTAGAGGGTTCCTCCCGCTCGAGCCTTCTCCCATGTCGTTCTTGTTCCCACAGAAGCGGCCCAAGACGCTCAGCGAGGTCGTCTACGCACTCAACGAATGGATTCTACGTGCCAGCGATGGCTCACACCCCACACCCACGCGCCCGGCGGGTCCTGGCAGCGCCGGCGGGACCGGCGCATCTCGACACGGCGGCAACCACACCGGCGGCCCCAGCAGCGGCCCCGGCAGCTCGAGCAGCTCCGGAAGCGAGCCGCTGACTGACGCACAGCGTCAAGCATCCGAGGAGTCCGGCCGGCTCCTTGCGCAGATCCGGCGTGCCACCTGGGGCCGTCCGGCCGACGGCGGTAATGCGCCCGAGCCCGACCAGCTAGCCGCGCTCGCTAAAGAAGTATACGCCACAGACGTGCTGGTGCCTCTGTTCCAGAACCTCCGTGTGCTTGACTTTGACGCACGCCGCGATGTTGCCAACTTGTTTGCGCTCGTCATGAAGCGCCAGCCCACCATCGACTACCTGCTGCACAAGGTGCCCGAAGTGTTCACGATTCTGCTGAGCAACGCCGGCGACCACGACGTGCACCGCACGGTAAACCAGGTGCTGCGCGAGTGCGCGCGCCACGAGGCGCTGGTCAGCCACGTCATGAACTCGCAGACGTTCTGGTGGCTGTTCCAGTACATCGACGACCCCGAGTTCGAGGTCGCCACGGACAACTACTCAACGTTCCAGGACTTCTTGCGCAACTACCCGGAGATCACGACGCAGTTCTTGTTGCGTAACTCGGACTACTTCACGCTGTGCATCAACGGTCTCATCCGCAGCACGAACTACGTTGCGAAGCGCCAGGCCCTGCGCATGCTGTTTCAGCTCATGAAGACACAGCGCAACCAGCCGTATTTGGTATCGTACGTCAGCAACCTCGACAACCTCAAGCTTATAATGCGCGCGCTCAAGGACAAGTCCAAGAACATCCACGCCGAGGCGTTCCAGATCTTCAAGATCTTTGTGGCCAACCCGCGCAAGCCGGCGCCTATTCTTGACGTGCTGATCCGCAACAAGACGAAGCTGCTGGAGATGCTCGACAAGCCCTACGTCGTGGGCGACCGCCGCGAGGACCAGGAGTACAAGCGTGAGCGCGAGTACGTCCGCGACAAGATCCTGGCGCTTCCTGACCCCCCGAAGAAACCCGTCAGCGCGCCCGGCCATGCCATGGCCCAGCCCGGCCCGCCAGGACAGCCTCCGGGCCCGCCGCACTACCCCGGCGTCTCGCACAATCCCGGTGCGCCGCAAGGGATGCCCATCCAAGGCATCCCGAACCAAGTGCCCTACCCAGGGTACGACCACCAGCATGCCGCGGGCCACAGCCCGCAGCGCCCTCAGCAGTATGCGATGCACCAGCAGCAGTATGCCGCTCCTCAGCCTCAGCACCACCACCCGCACCACCACAATCAGCAGCACGCCCAGCATTATGCCCAACAGCACGCTCAGCACCACGCTCAGCAGCAAGCCAACGCTCAACAGCAAGCCAACGCTCAGCAGCACGCGAATGCTCAGCAGCACGCTCCGCATCACGTTCCGCAGTATGGCAATGGCCACGGTCACGGTCCGCACGCGCAGCCGCCGTTCCCGGGCCAGCGGCCGTACGCCATGGGCGCGCCCGCCGAGCCGGCGCCGGCCCACCTCGCGCCGCGCCTCGTGCCGCAGGTGACGCACCTTCAGCCGCAGCTCACGGCGCCGCAGCTCGTGCACCGTCCGGCGTCGCCGCAGCACCCGAACGAGCGCTAAGCATGGCCGGAACCGCATAGCGGAGAGGAAGATCTGCAAGCCACATGACGGCTGGCCCGTCATCTAATGAATTATTATTATTAACTATGCATTCCACGATCATATAATGACATCATACTATGGTCCTCAAATGGCCGCCTACATACTTGTCCGTCATACATGTCTGTGATACGTGTCCGTGATACGTGTACATGTTTCCGATACGTTGCGGTCAGCTCGACTCCGTGCTGGCCTTGATCAGGTTCGGGAAGAAGCGCAGTCCCGAGATGTTCTCGTCGCGACACAGCAGGCCCTTCGCCTCTGCCGTCGCGAGCTCCTCTGCGGCGATCTGCACGCTGTAGCCAAACTGCTCGCCGACGTCGCGCGCACTGAAACCCGCTGCTTCGCGCCAGCCGCCGCGCGACTCGGCCTCGATCCAGCGCAGCAGGCGCGTCATCGCGCGGTCCTGGCCGCCGCGTGTCTCGACCACACGCAGCCCGGAGCTGAGCGTGCGGCACCGCAGCGCGAGGTCCAGGCGCTCCGCTGCCGCCAGCGCGGCCAGCAGCTCCTCGGGACCGACGAACGCCATGCCGCGCGAGCGGTTGTACAGCGCCAGCAGGTCGTGCAGCGTGACGACGCCACCGCGCCGCGCGAGCTCGTCCTGGCCGATCAGCAGGTCTGCGAGCTCGCGCGCCATCCCGGTCGCGTCGGTCGCGCCAGGCACGGCAGGCACGGCGCGGCCGAAGTCCCACTCGGGGCCGAACAGCTCCGCGACGTCTCCGAACACGACGTGGTCACCCTTCTGCGCACTCAGCGTGCTTGCGAGCTGCGCGAGGTGGGGCGCCGCCTCCACGAAGCCGTCGCTACTTTCCATGGCGCGCCGCAGCCAGTCTGCCGTCGACGAGCTCTCGGCCTCGGCGTGGCGGTGCAGCTTCTTCATGCCGAAGTGCAGCGGCGCGGCCTGGGGCGCCGGCGACGCCGCGTGCGACGACGAGGACGACGCGATGCTCGCCGCCGCCGAGGTCGACGGCCCCGAAGCCGTGGCCTTGTCCAGCGGCACGCCCGTGGCGTCGCGTCCGAGCACGCTCAGCACCATATCGGTGGGCCGCCGCGAGAGATGCTCCTTCTGCGGCAGCTCCAGCCGGTACCCGCGTCCACCGGGCCGCCGCTGCTGGACGATCGACGCGCCACACATCTCGCAGTGCGTGAGCGAGGGGTGGTTCCGGAACGTGCACTGCGGACACTCGCCAGGCTGCAGCGCGTCGGCGAGCGCGTCGGCACCCTCGGCGAGCTGCGTGGCGTCGTCCTGCATCGGCACGCCGCACGTCGCGCAAACGCCAGCCTGCGCCGCGTTGACGAAACTGCAGATCGAGCAGACCCACTGCTGCCCGAGCTCGACGCTGATGCGGTCGCGGCCCCCAATCGCGCGGATCTGGCGATCAACACGCACCTTGCCGGCTGACTGGTGTAGCGCCTCCCAAGGGCGGTCGGGCGGGTTGATAAACACCAGGCGGTGGTTCGTGACGTAGAGGATGCCAGGGCCGGCCACGCGGTCCGTGTGGAGGTACACGCCGGTGAGCTCGGCATCCAGGACCTCGTTCTCGGCGAGCCGCAGCCCGCGGTCGGACGAGCGGCCCCAGATCATGGGTCCTGCCGAGAATTACTCGTTTGATCTGTGTATGTGTGGGGTATATTGGGACGGGGCCAAAACCGCACTCGCCCACCACACACCACCACACACGCCCAGCCTAAGAATGGCAGTACCAACAATGGCAGGGCCAGAGGTAGGGTGGCTGATTACCATGCTTATCTCCCACCTGATGTACCTTACCACAGTGGTCTCTATCCACCGATCCACCCCACACAGCCACCCACTGCACGTCACCACATTGCCCATTTGCACCTCTTCATTCGCATTGATCACACGCTGATCTCATCACACATCCCATCACACCTAGCATGCTCAAAGCCCCGACCGCGCTCGCGTCGGTGCAGCCGCTGTTGTCCCGCGCCAGCGAAATGCGGGTGGCCGACATTGTCGTCGCCTACTACAGCATGTACCTCGCCGTGAAAGTCACCCTCGAATCGAAGTTGCACACCAGCGACCCCGAGGTCGCTACGTTTGCTGAAACGCTGCTCAACGAGGTCGAGAAGCTGAAGTCGGAGGCCTTGGAGAAGAGCGACGATGTGCGCGAGTTGCTCGACGACGACGAGGCCGCGCGAGCACACGTCCTGAACGTCGCCACCAGCATCTTCGACAAAGCCGAGGCGGCAACGCTCACGGGCCGCGTGACCCGTGCCACCGGTGCCGGCTTTGCGGCCGCCGCAGTCTTCCTCGGCCTCGAGGCCGTGTGGAACCCCGTGCCCCCTGAGACGCACGAGAAGATCAAGTTCGCGAAGTTCCAGGCCGCGCGCATCCTCAAGGCGATTCGGGACGGTGAGGATCCGAACGAGCTGTTCCCAAAGGTCGAGGAAGAGGAGGCAGACGAAGAGGCAGACGAAGAGGAGGAGCTGAAAGAGCTCGAGGAGGTGGCGAAACGCACGTCGGCAGTAGGCCTGGGCGAGACCAATGCCAGCGCGGCCGAAGAGCCCGAGGCGGCAGCGACCGGCGACGACGACGTGACGTTCCCCGCTCCGCCGCACGAGACGCCGATCTCGCTCCCCACTACGCCCCGCGACGAGCCGTTCTCGCTGCCTGAGGCCCCGCACGACGAACCCGAGGGCAACACGTCATCGTCGGAGCCCGCGCTCCCGCGGCCTGGCGACAACCATCCCGAGAAAGAGGCGCCGAAACCCGTGATACACCGCGTGGAGCCGCATAAGCCGGCGAAACCGCACGCCACGCCTGCTAAACCCGCCGCGCACGCACCTGCCAAACCGGCGGCGCCCGCGGCGGCATGCACGCCCGCAGCACCAGCGAAACCCACCCTCTCTGCATCGGAAATCGTCGATCTGACCAAAACCACGGCAGCTGCCACGAAGCACGCCAAGTTCGCCATTTCTGCCCTCAACTACGACGACATCCCTACTGCGGTCAAGCAGTTCGAGTCGGCACTGGCCACGCTCAAGCTGTACCAAGACAGCCAGAAGTGACGTTGCGTCTTCATAATTTTAGACATATGTATCATAGTTTACTACATTTTTTGTGACCAATACAAACCGCTGGGGCTGACGAAGCGAGTGGATCACACGATCTGCCCTGATCCTTAATGCACACGGGCTAGGGCGGTAGTCTTCCTCGCGATGGAGGCGGCCGACTTCGTCGCGCAGTTCTCGCGCGCCTGTGCAATCTCGACGTTCCTCGCAGCGCAGGAGAACGTCTGCGATGCGCGGAAGCTGCCGTGGCCGCTCACAACGCTCGCGGCGTTCAAATACCTCCTGCCCGACGAGATCCGTCTCGAGCGCGAAGACACGCCGGCCGACGTGGTTTTCGGTGCAACGCCAGATCAGGTGCTGGTGTTTGCGTTCGGCGACAAGAACGTGCGCAAGCGCAACGCCGAGCAGATCCGCAAAGTGATTCGCGGCCGCGTGGCGCGCTTCGAGCGGGCCGTGAACCACTTCGTGGCGCGGCGCGGATCGCTCGACGCTATTTGGGACCTGTCGAAAGATCTTGTGCCGCCGGAACCCGAGCAAGTGAAGGAATTGAGTGACAGCAGTGACGACGACACGCCTACGGACCTGTCGAAGGATCCGTCGAGGGAGGCGTCCGACCCCCCTGCCACGAGTATTCCCAAGGGCCGCGCCTCGTTCGATCTGCTCACGGCAAAACTCGAGAATGTGCTGTGCGTGACTACGGAGCCCAAACGAGAAGGCAGCGTCAAGGCGTGCCCACCACATCTCGTGGAACATACCGGCCGTGCTGAGCTGTGGTCGCACCAGCACGCCGCCCTCAGCTACCTCGAGGCAGACAGCGATCACCACCTTGTCGTGAGCACAGCAACGGCCTCGGGCAAGTCGCTGATCTTCCACTCGCTCGTGCGCAAGATGCTCGCGGACGGCGACGGCACGGCGATGTTTGTGTACCCCACCAAGGCACTGGCGCAGGACCAGCTACGTGCGTTCGACAGCGACGTTGCGTTCACGTTCGATGGCGACACGCCGTGGGAGACGCGCCAGCTCGTCAAGCAGCGCGCGCGCATCCTGCTCGTGAACCCGGACATCCTGCATGCGACGCTGCTGCCGCGCTGGCAGGACTGGCAGGCGTTCCTCGGCAACCTGCGCTACGTCGCGCTCGACGAGCTGCACTACTACGGCGGCATTTTTGGAGCGCACGTCTCGTGCGTGGTGCGACGTCTGCGCCGTCTGTGCTCCCAGCTCGGCGCCGATCCGCTGCAGTTCATCGGATGCTCGGCCACGCTCAGCGACCCCAAAGAGCTCATGGCAACGATCACCGGCCTGTCGCCCCAACAGATCATGACGGTGCTCCCGGAGGACGACGGCTCGCCGAGTGGCGCCAAGAAGTTCGTGTTCTGCACGCCGGACTACCTCACGCCGCAAGACAAGACGACAGGCAAGAAGCACCCAATCCAGGTGTCGGCGCCACTATTCGTGGATATGGTTCGCGGCGGGATGCAGGTCATTGCGTTCTGCCGCTACCGTCGCGAGTGTGAGCTGATGCTGCGCGCGGTGTACGAGCGCGACCCAGGGCTCAAGCCGCTGGTGTGTGCGTACCGCGGCGGCTACGCCCCTGAGGACCGGCGCGCGATCGAGGCGCGCATGTTCCGCGGCGAGCTGCGCGGGATCGTGGCCACGTCCGCGCTCGAGGTCGGCATCGACGTCGGCCAGCTCGACGCCGCAATCATCTCCGGGTTCCCGCACTCGATTGCAAGCTTCCGGCAGCAGGTCGGCCGCGTAGGCCGCCGCCAGCGCGACGCGCTCGTGGTCTACGTCGCCGACGGCTCGGTGCTCGACCAGACGTACGCCCGCGACCCCGAGAAGGTGCTGCATGCGCCAGTGCAGCGCTGCCCGATCGTGCTCCACGACTCGATCGTGCGCAGCCACCTGCAGGCCGCCGCGTACGAGCTGGCGCTGGACCCGGCAGACTTTGCGTTCTTCCCGCGGTGCGCAAACTTGGAGGCGGCGAAGCTGGTGAAGCTGCGTGGCGACGACGACGACAACGACGAGGATGACAACGACGAGGCCAACGACGACAACAACGAAGTTAGCGCTAAGCAAGAACCTGGCACTGAGAAAGAAGAAGCTGGCGCCGAGCAAGATGAGAGCGACAGTGATGACGACCCGTTCGCCGAGCCAGTGGGCAACGTCGTCGACTACTCCGACGTGACGTACGCGTACCCCCACAAGCCGACGATCAACCTGCGCCGCGGCGAGGAGGAGCGCGAGGACACGGTGGTGATTGATGCGGCGACGAACAAAGCCATCGAGCGCGTGGAGTTCGACCGCGTGGGCTTCACGCTCTACGACGGCGCGATATTCGTGCACCAGGGCCGGTCGTACCTCGTGGAGCACCTCGACGCGAACCTGCGCTTCGCGAAGGTGCGCCGCACGCACGTCAAGTGGGTCACGCGCCAGCGCGACTACACGGACGTCGATCCGCTGCGCGCGGACGAGATGCGGACGATGCCCGGCCCGCAGGCGCCGAGCTTCGCGTGCGGCCAAATCCGCGTGACGACGAAGGTGTTTGGCTACTTCAAGGTCGACGAGCGCAACCAGATCATCGACGAGGCCGACGTCGAGATCCCGGAGCTTGTCTCCGTGAAGGCGGGTGTCTACCTCAACCTCACGGTGGCCATTCTCGACACCCTGCGCGCGCGCCAACACCACGTCGCCGCCAGCATCCACGCGGCCGAGCACGTGCTTATGGCGGTGATGCCGCTGCGCGTGTCCATGGCGCCGGGAGATGTGTCCACGGAGTGCAAGGCGCCGACCAAGGAGCTGTACAAACGCACGCCGTCGCAGCGGCGCCGGCCGGCCCGCCTCATCTTCTACGAACGCCACGGCGGCGAGCTCGGCAACGGTATTCTGCGCGCGGCGTTCGCGGAGTTCCCGCAGCTGCTGGAGGCGGCGTGCTCGTCGCTGGATGCGTGCGAGTGTGAGCTTGGATGCGCCGGGTGTATTGGTGCGGGCTTCTGCGTCGAGCAGAACGCCGTGCTCTCGAAGAGCGGCGCGCGCGTGATCCTCCGCATGGTGCTACAGCGTGTGCTCGACGGCATCCCGCTCGGGCCAGACCCGGGCCTGGACACGTTCGAGCTTGAGACCGTGGTGCCGGTTGAGGCTCACACTTCGTAGAGTAGCAGGCAAATATTTATTATTAAGTTATTTATTATATGCATGGATTCGGACGTCTAACCCCAGAACCCTTTTTTCTCCTTCTTTTCTGGCATGACAGACTCAGGCTGTTTCTCCTGCGTCGGCCCCACGCCGGCCATCAGGATCGGCGACACGATGAGGCGCACGCGACCGTAGCGCGTCGTGAGCAGCTTCTGGCGCTTGTTCTCGATGTGCCGCTCTTGGCGACGGTGCTTGCGTGCGAACTTGCGCTCCTTGCGCAGCTTCTTGCGCGCCTTGCGGTCGAGCGCGCGGTATTCCGGCGTGTCCGAGTCCGACGCGGAGCTGGTGTCCGAGTTGAGGTGCACGGTGCCCGCGCTGTCGATGGAGATCTCGACGCCGCGCTGGCTGAAGAAGCGTGCCTGCCACTCGGCCAGCACCGCCATGACGCGCGGCTCCGACATCTGCTGCACGGAGTTGCCCATGGCCTTCATGAACGGCAGCGGCACGTTCCCGATGTTCACGCCCAGCGGTACCGAGCCGGCGGCCATAGTGCCCGCGGTCGCAATATCCTCGAGAAACTGGCCCCAGTCCGCGCTCGATACGTCGTGGGCCGCCATGATCGCGCCTTCGTATCCCCGCTCGAAGCCGGTACCTGCGAACTTCGACGACTTCGACTTGTTGCCGATCATGATCGGCGTGAAGCGCAGGCCCGGATCGAACCGGGGGTTACGCCGCGGGTCGCGCGAGAAACTCACACGGTAGCCATTCACAGGGCTCGGGCTACTTTTGAGCGAGTGCTTCATACGCAACAGTACGTCGTACGATGGCAGGTCGTGCCGGTTCCAGTCCTCCTCAGTGACCGTCCAGTCGTGGTCCTTGGCCAGCGGGTTGCCGTACAGCCGCTTTGCCCGCGTCCACGGGTTCTCGCCGCGGATTTCGATGTCGTGCGCTATCTCGACTCGCTCGGCGGTTGCGGGCAGATCGGCCTCATTGGACTCGAATCCAGACACCACAGACACCGGCATTGACGGCCGGCGCTTCTCATCGGGCCACTCGCCTCCATTATTGTTGTAATTGTTATTCGATCCATAAGATGCGGGCGGGGTGGGGCCCGGTGCATAGATCCCCGCGCTAGACGAGGGAACGCTGGAATACACATTGAAGTAGTTCTGCAATTGGCTCTGAGATTGACTCTGCAACGGGCTATGTGGGAGGAAATTCTGTGACGGGAAACTCTGCACCGGTGATTGGGCATTCGGAGCCACATTGGGTGTGCTCTGCGGGTGCGGTGCATCGACGGGAAGGTACGGCGGCGGCTCGTCCTGTCGGCGCGCAGGAAGCGCGGGCGCAAATTGCGATGCGTGTGGTGTGTTCTCTAGTTCGGGAACCCCCATGGTGGTGGCCGATCTACAGGATGTGCACTGTGCTTGAACAGTGAACCCCACCAAAATATATCTCAGGGTCTCACCTGCGCCTCGTCGTCTGCCCTAACGGTTGCTCCAGATAGTGATGAGGGTTGAACCGATCTGAAGCGCTCCCGCCTGGCGCAGCATAGTAATTGAAAAGGGCCAAACGTAGGGCAATTGGGACTTTGAAAATCGCTCTGGTGGTGAATTCTTGGCAGCGTTTTTACATGTTCTTAAAACTCCCGGGCGAGTATATCAAGTGATTGCCCTGCCCTATTCTATATATAGTGTGTGTGTGGCTTTGACGTCACCACGCTTTCTTTCCTAGTCTCCAAGTGGTCGGTAGGGTCGTGTTAGAAACTAGGGGCGTCCAATCAGCTTTGCAGCAAGCCCCAGTGCCGAGGAGCAAGCTGGAATCTAATAAAGCAGATATCGCTGTCACATATAATCGTCCTAAATTAAATTTAATAACAGATATCTCCCTTTTCAGTATAAGGTCGCATGGCCCCTCTTGGGGTCACATTACAATTTCTAACAGGCCGTTGGGAGATCAGGTGGTTACGTGGTTGGTGGAAGTTTCAGCAGATCACAGCCTTCGGCGTGGGATCGCGCGGATCTAGGACCCAACCCTAAATAGATGCTACTCAGACGCGCATCAAAACAAACAGCGACACAGCGACGCCATCGAGTTATGGCGCTGCAACCGCCAAACAACTTGAGCGTACACCTTCAAACAGCCATAAAGAACAACATATTCGCGCCTGGTACCGCGGATAAGGTGGCTCGCATAATTGACAGGGCGTCGGACCTCGAGGAGGAGCAGATCGAAACTTACACTGACAACAATGAGCATGCAGACGAAGGCCTGCCCTTCGACACGTCGTCAGACGAGGACATCATAATTTTGCACACCACAAGCCAGCACGGCCACTCGCTCCCCACTGAGTCGAACTCTGCCGCCGCAAGTGCCTCCAACTCGCTGGTCCCAGCACCGAGCGACGGACTCACTAGAAAGCCCCCCGTGGCCCCCTCCGCGTCCCACATCACGTCAAATGCCACATCCAATGCTGCATCGTCCGTGGCTCGTGATGTCTTCGCCTTCACGGACTCAGACTCGGATGTGGAACCGCCACCACATCCCTCCATTGAGGACGAACAAGGAAATGTTTCGAGGTGGCCTCTCCAAGGCCCAGTGGAGGTGATAGACTCATCGTCGGTGCCAAGCACACCAATTAAACCCAGCATGATGCAGCCGTTGCTACATCCTAATGTACCTACCAACTCACCGGCCAAACCGATCAACGCACCGGCTCCTGCAACTAGTCTCTACCATATGCCGGAACCGGCTCCGGTGATGCGAGTATCACAAGCTGCTGAGGATGCGGGCCTTCCTCGTCCCGAGATCGGGTTCTTGTTCACCGAGAAGATCTCGCTGCTCGAGCGGAAAGTGAGCGAGCTGACTGCGCGGCTGGCCGCGCAGCATCTCGACGCCGCGACGCCGGATCTCGATAAGCAGCTCCGCGAGATCGAGCGGCGCATCGACCGTTTCGACAACGACACGGATGACATCGTTGAGCTCGCGAGTAGCCCGTCTATGCCGCCTATAAGGCGAGACACCCACTTCGAGAGCTGGTACAGCTCCGGGGACGAGCCGGAGGTGCTGGCCGTATCCCCACTGAAGACGCGGACCGCGGTCCAGCCCTCACCGTTTGAGCCCGAGGTCATTGATGTGCGTCGCAGCCAGCCCGATCTGGACAGCGACAGCGACATGGAGATGGAGCCGCCCCAGCCCGCCATGCACCGGTCGCCGTACTTCCTCTCGACCAACGAGACGCAGTTCGAGGCCGCGGGCACGCCGGGCCACGCTGGAATGCTACCGAACGCTACGCCCAGCAGCGCTGCGCCAACCAGCGCCGCCACCAATGTCGTACATCCGTGGACGCGCGACGTCATGCATGTGCTCAAAACGAAGTTCGGCCTGCAGGGCTTCCGCCCGAATCAGGCGGATGCCGTGAACGAGACGCTCGCCGCGCGAGATGTCGTCGTGCTCATGCCGACGGGCGGCGGTAAGTCACTGTGCTACCAGCTGCCAGCGCTGATCACGTCGGGCCGGACGCGCGGCACGACGGTCGTGATCTCGCCGCTGATCTCGCTCATGCAAGACCAAGTCATGCACCTGCAGAACCGCAACATCCGCGCCGAGAGCATCAGCTCGCGCATGTCGCCCACCGAGCGCTCCGCCGCCTTCGACGAGCTCACGCGCGGCGCGCTGCAGCTGCTCTACGTCTCGCCGGAGATGCTCACTGCGAGCTCCGCCATGCGCAGCGCCATGGAGCGCTTGCACGATGCGGGACAGCTCGCGCGTGTGGTGATCGACGAGGCGCACTGCGTGTCGTCGTGGGGCCACGACTTCCGCCCAGACTACCTCGAGCTCAACAAGCTGCGCGAGACTTTTGTGAATGCGCCAATCATGGCGCTGACGGCCACCGCGAACGACCGCGTGTTGCTCGACATCGTGGGCTGTTTGCGCTCGAACCCGCTCGTGCTCAAGCAGAGCTTCAACCGCAAGAACCTGTTCTACGAGGTGCGGCCCAAAACCACCGCCGTCGTCACCGACATCATCAGCATCTGCCACAAGTACCGCGGCAAGACGGGCATCGTGTACTGCAACTCGCGCGGCAACTGCGAAGAGACCGCCGAGAAGCTGCGACTGGCCGGCATCAGCGCGGACTTCTACCATGCGGGCATGGAGCAGGAGGACCGCGCAATGGTGCAGGACGCGTGGCAGAAAGGCGAGTGCTCGGTGATGTGCGCGACGATTGCGTTCGGTATGGGCATCGACAAGCCGGACGTGCGCTTTGTGATCCACCTCACGATCCCCCGCAACGTCGAGGGCTACTACCAGGAGACGGGCCGTGCGGGCCGTGACGGCAAACAGTCGCACTGTATCATGTTCTATGCCTTCCGTGACGTGTCGATGCTGCAGAACATGATCTCCCAGGACGACAAGCTCGACTACAACCAGAAGGAGCACCACCGCACGCTGCTGACGCGCGTGATGCAGTACTGCGAGAACAAGACTGACTGCCGGCGCAAGCAGGTGCTTCAGTACTTCAACGAGGAGTTCAACCCGGCAGGGTGCCGCCTCCAGTGCGACAACTGCCGCGACATGCGGGGCCAGACCATCACAACCAGGGACATGACGACGCAGGCACAGCGCATTGTCGAAATCGTCTCGCAGGTCGCCTCGCAGCAGGTCACTACGCAGCAAATCATCGATATCGCTGTGGGCCGCCGCACTCAGAAAACGCGCAGCTGCCACTTCGACAATCTTCCTGGCTTCGGCATTCTCAGCAGCGAGAGTACCAGGCTAAGCGAGCGTCTGGTGCACACACTCATTGCCGAGCGAGTGCTGGAGGAGTACGCCAAGTACAACCGGGGACGGTACCCGCAGACCTACTTGAAAACGGGATCCAATGCGTACCGAGTAAGCAGCGGAAACATGCCCGTGGTGCTCAAAATGATTGATGGCGATGAACCGGCAAAGACAAAATCAGCTCCTGCGAAGTCGGCCCCGGCAAAACGGGCACCCAGCGGCCGCCTGGCGTCGTACCGCAAGAACTACTCTTACAAAAGGAGGTGACACTGTGCATATGCATTTTTTATGATGTGTATAGTACGATTTTAACGACTCTAATGATTATGATAATTTATTATGTTTCAATATAAGTTTTCGCCTTGCATGCTCGACACTATTTGGCCCGCCCTGCAACCTTCTTTTAGCGGTGGTGATTATATACATGATTATTATATTGACCGCTGAGTGAGCTTGATCGGTGGGCTGGGCTGCATTAGTGGGCTGGGGGGCTGCATTGAGTGGGCTTGGGCAGGAACAGTCACGACCGTCGGCACGCTACTGTTTAGGCGCGAGCTCTCCTCGGTTAGGGTTGTTGTCGCAGGAAAGGCCTGACACCGCTAGGCAACCGAAGCTTTGGACTGCCGTAAGCCGCAACGCTGCACTTAAATTGGCGGAACACCCTGGTTTACGCTAGCAAGGGCCGCCAATGGATCACCCGTTTCCCGCGATCCACGCCCCGTATACCTTCGGGCGCTCGGGGTCGTCCCTGAACTCATCGCTGCAGAGCCTCAACTCGACATACTCGCCTCTTCCTCCCACAGAGACGTATATCCCATCACAAAGCGTGCGTGGACTACGCAGACCACCTCCTTCGTTTCGCTACGATACGCCAAATGCGCTGTTTGCCGGTGACTGGGGAGTCGGGAACCTGATTGCCCTGGGCTCGTTCTGTGAGGACGCGCGCAACTCGATCTCTGTTATTGAGGCATACGAGACCCCCACTGGTGGTGATTTCGCACTGAGATCGCAGGCACTTGTCACCATGCCGCAGACGAAGGTGGCCTGGGACCCGACCGGCGTGCCGAGGCTGCTGAGCAGCGGCGACACGCTGCGCTTATGGGGCCACACCGGCGCGGATCTGATACCCCTTGCAAGTTTCGCGAAGCGGTCCAAATCGCAGGGCACAGCAGTGCCCGCCCCCCTCACGTCTTTCGACTGGAGTCCGTACGCGGAGAACAGCGTCATCACGTCTGCGATCGACACAACTTGCACGCTGTGGGACCTCGCCACGCAGTCAGTGACGACACAGCTCATTGCCCACGACAGAGAGGTCAATGATGTTGCGTTTCTCACTGGCGGGCCGCACCAATTCGTCAGCGCGGGCGCCGACGGAAGTGCCCGGCTCTTCGATCTGCGTGCGCTCGACAACTCCACTATCATCTACGAATACTCGCCAGACCACTTCCGCACCGGCTCATATATCACACCGACCGCAAGCAGCCATAGCGCCGGCATCGACGGCAGCGTGCCTCTGCTCCGAATAGCTCCGTCGCCAGTCGACCAGAACATCGTCTGCGCCTTTGGGCAGGAGCAATCCCACGCGGTCGTGCTCGATATCCGCGCAACCCGCAACCCGATCGCCGTGCTCGACGGCCACCAGGCGCCCATCAACAGCATCAAGTGGATGCCGATGTCGCGTAACATGGTGGCCACCGGCGGCGACGACTGTCAGCTGCTGATGTGGGATGTGTCACGAGCAGCATTCGTTGCACTCTATAGTGAGTTCCAGCCGGTCAACGGCGTACTCGCTAGCAAGGACGGGCAGTGGCTGGGCTCGATCAATGGGAAATCGCTGCAAGCCGTGAGCTCTCACGTTATTTAAGCATGTATTATTGGAAAATTATCGAAACATTGTCTTCGGGACTCGTCCAAATGTTTGTATGTAAGGTTGCTATAAAAATCATTCTCTAGACTACACAGAAATAGAGTACATCGAATAGAGTGCCTCAAAGGGGTTGCGGCAGATCGCAATAATTGCCGTTACAGGTCGGGGCCATCATCGGTTTACAGTGCTTTTGTACTCAGTAGACCCGCCAACCCAGGTTGTGCGGTATTTCTGCCATTGAGCGATTTAGCCAAGACATCGCCGAGTGCGGCTGGTTTCCATTTTCGGCATACGACCATTTGGGACTTGCTCCCCGATCAGGGCGCAAAGTGGGAGGTTCGGAGGGCCCGATGAGGGTAGCAGTGGATCGATGGCAATGGAGAGTCAGGTAAATCGGGCGGTCCGCCGCTTGGCGAAGTCCCGAGCGGGAGTAGGGAGCGACGTGAAAGCCTGGGAGAAGAGGGCCGGGTGAGTTGGGACTGAAGCGAGGTAGGGCCCGCGCGCTGGGCAGGCCGGCCATGGCGGGGCGGGCGGCGCTGGAAAGGAGAGGGAGCAGCAGTGGATTTTGGGTAGGGGCAAGCGCTAGAGTAATCAGGACATTGTTTGAGCGGTTGTTTACATTATCTAAGGTTTCTGATCCCCAGAAATTTTCTGCTCCACCCATCCTCACACACACCCTTCGCCTTGAGATGGAAGTTCAGCAGTTGCTGCAGACGGCGGCCAGCGCCACCGTTGACCACAAGGTCCGCACTGAGGCCGGGAACGAGCTCCAGCGGGTGGCCGCGGAGCATTACGGCCCGTTCATGGGCGTGCTGGCTGAGACGATCGGCGCCAACAACGGTGCAGGCACCGACATCCGCACGCTGGCCGCTCTGGCGATGAAAAACGAGCTTACGGCCAAAAACAAGCGCGACACAGAGCTCAAGAAGCAGCGCTGGGCCGAGGGCCCGCTCACCGTGGACGAGAAGCAGCGCATCAAGGCGAGCGCCCTGACTGCGCTGACCGACAGTGCTGGTTCCGTTTGGTCAGCGGCGGCACAGCTGGTCGCGGCGGTGGCTGGCATTGAGCTGCCGCGCCGCGAGTGGCCCGATCTGACGATGCTGCTGGTGACGATGACAAATGCGGACCAGCCCGCCCATGTGAAGAGGGCGGCTCTGACGACGATTGGCTACATTTGTGAGGCAGCCGACCCTGACAACCCGCGCTTGGAGGACCAGATGGACGGCTTCCTCACCGCGATTGTGCAGGCCGCGCAGAAGACGGAGTCGAATGAGACCGTGCGCATTTCGGCGATCAACGCGCTGTCGAACTCGCTGGAGTTCATCCGCGTGAACTTCGAACGCGAGACGGAGCGGAACCTGATCATGATGGCGGTGTGCGAGGCGACGCAGAACACTGGCGAGGAGTTGCAGAGTGCGGCGTTCGGCTGCCTGGCCAAAATCATGAACCACTACTACGACTTCATGCAGCCGTACATGGAGCAGGCGTTGTTCCAGCTGACGATCAGCGGCATGCAGTCGCCGCATGAGGACGTGCGCTGCATGGCGATCGAGTTCTGGAGCACGGTGAGCGAGGCCGAGTACGACCTCGAGGCCGACGACGAGGGTGAGGACAACGGTGCTGGTGCCGGTGCCGGTGATTCTGATGCGTCGCGTTCGTTCCACTTCGTGGCCAAGGCTCTGCCGCAGATCCTGCCCCCCATCCTGGAATTGCTGGTCAAAACGGATGAGGACCAGGACGAGGACGAGTGGAACACGCACATGGCGGCCGGCACGTGTGTGGGCCTGATGGCGCAGGCCGCGGACGACGGTGTGCTCGACTTGACCATGCAGTTCGTGGCGCCGCGCATTGGCAGCAGCGAGTGGAACCAGCGCGAGGCGGCGGTGATGGCGTTCGGCTCCGTGCTGGGCGGCTCCAGCGAGGATAAGATGCTGGAGATCGTGCGCAACTCGCTGCAGCCGCTGGCGGCGATGATCAAGGACCAGTCCGTCAGCGTGCGCGAGACCGTGGCGTGGTGCCTCGGCCGCATTGCCGACTACGCGGTCCCCGTGTTCGAGGACCCCGCCATGCTGCAACACGTGCTGGAGGCGGTGCTGCAGGGCCTGCGCGACGACCCGCGCATCGTGACGCACTGCTGCTGGACGTTGATTAGTCTGTCCGAGCAGATCAACCCGATCCCGCAGGAGGAGCACTCGCCGTTGTCCCCGTACTACGAGGGCCTGTTGGAAGCTCTGTTTGTGGCGAGCGCGCGTCCTGACAACGAGCACAGCTCGCGTACGTCTGCGTACGAGGCGTTGTCGTCGCTTGTCGTTTACGCGCCCCACGACACGCTAGGCCTGCTGATGGGCTGCTCTGCGACGTGCGACGAGCGCATGCGCCAGTCGCTGGCGATGCAGCTGCAGTACGTGGGCACTGAAGACCGCCACAACATCGAGGAGCTGCAGATCAACCTGCTGGGCCTGCTCACGTCCATCATTCGCCGCGTGGAGGCCGACGTTCTGCCTGCGGCCGACAACCTGATGGAGCTGCTTGGCCAGTTCCTGAGCCACAAGTTCCCGGAGTCGCTGACCGAGGACGACATCTTCATTGCGATGGGCGCCGTGGCCGGCAGCATCGGCGCTGCGTTCGCCAAGTACGTCGAGCCGCTGATCCCGTACATCATTGCGGCGCTCAGCGAGACGGAGCTCACGGTGAGCTCGACGGCCGTCGGCCTGATCACCGACATCACGCACGCGCTCGGCGACGGCATTGCGCCGTACGCGCCCGGCTTCATGGAGCAGCTGAGCCGCGTGCTCGCCGACTTCTCGTCGATCCGCCCCGGTCTCGTGCCGCCGTCGCTCGCGTGCATCGGCGACATCGCCGCGGCCGTCGGCCCTAGCGGCCAGTTCGACGCCTACCTACTCGGCACGGAGGACTTCCTCGCGCAGATCGCACAGGCGACGACTGCCACCGCCAACTCGAGCATCGACACGCAGGCGCACTTCGTCGGCGTGCAGGAGGCGGTACTGGACGCGCACGTCGGCATTGTCGCCGGTTACCAGGACGCGCCCGAGAAGTTGGCGACGTTTGTGCCGCGCACGCTGGACTTCCTCGGGGCGTTCTCCCAGGACCCGCTGATCTCGCATTTCATCGGCGGTGCCAGTCTGCGCAACGTCGTCGGCCTGATCGGCGACATTGCCGCGATGTACCCGCAGAAGCAGTTCCGCGCGTACTTCGACCAGCCGTGGGTCGGCGCGATCATCGCGCGCGCCGGCGAGGAGAAAGACACTCCGGGCATCGCGTCGACCGCGAAGTTCGCCGCCCACCAGCAGCGCTTGCAGCTCGCCTAGGCGGCGGGCCGCAGCTAGATACCACTGCACATAATAGAGTAGCGATGTAGTTATCGTATTGAGAGAAAATCATTTATATATATTTTTCGGAACCCCTTGGGGGAGAATAGATAGTCGTAGGATAACGAGAGAGTGATATTACATGCAGGATACTAATGTCGAGAGAGCTAAATAAATTAATTGTGGGTATTGTTGCCATACTCGGCATCATTGCCGAAGTCTTCGTCGGAGTGGGAGAGGTCGGGGCTGGAGGCACGGACCAGCTCGAAGTCGCTGTCTTCGCTAGATGTCTCGCTGTCTTCACTGGTCTCGTAAATGTGGTGCTCAAGACGGAGAGCAGGGCTGTCGAGGCTTGCCCTCGGCGAGCTCTCTTCGGCCTCTGAGCTCTCTCCGGCTGACGGCTCCTCAGCTGTCTCCTCCTCCTCCTCGGCTGACTCCTCGGCTGAAGTCTCCTCGTCTGGCGCCTCTAGTCTCTCAGTTTCCTGTGAGTCCTCAGCAGCGTCACCACCTTGGTGATCAGATCGCCACGTCGCTTGTGCCATGCGGGGACTCGTCTCCGGCGTGGTGCCGATCATCTCCTCCTCGTCCGGCTCCCGCTTCAGGAACTTCGGGTCCATGGGCTCGCCTTCCGGCGAGATGCCGAAGCTCGCGAACTTCGCGTACATCATGCGCACACGCGCCTCGTCGAACGTCTCGCTGTATACAAACATATACCACAGGATCTTAATCTTGCCCCAGCGGTTGAGGCCGTGACGCGTGTCGGCACGCTCAATGTTCTCGTCGAGGTTGAAGTGCACGGATGTCAGGCCCATCTCCTTGTCGGCAGCGAACGAGCTGCCGCGCGAGAACATCAGGCGCAGCACGTTGCGCGCGAACTGGATGGCTTTGATCTCCACGACCACAAAGCAGTACACAAGCAGGCTGATCGCCAGACCGATCGCCACGAATATCATCACATGACCGAAGTTACCACGCACACCGGTGTGGTTGTAGGTTCCGGGCGCGGCGCTTGCCGACGCACCGGGCAGCGTGCTTGTCGTGCTGAACGTGCTGAGGGCTGTGCTCAGCGACTCATGCGTGCTCAGCGTCGGATCGAAGGACTTCACTGTGGAAATATCGATCGTATGCGATCCGCTGAATGACGTCGACGTGAGATCCAGCGTTTCGGGAGACGTTGTCCGCAGTTTGGTCACTGAGGTGGTATCTGAGGCGGTGTGGGGGGTAGTATGTGTGATGGTGGTTGACGCCTGCGTGCTCTCCAGCGTTTGCGTCGGCTTTGGCTTTGACTTTGAGGAGCTGGAGAGTGTGGGAGTGGCTTTGTGGCGAGTAATGGTCTTAGATGTGGCGGATGCGGTGGAGGTGGATGTCTTCTTTTTAGTAGAGCAGGCAGTCTTCGTGGACTTTGAGTCTTCATCGTCGTCGTCAGCACAGTCATCATTTCCAGACCCGAACCAGTAGTCCCACCATCCCTTCACTGTATCCACAGCGGATCCAATGATACCTTTGTGGCCCTTCTTCTTCTTCTTCTCGTCGGTTGCCATCGTCGCAATTGGCTCGGTCCGGCGAGTATGGTGTGTGTGTTGGAATAAGAACAGATTAAGATCTGTTTCAAAATGCCACAGGATACTTTATAACTTAAATTTCGGGGTTGTCGCACGTTATGTCTCACTCTGGTCGAAGTTGTAACTAAGCAGCCATATATATAGGTATCAACCCTCATCACCATCACCGCCCTGGGCTACCACCTACGCCCCCGCATCCCTACCCTGCGCTTTGACACGCAATTAAGCTCCGGATCGGCATGGCAAAAAAATGAAAGAGCCAATCGCTGCAGCGCAGTGATTTAGAACAGGCTGAGCTCTACTACCTCCAATGGGATAGGCGGAACCGAGCTAATAAACATATATTCGGAATCCGAGGAGTCGCTTGCCTCAAAACGCCTCAGTACTTTGTATTTAAAGCCATAGTCGATAGCCATCTTGCGAAACATGTCGTACGACTCCTGATTGCGGATCGGGTTGCACATTAAAATCCTCTTCGGCATCAATTCCACCAAGACATCCAGGATTTTGCTGTAGCTCGAGGTCTGGCCGTACAGAATATCGCCGGCAAACACAGTGCTGCTCATCGGCAACAAGTCGATCGCCTCGTCGTCAGGCGACTCCCAGTCCAGCATGACCTCCCGCACTATGTGTCCAACATTGTTGAGCTCGATCTGCTTGTGAAGTCGCTCCACGACCTGCGGGCTGCCGTCTGTGGCAAACACCCGGCTCGGCTTGACCAGCAGCGCCAGTGCGATGCTCACGAGCCCCGTGCCGGCGCCGAGCTCAATGAAGTCATTGACGTCGGCAAAGTCGCTACGGTTCACGCAGATGTATTCGGTCAGCGCGAGACTCGATTCCCACGTGCGGTGGCCCGTTTGCCCTGCCTGGACCAGCGTGCTGCGGTCCTCCACGGAGAATACCGATTTCTCCTCCGCAAGGTCAAATATGACCGTGGTGGGATCTTTGGCCTGCGCCTGTAGCTCGGCCATTTTGTCCGGCATTTTGAGGGAGTAGAATGCCTCCCACACGTCGGGTTCTATACTGATCCGGCACTCCTCGGCCACATTCACCGCCATGCGCAGGACAGGCTCGGCATAGCGCCCATCGATGCCAATTATTGCTGAAGCAAGTTCGATCTGACGATTGTTGGTCACTTCTCGCACAACGAGGGGCCGCACAGTCGCTACCACTGGTTGCTGGCGGAAGACACTGGTCAACGGTACCATGCTGACCTTACCTCTGCCGCCTCGTGAGTACTTATAGCACTCTTGCGGCATTTTTGGGACATCCATCCAAGCCTCGCGGGAATGTTATTGTATGTACTTATTATACTTATTTTGTAATGCAGTTTTATTTTTTTGAAGAACTATTTCTTGATCTGTTTTTCGACCTGGTCCTTGGCGTCCTTCAGGACCTGGCGCGCCTTTTGCGCCGACTCTGCCGACGAGGCTGTCACCTTTTTGGCCGCCTCGTCAATAATCTTGCTGGATGGGACTTTGGTTTCGAGCGACAAAGCGTCTGCTGCCTTGCGCACCGTCGCCGAGTTCGACTGGGCCGCTTTGCTGGCGACCTGGTTAACCAGCACCTGCTTGTCGACGGACGGCACGGCGCCCTTCACGCGAAAGCCCCACTGCGCTAGCTTAGAAGCGACGCGCGGCGTTACGGCCACGGTAGCCGGCAGGCGCAGGAAAATCAGGCTCTTGTGGATGATATACGCGATGCCGAACTCTGCCCAGAACAGCGACTTGCCGCCTTTACTCGCTTTGTGGACATATGTGTGCTCACGCTCGGTGTCAGCACCAATCATCCCGCGGATACCGATCTCCCAGTTCTCCAAGCGCTCCTGGCCGGCGCTGTGTACGAGCATGAAGCTCAATGGGAGGTCGATGAAACTGAACGCCGTGTATATGCCGAACGCGGTCCAGCCATACTCCTTCGTCAGCTTCTTGAGTGTCATTTTTTCCTTGGGCTTGGCCTCGGCAAAGCCTCGTGCGGCACTGAACGGGCCGTGGGCCCGTGTGCCGGCGCGGGCGGCTCGGGCCGTGAACTGTGTGGAGCGGAGCCCCGCAAAAGACCTCCACATGTGCTTTCTGGAGCTTACAAAAATTTAGCGGCAGGCGAAAATTGGCTGAAGTTGAGAAGATCTGTCCGGTGCAACTGCTAGTGTGGCCAGCGGATCGAGTGGTTCGCCGGATATGCACGATCCGAAGACCGTTGGGACCTGGGCGCGGATTCGGTCACATGCATCCCCCAAACGATCGAGCGGCGTCGCAAGGAAATAAGCAGCGGCATTGCTGAATGAATGCGCAGCAGGATTGGCGTAAAGGTGGGTGCGCGTATGTACTCGAAAATGAGCCCTCATGTCGTTATTAGGAGAGCCATTCAGAGGACATCCGCGGTGCCGCAAAGCAAGGTCCGGTGACAACAACCAGGCCACTACCGCTAGTAGCATCCCACACTAGTGAACACAAGTAATCATATAAACTAGCATTACCTGCAATATTTCTCATGCCTTTCGCAATATTTCATAGCATCCTCTACTCATGCCGGCCCGGGCGTTCATGTGACCCGCTACCCTGAGATCCGCCGCAGCTAACGGTGGTGTGAGTATGTTGCGTCGCGCTGGCCTGAGCCTGCGAGCGCTACGAACCCCACGTCATGCCGAGGGATTCACTTCGAACCTCCGAAGTTCGATACTTCCGGCGTTCCGGCCAGCGGTGCCTGCGTCCCGGCGTTCGATCACGACCGTCGAGCACATCCCGAAACGCCGAAGGTGGCCTCTGTACCTGTTTGGCGCCATCGTATTCGGCGCCTTCGGCTACTGGAAGTATCTCACACACCACAACTTCCCGCCGACGGTGGCCGATCTGCTGCGCGAAGGCATTTGGGCGACAATCAACGGTGCCGGCCACCGCAAGCCCGATTACCGTCTGGCGCTAGCCAAGTACATTGAGGCACTGCAAGAAGCGGACAGGCTCGAGATGAAGCCGTGGAGCGACGAGTACACCGGCATTCAGATCGTGATTGCTGACTTGTACGAGCGGCTGCAGCTGAACGACGAGGCGGCGTCGATGTACGCCGAGGTGTCACACACTTACCTCATGGCGCTGAACCGCGGCCTGATCCCGCCGCAGGACCGCGACAAGGTGATTACGCGTGACCTGCGTGTCGTTCTTCTAGCCGGCCTGCTGATGTCGACGAACCCGGCCACGTTCAAGCAGGCCGTCGGCCTCATGAGCCCGCACCTCATTATGGCGACGAAGGAGGCCGCGCAGCACAGCCCCGAGCTGCGGGAGCTGCTCCAGGAGCAGCCGGTGTTCAACACGGGCTACCTCAGGGACATGCAGACCGGCCAGCTGCCCGACACGCTGACGGAGCGTGCGTTCGGCTCGTACCGCAACGAGCTCGTGGCGATGCGCGAGATGATGACGGGCATCGCGACGGCGAGCGGCGAGTTTATGCAGGCGCTGACTATCAAGCTCAAGACCACGCAGATAATGCTGACGGCCGGCTTCTCGGCCGGCGAGTGCCTGTTGTCGACGGCAAACATCGCGTCGCTGATGTACCTGCAGGCGGTGAACCTGCGCTTCACGCGGCAGCAGCGTGACGACCCCATGGAGGCCGGCGCTGCCGCCAAGGCCGTAGCGGACGCGCTCGCCGCCGACGCTGCGGACGAGGACGCCGCAGATCTCGAGCGCACGACGCGCGACATGCCGCTGCCGCGCCAGTACCGCGCGCGCACGCCCGACCTGCGCCCGCGCCGCGTCGTGCAGCCGAGTGCCGAGGTGTTCCTGCGCATGGCCGATGACGTGTACGGTGAGATCATCGCGACGGTGAAGACGCTGGACCAGCGCCGCACAGACTTCGTACCGGAGGCGTACGTCATGGCGCTCTACGGACAGGGCGTGATCGCGGTGGGAGAAGGCCGCTGGGACGCCGCCGCGGACCGCCTCGGTGAGGCGCGTCTGCGCGCCAAAGGCAGCGAGCTCGAGCCGCTCGTTGCCAGCGCCGAGGACGAGATCGCGAAGGTCGAGCGCCTGCGCCGCCTCAGCGAGGCCGAGATCCGCGCGCTCAACCCGTCGGAGCTGCCGAGCGTCGACGTCATGTTCTGGAAGCTGTCGCCGGACACCGACGACATCGAGCGGCCCGAGCTCCCGGATCCTCCTCTGTGAGTGTCTCTGTGGAGTGGAGACAGTAGGGCTTGTTACTTCTAAGGTATTATGTATATGGTATATTATGTACTGTCTGGACAGGCTAGGTCGTTGCATTAGTGTCATTAATGTGCTTACTCGAACACGGTATGCAGTCGCTTCGGCTGCGGCACAAGGTCGCTCGAGTGCTCGCGCTTGTTCTTGAGCGGCGTCTCTGGCGGCGGCAGCGCCATGGCGTCGAGCAGCGACGCGCTGCGGTCGGAGCGCTGCGGGCTCTTGCGCGGCGGCGACACCGTCTCCGTCACAGGGTTCGCCTTCTCGTGGTTCGGGCGTTTCGCGCGGAGGTAGTTGTCGCCGTACAGCCGCAGGCGGAACACGAGCTTCTCGGCACCCGTCGGCAGCGGCTGCACAAACAGACACACGCGGTCGTCGCCGTAGACGCGCATGCGCGTGTTGGCCGCCAGCCGCGTGCGTCCAATGTACATCTGGTTGTACGCCTCGATGAACACGGCGTAGCGTGGCCCCGCGCCGGGCTCATCCACGCTCACCTCCTCACGATAAATCCGGCAGTGCACACGCGACAGACGCGGGTCGTCGTGGCTGTAGTCCGGCGCGGGCCCGGCGCGCGTGCGGTCGTGGCGCCCGATCGTGAACGAGTCCTTCGTGAGTACGAGGTCCTTGCACGGCACGCTCGTCGGCAGCGTCTCGAGCTGGCCCCACGTGCCCGGCGGCAGCTCGTCGTCGCCGGCCGCGGCCGCCAGGTCGTCGAGGTCGCGCGGATCGGCGCTCTGCGAAAGCACGCGGTGCTGGCTCGTGATCAGCGCGACCTGCT
Organism: Starmerella ratchasimensis; assembly: GCA_030562965.1. Taxonomy (NCBI): domain Eukaryota; kingdom Fungi; phylum Ascomycota; class Dipodascomycetes; order Dipodascales; family Trichomonascaceae; genus Starmerella; species Starmerella ratchasimensis. The sequence goes on from JAKUAQ010000008.1 coordinate 61,168, forward strand.
GCTTCACGTCATCGTCGTCGGGCTCGCTCACCTCACCGCGGCGCTCGTATCCTCGCCAATCTTCATCCTGCGGGCCTGCTGCGTCCTGGGGCTCTGGCTTCTGCTCCGCCTGTGACTCGTCGAGGGGCTCCAGACGGGGGTTGGCGCCGCGCACCGAGCTGTACAGACCCAGGCTCGACATGCCCGGGATCTCCGACTTCAGGCCGCCTGCGGCGTTGATCCGGCTCGGCTCGGGACCAATGTCGCTCGGCAGGTCGCTGGGCAACTGGCTCGGGAGGTGGCTCGGCAATTGGCTCGGAAGGCTGTTCGGCAGCAGGCTGGGCAGGCTGTGGGCCTCGATCTGCGACGCGCCCAGCTCGTGCGCGGCTGAGTCGGTGCTGTCGACGCGCAGGCTGGGGCTGAACTCCTCGAGCGTGCGGTCAGGGTGGAACCACGGGTGCTCAAGCGCCGCAGAAGCGAGCGGCCGCGTCTCCGTGTTCACGTCGAGCAGGAACCGGATGAAGTCCGCACCCTCGGCGGAGATCTGCGCGGCCTTGAGCGGCTCCTCGTGGAACTTGCCGGCCACCACGGTCTTGAACAGCTCCTCCTGCGTGGCTCCGCCGAAGGGCATGCAGCCGGTGAGAATGACGTACGCCATGCACCCGACGCTCCAGATATCCACGAGACTCGTGTAAACTGTGTTTTTGGTCGTGCTGCTGTACTCGGGGCTGCGACTCTGCATGACCTCGGGCGCCAGATACGACAGCGTGCCGCAGAACGTCTTAAGGAACGTCCCTTGGCCCTGCAGCTTGGCCAGACCGAAGTCCGCGACCTTGACGGTGACGGGATCGTAGCTGTTCACCAGAATGTTGTCTGGCTTGAGATCGCGGTGGCTCACGCCCATCTCGTGAACATACTTCACGGCCTCGAGCACCTGCCTCACGATCTCACGGCTCATATCCTCGGGGATTCCGAGCTGCTGCGGCGTCTGACGGCGCAGCAAGAAGTCCATGAGATCGCCGTGCGGCACAAAGTCCATCACCAAGAAGTAGTACTTGTCGTCGATGAAGATGTCGTGCAGCTTCACGATGTGCTCGTGGCGGAACCGCTTGAGGATCCCGATCTCGCGCTCTACCGACGTCTGGATGCTGCCGGTGATTTTCGCGCGGTCGATGATCTTGATCGCCACTTTCTCGCCGGTCTCGCGGTGCACGGCCTGGCGCACGAGCGCGAACGCGCCCTGGCCGACGACCTCGCCGAGATCATACGCCTCGTACACGCCGCCTTGCGGCGCGGCCTGCGACGTCTTGGGGATCGAAACCACGAATTTGATTTCGTCGGAGGGCACGCCAAGCCCGACGGTGATCACGTCGCCGTTCACGAGCATGCAGTTGCGGTCCTTTGGCATGCGCGTGTTGTTCAGGAACGTGCCGTTCGTCGACATGTCGCGCATCATGATGGTCGGTGGCTCGTCACGCGTCGCCCAGATGCGGAAGTGCGAGGAACTCAGGCGCTTGCGTGACACGGGCAACTGGAAGTCCGCGTTCGCGCCGCGGCCGATCACCCACGACAGCTCCTCGCGATCGGGGCGCAGGACCCACGTACACGTCATTCCGGCGCTGCCGATCAGCACAGCCAGACCATTGTCCTGTGCGGAGAAAGACTGCTCCCCGACCGGAATCTGGTGGTCGGGAGCCGTCTGCTGCGTAGCCATGTCCATCGGTGCGTTCTAAATGTCAATGCGGGAAACAAAATGGAGAAGCACGAATTGACAGCACAGAGGGCACAGTTAGAGAGTAGAGGCCTAGGGAGGAAAGTCGGTCTTACTCTTGCAGGGGCGGATCACGAGCGGAACAACTGCCCTAGCGGTGTTTGTTGGGACGCGAGGTTGGTATCATGCAAGTGATAATAAACAAGGGTTGGGCGCTTGGAAAATTGGAGAGAATGATAGGGATCAGCCCCGCGGTGGTTCCTGCCCACCGCGACTCACACACAGCCTTACATTAGATAAACAAATTTCAAAACAGGAGCGATGAACTGCGAAATATTATGATAGATAAAATATTAAAGGGGGTTGCCTTATATTAGTGTAAAATGTGTCATTGACCATCTATCAATGAATGCATGCGGTGAGAAGTGTGGATGAGGGGGACTGTGTGCTTCAAGCCGTGGACCGGCAGAGCAAAAGCAGCGCAGTAGAATTAGTTGGATAATTTGGATCGCTGGTCGAGTGCTCTTCTCGCTCATTTTCCATTTCATCGAGTGTTAGGTGATTGGGACGTCCAATAAGGCCCGCTCAGGTGGTTAGATCTGCAAAGAGTTTTCCGAGTTCCGTATTAGTGCTCTTCTTGGATAACATCAAGGGCCCCAAGGGTCATACCATGATACCGTGTGGTGTCTACACTGATCCGCGTACTAGGCTGATTAGTTTGGTGGAACACGTCGTTGATGCCCGTCGGATCTGGGTCGTCGAACAGTGTTTCGCGATACATTTCAAGCGTGTTACGAGATGCCGTAGACGGTCTGCCGGTTCCGATTGACAGTCTTACGTCTTCGCGCTGGGTCCTGTAGTTCTGCTTAGCCTCTTCGAGCCGTGCAGGGTCATTGATTACGCTCAGTAGCCCCTTAGCTTTCTCACGCACCGAGCGCCCTTGGTCATTATTACTCGAGTCGATGTATTTAAAAGAGAGCAGAGACTCAATCAAGCTCTCGTTTGATTGCATCCAGTCGAGCGCGTCCTTGTTGTCATTCATCAGGAAGTACTGCAGCACCGTTAACGTCTTCGACTTGCGTCGCCAGTACTTGCTACGCTGTACTAGTCTTTGTTCAAGTATTGCAAACACTTTGATACTACTTTTAGGTTTTCGCACGAGAATAGCCAGGCTTTGCAGGTCATCGGCACTGGGACCGAACATTTCCTCGTTCGTGGCCCGGCGCGCCACATATTCCGCAGAATTGTCAGTACCGGTGAGTCTATGCAGAACACGAAACACCATTACGTGTAGCGAGGTGCGTTGAGTCGCAGTTTAATCTTCGTGCTGACCGCCGTTCAAAAAAAAAATATGGTGACGCTACGTTGATTGGGAGGGGTTTCACGCGGTACCGGGGTTGCTGATTCGACGTGATTGGTATGATTTGCGCCGTGAAGTCAGCCAACAATTACAACGGTTCCGTTCTTTAAATCAGTTCAGAAGAGTCTTTGATGTCGCAGTTTGCTTTACGGCCAAGCGCTGATGGATTGATGGAGGAAGGAGAATCACCGTCAAGCCGCCCTAGTCGTACTAAGAGAATTAGGAGCGAGGGTTAACGGTGTCCAGGGTTAGGCTCATCGTCTCATATGCCAGTGACTGAATACCCTAAAATACTGCTATTAACAAATGAGCCGCACCAAGTATGTAACTACTGCTTGCATACGGGCCAGAAATCAGTCGCTACCGAAGTTTAGATGACCGTGCGCGCCGATGTCGACATACTAACACTTTATATCACCGATTCGTCATCAAGGCCTCGGTGAAAATAAATCCCCATCTTAATCTCCATCTCCGTGGGTGGGGTCCCCCTAATTAAAAACCCTCATGTGGTTTCTCCAGGCTGCAGTAGTTTCGGGGTCGCGTCTAACGTGGTGCGGACCTCTTAATATTAAGATGATGAGTATAGGCCGACGCGCCATGTATGCGAGGTCCTACCACTGGCCTAACCCTATGTACTGCCTTAACGCTGAAGGGCTTAAAAAAATATTATTATTATATACTGAGTCATATGCGGCCGACTCCGGCTCCGTCTTAAATATATAGCAAATAGCCAATAATAATGAGCATGTTGAGTCACAATCTGCGATGCTGCCACTATGTCTTTCCGAGATGGCAAGAAAAACGAGTGGCTTGAACTAAGATCGTGGTAACAATCGCGGGCCCTAGGCAGAAAGCGTAACTAACGTACGTGACCCTTGACCTCGGGCTCCCAAGATTTCTCGCGCGCACATACACCACACCGCTTGGTTTTGGAATAAATCCAGACTCCAGGTATATCGCCGCAAGCCATAAACGGGGCTGATCTAGGATGACGCCTGATGGAATCGCCGAGACTGTGTCCGGTGTTCACGGCGGCCATCTAGATGTCAGTGCATCAACGTGGATGGCCATCGTGTCGCCGGTGATCCCTGTGCTGTGGCTGCTGGCGGCCACATGGATGCTTGCGCGCGTAGTCTCGATCCTCGGAACACCGCGGTCGCAGCTCATTGCATCGCTTGGCTTGCGCGGACCTGCCTCGCCCGAGGTGGTAGTTGACCGCTTGGGCGACACCTGGGCGTCCATATCCTGGAATTACGCACCACCCGCATCCGGAGCGGCAAAAAGTAGGCGGGCGAAAAACAGGAGGCATGCCGTGCGTATAGGCGACCAGGTGATTGAAGTAGCTGGAGATCAAAAGCACCTTCTACTTACAAACCTCGCACCGAGTGCATCATATGAGGTGACTGTAGAGCCTCTGCTCACGACCTCTTCTTCCTTTCCATCCACATCCTCATCCTCATCCTCATCTTCCTCAAACGGCGGCAGCGGTAGCGGCAACTCCAAGGACGCCGGACGTCTCACTGTCGCAACGCCAGGAACAACTCCCATCACATGCGGCACCGTGCGCTTCCACACGCTCGCGTCACCCGACGACGTGCCGCCCACTCTGGTGGAGCTACTCCGCGCAAACCCCGTCGACCTAAACAGAAAACGGAACCCATGTGACACCCCGCGCGACGATCCCGTGACGGTAGCGGCTCACGCGCTGACGGCGCACACCCATAAGATTATGGACGTTCAGTACGAGACCTACGACCTAATAGCTCAGCTGGACGGGGCAGAGGCACATTACGTGAACAAGTACACGAGTCTGCTCGAGCAATTAAGCGAGCTGAACGCGGAACGCAAAGTAGACGAAACGCAGCGATCGCAGCTGCGTGCGGAAAACAAGGCGCTCGAGGATGATGACCACGCGCTGGAGGTCCAGGTCAGCAAGCTCAAGCTTCACCTCGCCAAGGCGAACAAGCTGAAGACGGACTCGGAGCAGAGCATCCAGAAGCTGTCAGCGCTCGATCGGGGACGCCAGGACGAGGAACAGGCGGCCCACCAGCGTCTCGATGAGGGCAATGCAAAGCTGGAGGCGCTGCAAGCATTGGAGAACGAGCTACAGGCGAAACTAGACGAGGGCGCGGCTACCGCGAAGAGTAGCGACTCCGAAGTAGAGAACGTCGTCGCGTTTCTCAACAAGCTGCGGCGCGCGGCGCAAGATCGGATGGAGGAGCGGCTCGCTCTTCTGCAGTCCGCCGAGGCCGCAGCGGTGCTGCCCGCAAAAGACCGCGATGAGCTCGAACAAGTCACCACCGTGGACGGTCGCGTCGAGCTGGAGTGGGCGCGAGCGCAGAAGGCACTGGAAGCCCAGTACGTCGACGCGTATCTCCGCAACTCGGAGCAGCGCGGCCTTGCAGCGTCGCAAGCCGAAAAGTACAAGGTCGGGCCCGCGACATATGTCCAGCCGCCGCACATCACGGCGGCCGGAGTGCCGCCCCCGTCCTCGTCCCCCGTTACCACGACTCCGCCGGCGGGCCCGCCGTCCTCGGCAGGCTCGCTCAGCTCCTCGCATAGCGCTCCTCTGGGTGCCCTTAACGGCTCTATGAACGGATCCATGAGCGGCTCGCTCAACGGCTCGCTCAACGGCTCGCTGAACAGCTCTCAAGTACGCCTCAACCAGCCTCTCAACTCCATGCATCTCCACCCCAACCGGGCCTCCATGGGTCCGAACTCCCTCGGCCAGAACTCACTGAGCCAGACTGCGCTCAACCCGGGCATGCTGAACCCCGCCACGATCAGCGGCGCGCCGCTCATGCAGTCGACAATCCCACCGCAGTCGCTGCACCACGCGACGTCGTACGCGTCGCTGAACTTGATGGGCGGCTACACGCCGCTGCACCACTCGCACTCGCCGTCGAACCACTCAATCGGCTCGTTCAACGCATTCAGCAACTCGCCGCAGTTCCTGGCGCCGCCTCTCGACGCGCCGGCCTCGCTGTCACCGTCAGGGCTGTCGCCGTCGGCTCTCACACCGGAGAGTACCTCGGCGTACGACGACGACGACGACTCGCCGCCGGAGCCGATGAGCGCGCGCACCGCGGACGACCTGTTGCCGTCCAACCTGTTCATCGACTCGAGCCCGGTGGCTCCCGGCCCGTCCGACGTGCTGATCCCGTCGCTCGTGACGCCGAAACGCTCGCTGCCGTCCGGAGTCGCTCCGGGCATGACCCCCGGAATGACTCCAGGCCTGAACCCGGGCATGGCTGCCGCTGTCCCGTCGTTGCCCTCGCGCTCGCCGAAGTGGCCGAGCGACGAGGCCGCCAGCATGGAGGCCAACCTGGACGCCGATCCCGACCGGACACCGCGCCGCAAGGCGAGCAAGGACTCGCGCTGGTCGGCACGCATGAGCCCGCTGACGCGCACGGCCGGGCGGCGCACGACGTCGCTGTTCTTTGGCGCGCACGACGACACAGCCGACGCGACGGAGGTGTTCGATACGTCGTCGGTCGACGACGCGGGCGACGACGTACCGCTCAGCCAGAGCCCGCACCGCGGAATGGGCTCGCGCTTCTTCCAAAAGAGCGGCACGGGGCGCTCGAGCAGCTTCGTGCGGCGGCTCAGTATTTTCTCGCGCAAGGACGCCGACCCGGACGAGCCCGTCGAGCCGCGCCGGGATGATGTATATACATAGTATCTAAAATCCAGCCCGTCTCGGGCCATCCTGCACGACTCACATAACATAATTATCCCCGTGATATTTTAAGGTATAAATACTAATCGAACGTCATTTTCTTACCGGTCGACGGCACCACCGATGTCTTGGCCCGCATCGCGCCGGAAAGCGCCGCACCGGGGGTCGGCCGGCTCTTGCCGACCTTCTTGAACTCCTTGCGCGGCCGGCGCTCGGCAGTAGCACCGTGGCCTGTGCTTGCTGAGCTTCCTGAGCTTCCTGAGCTCGTGGTCACGGCGGGCGTGGAGCTCTCTGTTGAGGTGGCCGGTGCAGTGCTCGTGGAGGTGCCGTCGCTGCTGCTGCTGCTGCCGTCGATCTTCGGGCGCCGCTTGCTGCGGTCCTCGCCAAACTCCATACGCAGCGATCGGCCGTTCATGCGCCGCACACTCGCGTCCTTCAGTGCGTTCTGCGCGCCTTCCTCGTTGCGGAAGTCAATGAACGTGAATCCTTTGCACTTTCCGGTATCCTGGAATGTGGCCGTGCGAATCTTGACGATCTCACCGCAGTGCTGGAAATGCATCTCGAGCTGGTCGTCTGTCGTGTCGAAGGATAGGTTGCCGACAAACAGGATGCGCGAGGGCGGGTTCTTCTGTCCATCGGCATGCTCCTGGGGGCGGCCCTCAAACGAGCCCGCATTCTTGATCAGCAGGTTACGGCCATCCAGGCGCGACTCTGAAAGCTTGATCAGCTGCTCTAGCTGCTCAGCGGTCTTCACGTCAACGTAGGCAAAGCCTTTCTTCGCGGGCAGCTTGATCCGCGTGATGTCTGCGGCGGTAATCGGCACGGCGAGCGACGCCGTCGACTCCACAACGAACTGGCGCAGCGAGTCTGTGGTGGTTCCAAACGACAGGTTTCCGATCCACGCTGCGTACTGCGATCGTGGCAATGGCTTGTTCTTCGCGAGTATATCTTCAGGCTGAGGCTCCTCAATGAGGCCCTTCTTCAGCTGACGCTTCTGCTTTTTGTTCAATGGCTTCGGAGCATTGACATCAAGCTCTAGCTCCTCGAGTTCGCGCTTGTCCGTCATGGGAATGGTCTAGGTACGAGGCCTCGAAGCAGTGCGCACGCCGTATTTATTTTTTTTGGGCTGTGAAATTTCACTTGCAATAGGGGTTGGGAATTGTGGTTGGGTTTCATTTCGCCTATATTTCACACGTAGAGAAACTACACACCCTGATACCCCGCATACCTGTGACCACGGACTGGCTGTTGAATAGAGGTAAGTATAGATAGAAAATGCTTACCCGAGCATAATTTGACATAAATATATATTCCCTACTTATAGGAGTTAGTTTACTGGATATCCTTGGTAAGCAGCTTCGCAATGGTCTGAAGGTGAATGTTCGACGTGCCCTCGTAGATAGTGCCAATCTTCGAATCACGGTAGAACTTCTCGAGATCGAATTCACGCGTGAAGCCAATTCCACCCATAGCGTCCACAGCCCATGACGATGCCTTCTGGGCAATCTGTGAGCAGTATAGCTTCGCCATTGCAGCCTCCTTCACGAAGTTCTTACCCTCCTCCTTCATGCGCGCGGCGTTGTACAACAGCAAACGCGCTGCCTCGATCTCAGTAGCAATCTGTGCGGCCTGGAACTGCATACCCTGGAAGTTACCGACGAAGGTGCCGAACTGTTTACGGTCAAGATTGGTGTACTTCAGAACCTGCTGGAATGCACCTTGGGCCAAGCCGACCATCTGAGCGGCAATACCGATGCGGCCCTCGTTGAGCACATTGATCGCGATCTTGTAGCCCTCACCGTACTTGCCCAGCAGGTTTTCCTTGGGTACGTAGACGTCCTCAAGAGACAGAGAGCAGGTGGAGGAGGCGCGGATACCAAGCTTCTTCTCCTTCTTGGCAACCTTAACACCCATCTCTTTCTCAACCACGAAAGCTGTAATTCCCTTGTAGCCCTTTGCAGGCTCCGCATTGGCGAAGATTACGAAGGTCTCGGCCTCCCAGGAGTTCGTGATCCACATTTTTGAACCGTTCAGCACGTAGCCATCGCCCTTCGCCTCAGCCTTCGTGGCCAGTGCGAACGCATCACTTCCGGCACCGGCCTCACTAAGTCCGAATGCACCGATCTTCTCGGTGGCTAGGCCGGGCAGATACTTCTCCTTGATGAAGTCAGTACCCCAGCTGCGAATCGCCGTGTTCACAAGTGTGTTTTGCACGTCGTTCATCACCGCTACCGAGGGGTCTACTTTCGCGAGCTCCTCGACTACAAGAATTGCCGAAGTGAAGCTCGCACCAGCTCCACCCAGCTCCTCAGACGTCTCAATCCCCATCAAACCAGCCTCGAACAGCTGCTTAATGATTGCAGGGTCCATATTCTCAGCCTCGTCCATGTCACGCGCCACGGGCTTCACAATCTCCTGTGCAAACTTCGCTACGCTGTCGCGGAACATGTTTTCCTCTTCGGAGAACTCGTTCAATGAAGAGAGGAATCGACGGGACACTACAGATCGGTTTACGGCCGGTCGCGACGACTGCTTGATAGCCAGACAGGCCGAAGTTGCGGTTAGTCTGCGGAACATCTATAATATTTTTAGAAAAGAGAAAGAGATCACCGATCCGGCAAACTTAGCGGTATATAAAGGCTCCCATTTTTACCCTAGTGGAGACGCCCGAGGGTAACTCCCTTGAGCCGAAGTGCCGTGTGGGGTACTTCAGGCCAAGGGTTTAGCACCGCCCGCTTGACACTGACTTATCAGTGGCCGCCAGGGCCGCTGGACGAGCGCTTCGCCAGAATGCTGAAAACGATCCTTATTTCGATTCCATGGTACGTTTAATCTGAGCTTGATCAAATCCCTATGTGGTAATTGCGATGGTTTTCTATACTGGCGCATGGATCCAGATGGAGTAGACATTTTAGATACCTTTTACACAGAGCATATGCGTGCGTTCATCAAATGACATACCCCTGGTAACCACCGAAAGTTCTAATTCAGTATCGCATTCAGAAAGCACTCTCTTCCTACTTGAACCAGTAGTCGTGGGACGAATAGAATTTTTTGAATTCATATAAGTTTAATATAATTGATAGAATATGTACATATGCGGTGTGTGATCTAAATCTTGTATCTGTAGTCCTTGTCCACATGGAATGGGGACCACACTCCACGAACAGACGGGTTATGAGATTCCACAGCACGTTGGTACTTCTCCAGCTTGTTGCCAGAGGAGTTACGCACTAACTCGATCTTCTGCAGGATCTTGTCAACATCGTAATTTCTCACACACACAGCCTTCGTTTTGCCGTTAGCATACTCGCCGGTGATCACTGGATGCCCACTTTCTTTTCGCGCTACGAATTCTATCTTCGGGTTTGCCGCTGCTATGTCCTTCAGCTGCGTTCTGAGCAGTTCACGCATTCCTCGCGATGACCCACCCCAGTTGCAGTATCTCAGCGTAATCTTGGTGCAAGGCTGCACATAGGAGCCTACTCCGTTCTCTAGGATTGAAGCAATATGCTTCACAGGGCTCACTGGCATCAGCTGAGTTTATGACTAGACCGCCGAATAGATCTACTCGTGGACTTTTCACTGAGATTTGGGAGATGTGCACGAAACTCTTACCCTGTGCCATGGCGTCGAAGATTTATGCCTGCCATTGGGACTTCCAAGCTGGCTTGGGTCATAATGCTACCTCACCCTGACTCTAAGAGTTTTGGCGACTGTGGTCTCAGTGCTGTAGTGCAGTATATCAACCGTGCAGCGACAACACCAAAATGCTAGCGCCGAGAATAAGATTTCCGGCGAGCGTAAAAAGAGGTGCTCGATCCATAGCAGACTTTCGATTGAAGCCTGATCCTAACCGTGTTCCCAGGATCCGCACACCCGAAGAGCGGTTTAAGGACGCTCAGCCCAAAACAGGAACTATTGAAGACTACCAATTATATGAGCGACGCATACCGCCTAATAACATTAGTTCTGTTCTATCCAATGGGTTCAAATTGGATACAGGTGCGTTAATCGTGACAGAGTCCAGTAGCGAGCCTCAAGGCCTTATCCTTATAGATCATGAGTCTTTCCAAGTTGACCTGCAGCAATACGTTCAGGGCCTTGACAAAGGCCGAGTCGAAATAGACCAAAACCGTGTTCTGAGTCTATTCAAACTCGTGAACCCGAAACCCGAACTAGTGGTGGTTGGGCTGGGTTCCAAAAGCCGGATTTTGGGCCCACAGACTCAAAAATTCTTCCGAGAATTGGGGATGCAGACCGATGTAGCGACCACTCGAACAGCCGCTAGCAATTATAATCTGTTAGCGAACGAGCGTGGAAAAACAGTTGCCGCCCTGCTACTTCCGCCGCAGCTTTAACGTCTGCAGTTATTTATTACCTACATATAGCACTTGAGCTTGACTCATGAATTGTAATCGACTAAATATGGGCCCATGGAGTGGTACTAACTGCCTCTTTTGCCACTATTTTCATAATATTGCCTCGCACATAAGCTCTTAGTGGCCCTCACAGTCGTGTCTCTGCACAACTAAACCCTTATCGACACAGATCCGTGGCGAGGGGATGCAGACGATGTTGCGATGGTCACCCACTCAGCCCTGGTGCCTAAAGGAAGGCGTGGGCCAGCCTCAAGCACCTGAGTGACTGACTGGTGCGTATAGGGCTACCTTACCCACCCATCCGCAACCATCTCAAAGCGGCAGTTGGCCACCGCTATTCCCTGCCCCTTGTGGCCAGCACCACACAGCACCACTGGGAGGCCCCAATCCACACATCCACGCCTTCCCCACAACCACATACCATCCTCCTGTTAATTACTGTCTAACACTACAGCCAGCTAGTTGATTAGAAAAAAATGCAGACTGCCGCAGCAATTGCCCTTGCGGCCACTATGATGACGACGGCATCTGCCGCCGTCCACAAGCTGCCGCTCAAGCGTTCGACTAACGCCGAGATTTACGGCACTGAGTTCGGTTTCGCCTCTCACATTGCTGGTCTCGCCAGCAAGTACAGTGGCGCAATTGATCCTTCGCAGGTGAGCGTTCTGGCCGACCGTCACCCCGACCATCTCGATATCGAGAGCGCTGGTTCCGTTCCCTTGACGAACTACGCCAACGCCCAGTACTTCGCCGAGATTGGCCTTGGTACTCCTCCGCAGACCTTCAAGGTTATCCTTGATACCGGTAGCTCGAACCTGTGGGTTCCCTCTACGGAATGCACATCAATTGCGTGCTACTTGCACCAGAAGTACGACTCTGGTAGCTCTCTCAGCTACAAGGCTAATGGCACCGACTTCTCGATCACCTACGGTAGTGGTAGCGTCGAGGGATTCCTTTCGCAGGATAGCCTCGAGCTCGGTGGTCTCGTTATCAAGGACCAGGTCTTTGGCGAGACAACCAGTGAGCCCGGCTTGACCTTCGCCTTCGGCAAGTTCGACGGCATCTTGGGTCTCGGCTACGACAGTATCGCTGTGCAGCACACCGTGCCGCCTGTCTACAATGCGATCGAGCAGGGTCTGCTTGATGAGCCCAAGTTTGCCTTCCACCTTGGTATCGATGGTGAGGACTCTACCGGCGGCACTGCGACGTTCGGTGGCGTCGACGAGTCACTCTTCGAGGGTAAGATCACTTACCTGCCCGTGCGCCGCAAGGCTTACTGGGAGGTGAAGTTCGACTCGCTGTCCCTTGGCGACGACACCGCCAAGCTCGACATCGGTGGTGTTATCGACACCGGCACTTCGCTCATCACGCTGCCGTCCGACCTCGCTGAGATCATCAACGGCCAGATCGGTGCCGAAAAGTCGTGGACTGGTCAGTACAACATCGACTGCGCCAAGCGTGATGTGCTGCCGGACATGACGTTCACCTTCGACGGCTACGACTTCACCATCAGCCCGTACGACTACATCCTCGATGCTGGTGGATCGTGCATCTCTACGATCACCCCGATGGACATCCCTGAGCCCGTCGGGCCCCTGGCTATCATCGGTGACGCCTTCCTGCGCCAGTACTACTCGGTGTACGACCTCGGTAACAATGCCGTCGGTCTTGCTAAGGCTGTTCACTGAACGCACCCGGCTGAGCTATGTCACGCAGTGACCAATATAAAAAGTACATATTGTGTTATATCGTATGAATTATTATACTCTTTACTTCATATCCAAAAGAGAACCAAGTGTGGTGTATCCATTTCGACCTCTGTCTTTTACAAAGGTGGCTGCGTTCAGGAAGAACAACAGTCTTTGCGTCCGCGACATTATTCACTTTGCGACGTATAAATTGATTGATGGGCATCGGTATATTTAGGTCACTATGTGGATCAGACTAGGATTTAAGTCAGATTATGTACTTCAAGCCACTCCAGGCCACGGCAATCGCTACCAGGGCTGCGATTAGCCACAGCGAGGTATAATAAGGCACGGGTTGCATCTCAACGATACGCTTTTCAAGCGTGTCGTTTCGAGACAAGCCCGACTGTGTCGCCTCCTGCGTTCGGCAGTCAACAGATCTGACTGTAGCCTCACGTTGCGCCACGAGCTGAGCCAGGAGTGGCTGGGGAGTGGTGACGATGGATGCTAGCTCAAAAAGAGCCAAGTTGGGAGTTAATCTCCTCAATGTCGGCAAGAGCCTTGTTGTATTTAGCGGTGATGTCCTCGAGTTTCTTCTCAGACACCTCGCGCTCCTGTTCCTGGGCCTTGACAGAGCGGTCGAGTTCCTCATTCTTGATCTCGAGCTCCTTCAGCTTAGCCAGTGCGGTCTTGTACTTCTCTTCAATCTCGTCGACCTTAGTCTCGAGCTCGGTGTTGCGCGACGTCAAGGCATCCTTGGCCGAAGAGTGAGCAATACCCTCATCAGCCAGACCCTTGGCCTCATTAAGGCGTTCTTCGAGATCCTCGTTCTCCTTCTCGAGAGTGGTGGTCTTGTGAACCAGCGAGCGGATTTCCTGCTCCTTGGCAGTGTTGTCCTCTTCGAGCTGCTTGGCACGGGCGTTGGCCTCATCAGCCTTAGTTTGAGCGTCCTCGACCTCCTGTTTCAGGCTAGCGAGCTTTTCACGAACTTTATCCATTTTTCTTAGTTTCTGGCCAGCAGAGGGTAGTTTGTATACGTGGAAAGTGTGGTGGGGAGCGTGTTGTTAGTACCCGTGTCTGGGTTGTGGACCGCGTGATAGGGGGGAAAGGGGGCCACCTGTGCCGGCTGTAGTGGTCGACGCGCTCGCTGACAGGCTATGCTTAGCAAAGACACGCCTGCCTAATGGTGCCTTCACTGCACCTCGCCCTATCTTCTCTCGCCGCTGCAATTTCTCTGGTATAGCAGCAATATTAATGAAATTTGTGCCCTAGTAAGGAGAATCTAATGCCGCGAGTCCCATAGAGATTAGATCAAATATAAATAACGACAAAATGCATCGACTTAAACTATTAAATAAGTTTGCATAATATACATTTAAATAAATATGGCGACTCTCAACGTAATCTACCTTACTTGTCATTTTGTCGTCATATTCTGTAGGCTGCACCTACCAGAATGCATACTGCAGGGCGTGCTTAAGTCCAACACACGCACATTATTTTAGCTCATTCAAATAGCATTGTAAAGAGATTGGACATGAAAAAGAGCCGCGAATTGTAATTAACTAGGTCTCTCACCAAAATATCAGGCGGAGGAACCCATATGCGACGGTTTAGAGATCTGATCGGGTGGATGCTTACGAGATGAAAACAACGCGACCCTATTCTCACGCACCTAAACAGTGAGACATCGCGTGCTGAATTAGAGTCAACTTGAGGCGTCCACCCACAACCAACATAAAACCGAACCTCTTCTCTGTTCTTGACCTTTCACAAGTGTGTCCTTGCGAATTGTATTCCGCGTGACTCCTACGTTCGCCAGACATGTCACACATGTTCGATACCCCCTCCCGTGTCAATTTACGTGGTCAGCGTCGGCCACCGACCTTAAATGCACCGTCTGTAGGCAGTCTTCCCGGTAGTCATTCTAGCAGCAGTGGAAGTAGTTATGGTGCCGGCAGCAGTGGTAGTATAATCGGTGGGCCGAACCTGCCGCCGTCACCCGGCTTCGGCTCACCTCCGCTCCCTCAAACGCCTCAGCAGAGTCTTTTACGCCGCCCACAGTCTATGCAGACTCTAAGCACGGTTCGATCTAGTGTAAGGCTGGGCGGGCCCCGACTCGGCACCCCCTCGGCTATGGCAGGCGAGGCATATCGAGGGCTGATCCACGTTGGTGTCCGCACAAAGCCAAGTGATTCAAACACTGCATGGCTTGTTGATCCACTTCGTAACCGTGTTGAACATGACAGCGCTGGCGACTTCCAGTTCGACAAGGTTTACGATGGCTCGACGTCAAACGCCGACGTTTTCGACCGAAGTGTTGAACCGATCGTGCGCCAAGTCGTTGATGGCTTCAACGGTACTGTGTTTGCCTATGGTGCAACCGGATCGGGCAAAACATACACAATGCAAGGCTTGCCTCGCGATGCTGGTGTGACCCCGCGCAGTGTACGCCTGCTATTCAACCTGCTCGAGGAACGCGGGCAGCCAGCAAGTGTCCGCCTGAGCTACTTCGAGATCTATAATGAGCGCATATTCGACCTGCTGGCATCCGGAACTGATTCCGTAGAAGTCAAGTTGCGCGACGCCAGCCAGCTTGGCCCTGTTACACCGGGACCCGCTGGATCGACAGGAAACTTCGGTAACGTCGGTAGTAGCATTAGCACCATTGTAGGCCAGCAGGAGCTCGACGTTCACAATGCCCAGGAGCTGCTGAATCTCGTAGCGAGCGGTGACCAGTTCCGACGTACGCATGCGACTCAGTTCAACGAGCACTCGTCACGTAGTCACGCTGTCGTGCGCATTCTGGTCACAACACGTACCTCGCAGAGCGTTCTTTATCTTTGCGATCTGGCCGGTAGTGAGCGCGCGGTTCAGGACTCAGAGCGCCGCAAAGAGGGTTCATTCATCAACAAATCACTTCTTACGCTCAGCTCAGTCATCTCTATCCTGTCGCAGGGTGGCGGCGGACACGTGCCATACCGTGACTCGAAACTAACGCGCCTACTACAGCCCTCGCTCTCGGGCACCGCACTTGTAGCCGTTCTGTGCACGATCCAACTCGGTGCGTCCGCTAGCAGCACCGAGACGCTTAACACGCTGCGTTTTGCCGCCAAAGCGAAGAACGTCACCGTCACGGCACGTCGCAACAGCGTCTTTGATGAACCTAATGCCGGCCCCTCGCAAGCCCGCGTCATCGAGCAGTATCAGCTCGAAGTCGAGCGTCTCCGACGTGCCTTGACGCGCACCGCTGCCGAGCGTGACGACTTGCAGGACAAGCTGTCAATCCTCGAGACCCCGGGCGTGGATGTGAGTGCCGAACGGTCGTTAGAAGACCTCACCGGCATCAGCTTCGACGACACCCATGGCGATGTCACGGACCGCCGCAGAGCTAATGATGACATGTCTCTGGTGTCTCTCGCCGGAGCGCGTGACGCCGTGGCGCAAGACTCTGAGC
The DNA here is from genome assembly GCA_030562965.1 of Starmerella ratchasimensis. NCBI lineage: Eukaryota > Fungi > Ascomycota > Dipodascomycetes > Dipodascales > Trichomonascaceae > Starmerella > Starmerella ratchasimensis. The sequence continues at coordinate 77,424 of JAKUAQ010000008.1, forward strand.
TTCCAGCCGCCGAGGCCAATCGACTCCTCCGCGCCGAAATGGCCACAAATTTAGTGCTCAAGAAGCAGAACGCGGAACTCGTAAGTGCACTGGAGTCGCTACGCGAAGATGTGACAAAACTTGAGACTGATTCTGAAGTATCAAGCAAACAGCCGAGTCCGGAAACGCTGACTCCCCAGCTAACCGATTCGCATTTTGTGAAAGGGGCCAATGGTGACGCCGATTCAGTCATAAGCGATCTTCGTGACCAGATTCTACAAAGCAACGAAATTATTCGTTTGCTGACTGGTATCCGCGATAAAAAGAATGGTCTGGAAAACATCACATGCGCCACACCGAATCAGAAGCGGATGATCACTGAGGAGGATTTGCGCGATCTGCAAATCAGATGAAAGTTCGACACATTTTAGCGGGCATATATATATATACGCATGTTTGTAAATTATTCTTATTTTTAATACGTACTTGAGTGGAGAGACAAGGCGTCTATAAGGGCAGGTAACCAAATATCGGCCATTAGATATCTCGGAGAGGATAAATAGCTGGAGTACAAGCTCCAGTGTACAGGATTATCGTCCCAGGCTCAATATGTCGCTTGGCATATAGCCGGTTGGCATTGAACTGCAGTGTACGCAGTGTGTGTTGTTCGGCCTAGTACGATCAAACATGCAAAATTGCATATGGACTTGCCAGGATGAGACCTTATTTCAATTATCACATTTGTCTATTTAGTTATATAGCCAAAAAAAACTTGAGGCAAGTAAAAAATGCTTCTATTATTCTGCAGGGCGAGAACAATCTGTTCTGCTGAAGAAGAGTAGCATCTTACAGAAGACGCTCCTCCAATTTCAGATCGTTCACAGGACCCAGACCCACGAGAGTACGGACAAGGTTCTCCAAAGCAGCACGCTGCTTGTTGAGGCGGTTGACGGGCTCAGCACCAGGCTTGGTGAGGGGAGCCTTTAGCCAGTACGACAGGAAAGACAGCACTGAGTGGAGCTTCTGGTACTCCGAGTCAGGCTGGCTCTTCTTCTTGTACTGAACGCGCGACAGGAACTCAGACATGACAACAAGGTCGATGATCAGAGGCGTAGCCAGCAAAGAGTCCTCGCACACATTGTGAATGGACACGGTGTTGTGGCCACCCAGCATGAGCTCGCTGTAGTACTCATCCATCGCGACCTTAGAGTCACCGACGGCAGGAACGTACTTGATCACAATAGTGTGATCAACCTTATCACCGGAATCCTTGTTGTACAGGATGTGGTTGCTCTTGATCATGTCGTCAACCACAGAGGCCTTGGAGATCTCCTTGGAGCGGAACTGCTTAGGAGAGCTCAGGTTGTAACCGTCGTTGTTACCAAGGTGGTTGTAGGAGACGATCGACAAGGGCTTAATACCAGCATCAACAAGGTACTGCGCCAGAACAGACTTAATCTTAGTCTGGCCACTCTTGAAGTCATCACCACCGATAAAGCTCTCGTGCTTCTCAGCGAGCTCCATGCAGCCGGGGACAAAGGTGTTCTGGGGAGAACCGTTGATGTAAGGCACACCCTCGAGAATCGATGCCACGGCGAAAATCGTCGAGGCCGAGATCTCAGAGTGAGACTTGCGGATACTCGCAAGCAGGTTCTCGGCAGTGTCGTTGACACCGGGAATCAACTCAGCGTAACGCTCGGTGTTAGCAGTCCACAGAACAATAACACGGTCAAGCTGGTTCTTAGCCTTGAACTCACGAATGTCCTTACGGAGGTGCTCAACGTGAGCCCACTTGTCGTCACCGGGGATCAGATTGTCGGCACGCTCACCCTGGTTAGCGGCAATGAAATCAGGGTAGTAGATCGAAGGAAGCGGCTTATACTGCTTCAGGGGATCGATCAACTGGCGCTGCAAGTCCCAGTCCAGAACCTTAGCACGCTGCATAGCATCGCTAATGTTCATCTTGGAGATGTCCCAGCCACCAATGACCAGGTCATTGGGGTGGAGCATGGGAGCAACCTCGTTGAAGGGCGCATACACGTCATCACCGTTGGCGTCAATACCCAAGAAGAGGGTAGAAGCCTGGGTCACCGAGCCATAGTAATTGGGCTTGACCTCACCTGACTTCGTGCGGAAGCTGATGTTGTCGCGGTTGGCGTGAACAGCAGCGGTGAAAGTAGTACCGTTGTTGCCACCCCATCCGACCAGCATTACACCGGTGCGAGGAACCTTGCTTTCGAGCTTGAACTCGTAGTCAACGGTAGTAGGCGTGACAGAGTACTTACCGTCAGCCTGCTTCTCGACCGTGGCGTTCTCATAACTGTACTGAGAGACAATAGAGTCCGAGTTGACCTTAACCTTGTCGGTGTGGACAGTGACACTGGTCTTGCCAGACTTGGTCTGGGCTTTGGGAGCAGAAGAGAAAATAGGAGCCATTGTTAATGTTTTTTCGAAAAGATTTGGGATGTTGGTTGGCTTGTTGCTTTTTCTTAGTTTAGAAGTCTAGTTTTCAATCGAAATGACCTCAGACACGCTATAGAACCACCTGAGCCAGCAGAAGCTTTGGCGGAACCTCGATGCGGGTTGTGTTTACTCGGAAGGAAGTTGGCGAACGTTGTGAAAACAGAGAGACCGTGAGCTTTCTTAAATAAAGCTGTACAGTCTTAGTTAAACGAAGGGTGAAAAGAAAGATCCAACTTAGGCCAGTCCTAGCCTTTTATAGCACCTGCCAAGGGTTCTTTCATATTGGGACAACACCGAGGCCGAGGGCCATTTCCCCAACAAACAACATTCCGGCACCTCGGCTAAGGGCAGGGTCCGCGTATAGCAGCTCGGTTCTTTCTCTAAGGAGTAAACGTTAGAGCCCCCTTGCCCGGAACTGCCCAGCAGCGGACGTATACTGCGCTGACAGCAGAAGGCTTAACTCGCTTTGGGGGTTACTCACCCTGGCCCTATAAACTGTACCGGTGCTTCACCGCTCAGTGCTGCTGCCGATCGGGTCCGGCAGAATTCCACTATCTAGAATGGCGTTGGTGAAGCTGCTCAGATCATGGGCAGTTCAACTAGAAATTTCTTTCACGGATTTTTACATAGCCATAGGCGAATTATTGTATAGTTTAGTGTTGAGGTCATCGTGTGAACTAGTAAACTAACTCTATACCCCTGCCAGGCTGTGTGGTTTTGTGCTAAACTCTACTGCAGTCTTGACTACCCGAATGAAGATTTAGAAATTTCCGCGATTTCAGTAATGCGTAGTAGACTGTCTTATATATCTGGGTTCAAGCATTGATCCTTGTTACTCTTAATGCTCTTCTTAACGGGGTTCGCGATGTGTGTAGCTTTGCGTGATTTTAAGACTTGCCCTTTACCCCACACCCACCAAGCTTGCAGATATAGCGTGGCAAGGATACAGTCACATTGAATCACGTGCTGCGTGATAATGCAGAGGGTGGGCAGGTGATTGAAATGGAGAGCGAGCCCGCCCCCTTCCATCTCATTCGAGGGCCCCATCTCTAGTAGCGCGATCGGAACCACATTACTGAGTCAGTCATCTGCAATTCCTTAGATATAACGTAGTACATTAAATAGCCAAACTTTGGTGCGTAAACAGGCATATCGTCGTATAGATTACATATGAGATAGATACGTGCTCGTGTTATAAGCGATTTTGAGACTTCTTAAGCCATTGAAATCGATACAAGGTCGCATGAGATTTCGCATTGACATATGTGGCAACTACATGAGCATGAGCACGAGGATCTCGTCCTACTGGCCGCCACGTAGACGGAGTACCAGGTGAAGGGTGGATTCCTTCTGGATGTTGTAATCCGACAAAGTACGACCGTCGTCCAGCTGCTTACCAGCGAAGATAAGACGCTGCTGGTCAGGAGGGATGCCCTCCTTGTCGCTAATCTTGCTCTTCACAGCCTCAATTGTGTCGCTGGTTTCGACTTCAAGGGTGATGGTCTTACCAGTAAGGGTCTTGATGAAAATCTGCATGATTCGCGAGGAGTTCTGGACTGAGTGGTGACAGAAAGTGTGGCAATTGTTGACTCCTTATATAGCTGTAGATAAGGGTGATGATGTGAGTAAGCCCCAACCCATTCATTGTAACCGCCCAAGCATGGGTGGCACAACTGTGGCAACCCAATGCGAAATTTAGATCAAAAGCATGTGGCGTATATTCATTTGGTATAGATAAAAATTGAATTACGAAGAGAAAAAAAATTGAACAGGTGTTCATGTATAATGCTTTATCATATATATAATTAACGATAGTACTTCCACTCCACCCCTGCTCCTGTATGATGGTCAATAGTGAGTGTGTGTTCATAAGGAAACTCTTGTACATAGGTTACCAGGTGATGCAATTACAGCTTCACTTCGTCGGCAAAGAGTTATATGGTTCATTAAAATGGGTAAACAATGTCTCCGACCGCCAATATACTACTTTCCTTGTTGACCGACGTTGCATGCTGACCAAAATACAGCTTACCATCAATCTTGCGTGACTTACAGAGCTGCAAATAAGGAAAGCTGTCTGTGTTTCCTGATTTTGTCACACAAATCATATTGCAACGCCGACATCTCCCAAGCATATCGATGTGTATGGTTGCGTTAGTGATGCCCACCCATTGGTCTTCAATCCACGGCACTTCCGTTTTTAGAACAATGTTAGGCCGGAAGACATCAATATCCAAATCTCCGAGTGCTTCAGAGCTGGCAGTAGTTACAACTAGCAATGGGCTGGAGTTGGCGAAGCTGCTCGATTCACGAGTATCAAAGGCCTGGTGAGACATGTTTTGGCTTGTACCAACAGATTTTGCCAACGTGCACGGTTTTCCCAAAGCCTGGCTAAAGAATGCGACAGTTTCTGGTTCCATGTTCAACAACAGCTTGCCAGCTCTCTGGCATTGCCTCCACTTATCGCAATCGATTTGCACAACGAGTCGTGAGTGCTCGACCGGTTCAGCTTCATACCTGATGTGTATTCGATCACCCACTACCTGCGGTTTGATAAAAATCATATTTCGGTTTCTCTTTAAAGAAAGCACGGATTGTGTAGCAAGATCTGCAACACAAAACAGGCGATCGTTCATGAGCCCTTCTGGAAGTACATTGCTGCTAGCCAAACTTACACCATGGCATGACTTAATTGGGTAGATGAAGAGTTTTTCGACGGAAGCAGAAGTACTCTGGCCCCAGATGTTGTGCTCTAAGCTCGAGTTTTTTTGACCTCCAACTTTACGAACGATAGCTATCAATGCGTCCACGTCCTCTCTGCTAGAATATGGTCCGAAACTCGCTCTAATTACGCCCGTGGGTCGCCCGTTAATGAAACTAGTCTCATCATTGCACTTTTTTCCGAGCTGTATATGGTTCCTGATGAGTTCTGAATCAGTGACGCCGACAGTCTGGGTGAAGCCTCCTATGTTACAAAGAGTTCCTGCTCTAAGGTGTACATCCTCAAGCGCTGCTGCCGTCACAAACTCATTATGTCCCATGGTGCATACTCCGTCCTTGGTAAGCATGAATGTTACGACGGAATGATGTTTCTGTCCATATATAGTGACCATATCAAGCTCTCTCAACCGCTCATAGCAGTAAGTCGCCAGGCTCTCCACATGTTTAGAAATGCATTCAAAGTCACCATATACACGAAAAAACTCGTCTATTGCCACATCCAACAAGAGAATGGAGTGAAACGGTAATGTTCCATCTTCCAATCCTTCAGCCAATGTGCTCTTGCGCACTACGAAGTCTTGTGAAGGTGTTAATGCCGCTACAGTTCCACCGCCAAAATATCGCTTGTGTTGCCAAAACCTATCAGTTTGTGGTGACTTCCGCACAATGAGTGCCCCTAGATCAGGTAGACCGAATATCTTGTAAAAGGAAAGTACCGCAAAATCAGGTTCCAGCTCGCCTAAATGGGGCATCTCACACGCCGCATAGGAGGCGATATCGACTAAGCTCAAGCCTCCATTACGCCGGATGTGCTGTGTCCATTTTTGACCCGGATACCGCGAGCCGTCGAAATTCGACTGAAGGGGCCAGCCCACCACACTGCCTTGTAGATCACGGCACGATTCGAGCTCTTCTGGTCGATGAAGCACAGAAAATGACTTAGCTAAGGTTCGTAGACCCACGAGTGAGGTGTGCGAATCAACGACATATGCAAAGTGCGATGCATGCAGTGCCTCACCTACCAATTTGAGGCCGGCTGTAGCATTCGCACAGAACACAACCTCATATTGTGATGGGTCTGCGTGCAACATCTCAAGGACTTTTATCCTCACTGAATCGACCATTGATTTGGTGTCGCTTCCTAGTTGGCCTGATGAATGTGGGTTGACAAGTGTCCGCGAGCACAGCCGCTCCGCAAATTTCTGAGGGATGCTGGACATGACGAGAGGAGCAGCGGCATTGTCGAGGTATGCTTTGGGTATGTTAGGATATAATTCCCGTATTGAGTTCAACTTGCCACTGTATCCATACGCCTCTACTAACATCTCCTCATTTCGGCTATACAAATACCCCTGTGACTGTCTTCTGGAATCGTCTAACTTATCAATATTTGGATCTTTTGATATACTTGTCATACTCCATGATCCTATTCTGATGATGATAAATGCAAATCTCCAGCACTGGAGATATATTTGTCACTGCCTTTAGAGTACGCGCGATAAAGAGCGGCTTATCGCCTGGTTCACAAGGTGTGCCTAGCCCTCGAGGGTTATGTTCTCGTGCTCCGCGGGAGGTTAGAGACCTCCGTTGGCCCTCTCCTCTTATGCCACTGGACTTACTGCGTGTACAGTACTGGGGAGGTTAATGGCTGGAGCCATTAGTTGGGATGAAAAGTTAGGGCGACAGCGAGTATAGTCGAGGTTAGACTGCAGATCGATATTGCAGGGTATGCAGTGGTTCGCGCTACTGGCGTTGAGCCTGGCCGATCCAGTCGCCGTACGCTTCGAAATCGATTCGAATGGCACTTGGACGGTGCCCGTAAATATCGGATCGCCTCCCACCGAAGTGCAGATGACGTTGGACTTCGCTGTGGGCGATTTCTTGGTAATGATGAACGATGACGTATGTGGTTCTCTAACTTGCTCCAATTTCCGCCCAGCGAACCAATCGGTTGTTACCAGCGTGAAATACGGTAATAATACTGAAGATATGGAATTCATGCATCGTTTCACTGACTCAGTGCTAGCTTCAGACGGCACCCCGATATCTGGCCTCTACCAATCAGGCCGTGTTGAGTTCGGAGGTGTGTCTCTTGATGATGCAGTTATTATGCTCCATAATGCTAGCAACACCTTCAATAGCCCAAATTCTGATGGTTCCTCCTTGACAGAATCCCTCAATGTGAGTACCTGGGGGCTGGGTCCACAGGGGCTGCAATCCACTGTAGCGTGGTTGGAGGACGGAATTCCAGCACCCGTGTACGATGGAATACTTGAGAAGCTGCAGAATAAATTTCCTGAACTACAGCGAGGCTATTCAGTGTGGGTAGACCCAATTACCCAGGCGTATGGTTACTTGATCTTGGGCGGTACAGCTCCCGAGCTATTCGACGGATCTAACACCACAACCATAGATATTTCGAATCTAGGGTCATTTTATGGTACTTTAACCAGTCCTGGGGCAATTGAGTTGTTGACACAGCCGGAATACTTGGCGATCCCAATTCGATATGCCATGGTTCACCAAGACTTCAATCCTGACACCAATGATTTTATCGATATTTACACGCCGGAATCTAATCAGTATTCCCCAGGTGCGCTAGCTATTTTCAACAGCCATGCTGGACTCGGCCTGCCGGAAAGTCTATTGAATTCTGTGGCATCTGTATTGAATGCTGAATATTCACCTGAGTTTCAACTATGGTTATATCCTTGTGGTATCGGCGAAACTACACTCACATTCGATGATTACTTCTGGACCTCAGGTTTGTTAGTGGACATTGCACTACAGACGCCTTGGAAAGATGCGCTGGAAAACCCAATATGCGCTATCAATGCTGAGGTCACCGATCAAATCTATTTACCAAACAGCGCACTTCGGCAATTTTATTGGACAGTGGATTATGATACGAACAAGGTCATGTTTGGATCACCCTTGGTCTCGACGAAGCAGGATCCGTCGCAGCTCAACATGGATCCAATCGACCAAGCCAATCCGTACCAAATTGACGAAACTACTACCGTTACCACGGATCTCAACCTTCAATGGTCTACATCGGTTAATTATGGACAATGGCAACCTGATATGCATGGGAATATCATAGAGCCCATGTCACTTGGGCCAGCAGAGGCCGTAAGCCTTGGTCTAATGACCTTACCTACTATTAGACCACGCACCAGATGAACTATACGGTCCGTGGCTAGATACATTATAGTTCTATTTATTTATGCATCTCTATTTCAATTGAGTAATATCTTAGCCGATTTGATGGACGCGAAACGCACACGGATCTGTAGAATTCCAGGACTATGCATGGGCAAGGCTACGTTTGCGCGGTTGTAACTACACAGGTGGTGGGTGCCCAGCGGCGTCGGACTGTGTTTCCACGTGACCCTGACCTAGGTCTTTTGTTTACATCCCACCCGCATATGGAAGGCCCCCCAGTGTGTGTGACAGCTCGATCCATGACAGCACGCGTCCATAGCGCCCAGTCGAGCCCTGTCAAGGCAGCGAGCTTCCAGCGCGGTACCAGCCGCGTTGCACCGCTTGCTAGTCCAAAAGGTAGCATGAGGCTCCGCTCGAGCCTCAGTGGCCACAAATTCCTCGCTGCCCAGCAGCAGTCACGAAAAGCCAGCAATCCCATCAAGCTCGGAACTGCGGAGGATGAAGAGTGGCTTGATGAGCCTGAAACCAAGTCCACAATGCCTATTCCTGCTGCCTGGCCGGACCTGAAGCCTCCTGAGCCTAATGTGTCCGAGCCCGTCGGAAACACTTCCAGTAACAATTTGGGAGACCCAGCTGGTACGTCTGGGGGACCACCCATTCCAGCAAGTGATTCAAATTCTCGCGCTGCGGCCGCAGCTTCCGGTCAGCAATTACCAGCGCAGCCGAAAACGCCACCCCAAGCTGCCTCTCCCGTTGACTCACGTGGTGATTCGCCTGGAACTCTATCGCGCAGCTTTGCACATCTCTCACCGTCAGGTGCTAGCTTTTTTCGCCTTTGGGGTCGTCGTCGAGCCCACAAACCTCTCTACGATGATCGTGGTGAGTCCACGTTTTCCTTCGATTCGCAGAGCTTTGCGTTCGACACCTCCAGCCAGTCCACCTATGGTATGCCGCCCGCTGGATACAGAGAACAGCGAGACACTCACTCTCGGGGCTACTCCGGTGGTTCAGCTGGTCACTCGTCCGGTCGTGCGCGCTCCTCAGGGAGTCACTCTGCTCACAACCCCCGTGACTCTGGAGCGGCATATACGGCCCCAGCTTACGCATCACGGCCATCCTGGATGGATCCAGCAATGCCAGGACTGATTGCATTGTATCTTCAGGTGTCGTTTAACTTGTTGATGGTCTGCGCCGTTTTGTACGCGATTGGAGTATTTTATTGCACAATCCGTAACGACGTGAACCTCAAGGTGGAGGAATATTCAGTGGACATTGTTGACCAGATCTCAAAGTGCTCGTTCGAATATCTACGCAATGGCTGTGAGCCCGGGAAACGCGTTCCCGCGATCGAGGCGGCTTGCCAGCAGTGGGAGCGCTGCATGCAGCGTGATCCGAAGGAGGTTGGCCGCGCAAAGGTTAGTGCCGAGACGTTTGGCACGATTATTGATGCATTCATTCAACCTATTGGACTCAAATCCATGCTCTTCATCTTTGTCATGTTCGCAGGATCGTTCTTGCTAGTGAATGCCGTCTTTTCATCGCGCATTGGACCCCGTTTCAACTCGTCGCACTTCGATCATCCTCAAATGGCGCCTCAAATGGCGCCTCAAATGGGGCAGCCCATGGGTCAGCCCATGAGTCAACCGATGGGTCAACCTCTTGCGCCCCTGCAAAATATCCCGGCCAGTCCGATGTATGAGCAACAGTATATCATGCCCCGATCTAGCAACGCGTATACACCAGGCGGTGCATCTCCCCGCTATCGACACGCACAGTCGTCGCCACATCGAACGCCGTACCGCCTTTGATCTATTTATTATCATATCCAAACTCGCCAGGGTGGCACAGCTCGCCTGGAAACTTACTTGTCGAGAGCCCTATATATAACTACTGATGTCTATCTGCCGCTGACTCTCAAAGTAGACTTCACGTCAAGGGTGCTTAATAACGCGTCGCTGATTCGTCAAGCAAAACTCTTTCTTCATTGTTCCCTCCTCTGGATGTCACCGATTATTTAATCTCAAACGATGAACACTCAAATCAATCAATACAATATTATAAATAATCAATAATAAATAATCAATAAACAATAAACAATAAACAATAAACAATAAACAATCAAGTAAAGGCATCCTTTTTCAGGATGAAAACCAGCCTAGTTTCAAGAGAGGGCGGGTGAGGCTGCTGCACTTAGAGTTTTCACCCGCGGAAACGGCCATGGCGACACCAGCAACTATTCCGATGCCAAGTGTGGCGAAAATCACAGCACATCGCATATATGACGGCGAGAAATCGAGCAAAACTGTGTATGTCATCAGCATGGCAAGTATCAGAGGCACCAGAGATGGGATTTTGGCCCCAATTGCAACAGCGGCGGTACCGAGTACGGCAAGCTCCCACTTGCGCCATCCTGCCTGCTCAGGCTTGTTGTTAGTAGAAGCTGAGTGTGAGCATACATAAGGTAGCTCCGAGCATACCACACTGTGTGGCTCACAAGTACAGTTCTGCCGCAGCACGTAGCACTCAGGACGAAAGACGGGACGGCCATTTTCAGTAACTTGGTGTGATGGGATGTACATCAATTGTCCAGAGCGCATCATACGCTCCATTTCCGGCCACTCGATGGCATTGTGCACTTTCTCGGGGATTTGCTTGACCTCAGAGGGGTCAGAAGAAGAAGGTATCATTATGGTGTCAACCTTCGCAGAGAAGTATATTATAGGTGATTATACACTCAGTCATGGCGTTATTCGAGCCCGGGGGCTGGCTACGCAGAGCTAATTTTGCAGAGCATGGGGTCACATAGTACTTATGTAATCTAGAGTTGCCGCTGTGTCTAAAACCGCCAACATTACCAGCAGCTGGCTAGTTCACGCGCATTTAATATCTGAGGTACTTAGATCCTGCAGAATTGATCCTGCCTTGAATCTACCTCAGCTCAGTGCTCTCTCCAAGTCATACGACTTCGCTAGTTTCAGAGTTGGCAGCTACCACTTACCCATTCACACAAAGATCAACAAAGCAGTGACATTGTACCACAAAGTAATAAATAGTCCTCTGTGCTTTCCAGCTGCGACCGGTACTTTTACGATCCCATAGCCGCCAGCACCTCGAGTCTGTGATTCCGTTAGGTACTATATGATTTGAATGTGTTCATAACACCTCCACAGTCCTCAAAGCAAGCTGTTCAGAACTCCAACTGCGCTGCGGTCAATAGTAGCCGCTGAGCCGTGGTAGTAAAACTCCTTTATCAAGATGCGCACATATCTTTGCACATTGACTCAGATTGAGTTTTTTGAAAGTCTCGAACAGTAATATCGCCTGTAACTCTTTACAGAGCTCATATATAAGAATCGATGCAAATGGGTGTGTATACAGTTATTTTATATGTTTTGTCGGCACATCACGACTTCGACGCCATTCAACGATTGGTGGTATACTAAATATCAAGGTCCATATACGTATTACTGATCCAAAGCTATATGTAGATCGGTTTAAACCAGCGGGATATTTCACCTGATACCGCGAAGATTAGGGGAATTTTCTCGCTGGATTATCGGCAGCCGGGCTGTGGGCCAGGTTTTCACCGTTGATTCATTAATGCAAGTCTAACTGTACTTTTAACGTGCATCTTTCCTGTCTACACCTTACCCTATATCCGTTGACGCCTGCTGCCTAATATCGGATGGACCCTCCCCTCCGGACCCATCATAATCGCTGCACAAACCCTCATTCACCGGTCAAATTGGATTACGAAGATCCCAGACTCACTTTTTCGATACCCATATAGACGAGCATTGACAAAGGTATATTCAAAATGAGAAGACTTTTTGGAGGTGCAGCTACCGCTGACATTCCTATGACGCTCCTTGATGCGTCAGACATGCGCGAGATTCCTGATAATCAAGAGGTTTTTGTGGGAAATATGCTCGAGTACGAGGTGTCCGTGATTGTCGAGCTTCTCGAGATTGTGAAGCGGAATACGCTGACCGAGTCACTTCTAGTTCACATTGAAGAGGCTCACCGCCTCTCCGGTACTCCGGAAGAGGAGCGCGAGCAACCACTCGAGTTGCTGAACATGAAGTTTGACAACCGCGATTTCGCGGAGCGCATCGAGATCGTTAAGCGAACGGATGACAGTATCACTTCTCTTTCATTCGGTCTAATCTCACTTCCGGAGTACGATACAGACGTGCTAATCACCTGCACGATGACTCCCCGCAGTATGAAACCGCAGCCGGATGAGCTTGACACGCAGCGCCAGATAACGCGTGGCACTGCCAAGAGTTTCCGAATCATAGATCCCTCATTGTTCAAGAAAGAAGAATAGAGATTGACCAGCACCTTGCTCTCTATGTGCCGTTTTTCATATTGCATATATCAGTATACCTATATTACAAGGCGTTGTATGTTCGCAGCCATAGTTTGTTTTTCGAATACATTACTTTAATTGAAACCGAATGGCGCTTTTTGTTTTTTTTTATCTAGCAAGGCCACTTGTAAAGAGCGCAACGACTACGATGGAGCCCCATGACTTTTTTTGGTGGTACGTTCCACATTTCTTTTCAACGTGTCCCGTGACCGCGGAGCTGGGCAGCAGCAGATCCTGGGCTGCAGGCGCTTAGCTCAACAGGTAGCGATCGCGAGACGCGTAATCGGAGGGAGACAAGGTACGTTGGCAGTATCGCGGATCTATAGATCGAGTTTATGTTGGGTAAGGAAGGCCTACTGAAACTTAAGGCACACAACACGCTGACACCTCTCTCCACCTTCCCCAGGCGTGTAGTCTACATAAACCTGTTTAAAAACGATAGTTCGACGACCCGCTCGAGATCCTAGTAGAAGTGGCGTAAATGTTGACCTTCCGGCGAGCTGTGCTCGTCTCGGGCTGCATACTCACGCTCTTCCTTCTCTTTGGTGGATCCCGCAGCGATCGCCTGAGCACGCTGGAGTCCCGCGTACGAGACAGCGAAAGAAACTTTGAGAACAGCATTCGAGAGATCCAGCAAACGGCCGATCAAAAGAATTCAAAATTTGAAAATGCGATAGACTCGCTGCAAGCTGAGCGAAAGATACTCGCCAACGAGGTGCAAGGTATGCGAAAACTGCCTGACCCGGACGCGTCGCTGCTCCATCAACTCGCATATCAGTACCCTATGAACTCAGATCTGAAGATCCCTGCGTTTGTATGGCAGACTTGGAAGCACAACTTCGAAGATCCAGAGCTTGATCCCGCGATCCGGAAAAACATGGAGACGTGGAGAACGATCGACGTTGATTTCGTGCATGAAGTACTGTCGGACTCTGAGGCTGAGCGCATGGTACGGCGCTTGTATGGCCAGATCCCTAAGGTGGTCGAAGCGTACGTTAGTATGCCTAGCGTCATTTTGAAGGCAGACTTTTTCCGCTACCTCGTGTTATTCGCGAAAGGTGGTGTCTACTCGGATGCCGACACAGAGCTTCTGAAGCCGACTCCCAACTGGATGCCCTCGAATATCAACCCGCAGAAGGTCGGCCTAGTTGTTGGTATTGAGGCTGACCCCGACCGGCCAGACTGGAAGGACTGGTATGCCCGGCGCATTCAGTTCTGCCAATGGACTATTGAGGCGCGTCCTGGTCATCCGATCCTACGCAATATTATTGCCGAAATCACTGAGAAAACACTAGAGCGTAAGAAGGATAACACATTGTATCTTGGAGGCAATGGCATGGATTCTGGTGGAGACGTGCTCGAGTGGACTGGTCCGGGTATTTGGACTGACACAATCTTCAAGTATCTCAATTCTAATCAAGCTGGGCTCGAAGAGGTCATCGACTACCATTATTTCACCCAAATGACTGATGCGAAGCACCTCGGCGACGTTCTCATTTTGCCTATCACGTCGTTTAGCCCAGGCGTGGGACATATGGGTGCCAAGGCAATCAGCGACCCACTCGCTTTTGTGCAGCATCATTTCGAGGGCAGCTGGAAGCCCGCTAATGAACGATTCTAATACATAATCAGCATAAATCTTTTAAGTCATATCCCGGACATCGAAAACAGCCATAAGATCATTTGAAATTCGTAGAGTGTTTAATTGTGGGTTTCATTGTTGGTGTTCCGTGTATAACAGCAATATCCGAATTCGTCCAAAATTAAGGCAGTGTGGGTGAGTGGTTTTAAACCGACGCCCTGCTAAGGCGTTGCCCTTCGGGCGCGCAGGTTCGAATCCTGCCGCTGTCGAATTGTTTTTATATATTTTTTGAGCTCGCTCACATTTACACAGGAGCATCGTGAGCTCTCAATTGCTTTTGTCTTATTAATTAACATTAAGAGAAATTACTTTTTGTCTACATCATTATTATCCCCCGAACTGTTGTTGTTTAAATCCGCACTGGGTCGGGGTTCGTCGGTAAATGGCGAGTCTTGTGGGAGCAGCCGAAGCTCCCCACGGCTTCGCCCCCGTCTGCGCCGCGCATGCGCTGCGCGATGACGGCGTCGTGTTGGCACATCGCGATGGTACCGTCAGCGTTTTCCAGAAGCATTCCCTGTCTCGACTGTGGCTACACCCCGGTCGATCTGTCCAGTGTGTCGCTGCGTACGATGACCAAGTGCTCGTCGCATTTGCTGACCGGACATGTTCACTCTATTCCTTGAATTCAGGTTTACAAACGGCGGTAAGTCCTGTTCTTCCGCTTGTAGTTGAGAAAGTGGCCTTGTTCGAGCACTTCGTGGTGGCCTGGAGCTCCACGCAGCTAGAAGTCGTCCTGCTTGATCGCAGTCTGCTCGAAATTGTAAGCATCCTCAGCGCAAACTCGTTTGTGATCAACGTGTTTTCTCTCGGCAATCGTTTGAGCGTGGTATGTGCGGCTCACCTCTATTGGCTCATCCCAATACCTAATAACCGCCGCGGTGAGTATACTCTGCAGCTGCTGAAAGATGGGTTGGACTTCCCAATTATGCTATGCTTTCCTCTGGCTCGCCAGTGGCTTTTCGTGGGTCCTGAGATGTGGAGCTTGTGTTCGCTAAATGAGAAGACGCAACGGCTCGAAACAGAGCTCGAAACACGTGCTCCTGCCGGCCTAAATTTCCATGGGGCGCACCCCCTTTCCGACGGCGTAGCCATTGAGTGTAGTGACCACCGTCTTGTTCTGCTGCGTGGCAATAATATCCAGATGCTCGAGCTTCCATTCACGCCGCACGCACATCCTTTGTTCTACGCCGGCCAGTCGGTTTTCATAAGCTCAAAACTTGATACGCAACGACTCGTGATGTCCGGTGCCGAGTTCACGTGGGAGGAATACACCCTGCCCGTTCAGCTGGAGAACCGCCGGTTCCTCATCGGCCAGACTGACGAGCAGATCAGTGCTACTCACAAAAAAGTGGTTGGCCTCGCTGACGGATCAGTTAAAGATCCTGAGTTGGGAAACTCATTACTTTTTCCCAATGCTGTACTGGAAATAGACAGCGACTATATTTATTCGGCTACCGCCAGGGTGAGGCGGCCTCTACAAGCAGTGAATGTAATGGAACAGCTCGATCAGCCAATAACCGATAAACGTGTTTCCGTGCAGCTGAGGGAGCATATAAAAGGTGATGAAGCGGATGGTATGGCGAGCGGCATGGCCTTCTTCGGCGGCATGGCCTTTGTGGGTGCCTTTTCAAATAGCGCCTTTCTACAGCCAGTCCCATCCAGTCTAAAAGAATTGCATCATGGTGCAGCCGACCTGCCACCTACGGCGAAAAAACTGCATCCTTCACTCGCCTTGGCGCTGGCCACAGCGCCGGGTTTCGACGTCGAGCGTCTCTTCAACGCGATCTCGCTCGCTCCGCCGGATATTGCTGTGCTCGAAAACATGGCCGTCTCTGCGCGGCTGTTTGGTCCACCAAAGCTACTTACTGATGTTGTGCGCGTTCTCGCTCGCGCGTGGCCGCCAGAGAGAGTAGATTCGCTACTGCGAACGGATAGTGCACACGCCTTGCGCGTTCTGGCCGCGTTCTACTCTGCCGATATCAATGCACAGGACGTAGGTAGGGCTGCATTCGAGGCGTACGTTCGGCGCCAGGTCGGCACAGCGTCGCCCGAAATCGCTGATGCTGTGATCGGCGCCTACGAGCTCGGTTTACTCGGAACTCCCTCTTTGCCGCTGCAGTCCTTGGCCATCGTTCCACTGAGCCGCGTGGAACGCTTTGCGCGTTACATGCTGCAATTCCCAGACCGCCTTGTTAAAGGTGTGGCCCAGGCATTGAACGGTACCGGTGCGGCGGCAGCTGGCGTGGCTGGTGCGGCTGGCACTCGGCGCAATGAAGAAGCAGGGTCCGCTGCGCGGCTACTGCTGGCGGCCGTTCACACCGACCACCGCTGGTCCCAGCGAGAACTACGCGCGATCGTGACCAGCGTCATGCCCGCAGTCAAAGCAGGCGTGCCGCACGCTAAGCCGGTGCTAAGCCGGCTGCTCGCCACGCGGGCGGTGTTGTATAACCGGCCACGACAGCGGTTGCTCGTTCCCACACCGCGCGATCCGCGATTCGACGCGTATGTGTTCTCGATGGCTGATGAGGCCGATCGGTTCCGATTGGTGGCTGCGAACGCATTGGAGCTCAACTTCAGTGCGGACGGGAACGCCGTGTTTGGTGTGCGGAGGGGAACACCAGTGACCTGGCCGCTCTCACGCGGGATACAGGGGCTGTTCGGTAAGAAGGCGACGCTGGACGTGCAGCCGACGGATGGATTCCACTAGTAGCCAACCGCTTGTATATATAGCACCTTGATACAGAGGCTACTCGACAGTAATAATACCTCATGACTCTTATCTGCTTATGGCCGTGGTTTCACTTTTAACTATGTACATTTTATCTCTGACGGTAATTAAGTACCATCCTTACTCAGCCAATACCTGTCATGACCCAGTTCTTGCACTTGAAGCAGGCCAAGATGAGCAGCCTCCGCAAATAGCGGCAAGGTATCGATCTCCTCTCCGGTCTCGTTTTTGAGCAGCACCGCTAATACCTCGTACTCCGAGGACTCGACCACGAGTTTGGGTGGGGGATCAATGGCACATAGCACATCAGGTATCTCGTCGAACTTGGTCTCATCGACAGCTTTTTCATCTGTGGCTTCACTGATCTCCTTGGCTGGGTCACCAGGGGCCCCGCTGAGAGATTCCATGTATGTATCTACCAGCTCATTAGGGGGGAACCCACTCAGCTGCAGCGGTCCATTCTCACGATAGAACCAGAATGGTGACTTTCCATTTCCAAATATTGCCGCTGTGGCCTGTGTAGGCGAGACTTGGTATACTTTTGAAGAGCCTAGCGCCAACAGCTTGGATTTTATGAATTTTGCATACTCTGGTATCCTTGGCTGCAGGAAGACAGCGCTGGTTTTCTGGGACGACGCAAGAAGCTGCGACAGTGAGTGGAGCATAGTCCCTTTGGTAGATCGCTCCGGAAATGGCAGGACGTTTTCATCACCATCGACGTAATGATGGCTCTGAGATATGAAGCGCTGACGTTTCTGATCGTAGTTGGGAGGAATTTCAATAAACCGCGCGTATACCTTGCGCTCAAGCGCGGTCAGGCGCTTGATGTGCTGGGGGAGCAGCTTCATCGCGCGATCATAATGTAACGGCTCAAATCCAACCCTACTTGAACAATTCACCGCGCGGTCCGCACAAAACTATTGTAGGATATCATTAATTACAGAATGCATATAATGGCTACGAAAATTTTTAGTGCCACTCACAATCATATTTCATTCTTCTATATATTGAGAAATCTTGGAAACTTGGCAGATGTAAGATGCGGTGGGTATCGCGATCGGTGTGAGTTCTTGGCTCGTTGTTCAGGGAATTACAAATTTCTTTTATCTTCTATCAAATTCGCTCTAAATATATATGTTTCTCAGTTACTCACTCACAAAGGAACAGCAACCTATGAATTCTAATCGAATCCCATGCACAAAGCCCTCACGCTTAATGCTTGAGAAGCTCAGAGATCTCGGCACGTCGAGTGCGCAGGTTTGGAACGGTGTCCAAGAACGTCTTGATGTGCTCGATCTCTTTGTCGAGGCCATGCCAACCGGTATCGGCCGTTGAATCGTCGATCGACCACGCGGAGCCGTCCTTGCCGAGGCCGACCTCGAGCTTTACGTCATGGTATTTGAGCAGCGAGATGCGGTGAGAGATAGTGAGCAGGGTGATACCTTGCGCTTTGCACTCCTCGTACAATTGTCCCTCCATATCAGCGCTGACCGCTGACGTGCCCTCGTCGATCACAGCGAACTTCGGGTTCGCAAACAACACTCGTGCAAACAGCATGCGCTGCTTCTCACCACCGCTGAACACGTCTTTCCACTCCTTGGTAACGTCGAGCCCGCCTTCACGCGCGGGGAGATACGCCAGGTTCACGCGCTCCAGAATGCGCAACAGCTCGTCGTCACGCACACCATCCGCTACAAGATCACCATGCGTGGCTGGATAGGTGATTTGATCACGCAGCGTACCGTAGCTGAAGTAAGGGCGCTGGGGGATGAATGAGACGTTGCGACTGCGCTGTAGCAAGCCGCGATAGATCGGCCAGATGCCGGCGGCGAGGCGCGCAATCGAAGACTTCCCTGTGCCATTCGACCCCACGATCAACAGGTTCTGTCCCGCAGAAACCTCGAACGTGAGAGGGTCGAGAAGTACCTCGCCGTTCGATAGGTCGTAGCCAAGACCAGGAACCACGACGGGAACCTTGTCGAAGCGCACGACATCGTCGTCTACAAGCTCGAGCTGGCCAAGCACATCTGCCATCGTGAACTCAGCCGTACTCGTACGGCCATGAGGGCGGCGATACGCCTGCTTCCGAACGCGATGCAGGCTTGAGAGCAACTGGTAGATGCGTCGCGTGTAACCCGCGAGCTCCGCCAGATCCTTGATCGAGTACATGATTCGTCCACCTGCATCAGAGATCGACATCATTATGCGCTTGTTAGTGACAAAGCGGCCAATGTTTTCTTTCTCAGACATCACGTTCACCACACCACCCACACTTCCAGCTGCTGAGCCGGTAGCCTTGGCGGATGCAGCAGCCGTGGCAATGAGGGCCGGGAAGTAGACGGGAATCGATGCAAATAGATACCCCGAGGCCGACCATGAATACTTGAGCACGTAGCTCTCAACAATGGAGTACAGCGACTCAATCCGGATTTGAGACCAAGTGTGGCCGAGCACCCTACCAAACGAATCCCGCAAACTCGTCTTCTCGATATCTGCTCCATCGTAGAACGCAATCTCCTCAGCATTCGTAATCACACGTGTATGAGCGTTGCGATAGTCGCCCTCGAGCTCGGTGCCATGTGCGGCCAGCTTGCCGAAAGCAGGGCTGACCCACTTGAGGACGGCAGCCGTTGCAGTGTAGTTGAGAAAAATCGCAAGCAACGGCTTACGTCCCAGGTTTTTGGACAGCTGATATGAAAACACGATTAGATCGAGGGTCGGCTTGCCGATGTTGGCATACAGCTTCGCGGCCGCGCTGCTGAACTTTGTGATATCGCTCGTGATATAATGATCAAGGCCTTCGAGTGCACCGTCAATAGTGTTGACCTTATAGTAGGTGTGATCCGGCGCAACATAGATGTCGTGCACGTAGCGCACAAGGGCCGTGCGGAATTCGATGCTGATCTTGCCTTCGAGGTACCGGATCATTGCATTGGTGTAGCTCGCCGGCACGGCCAGCACGAGCCACTCAACGAGGCCGGCCGCAAAAGCCGGCCCATCGGCACCAATCAGCCGTCGCACAATTCTACCGTCTAAATCCGCAACAATCAAAGACATGTACGTCCTCAATCCGAGTAAGCCCATGTGCAAGAGCAGAAACCCGACAACCTTGGATCGGCCTTTTGGAATCAAAATACTGAGTATCGCACGGGCTTCGCGCCCGAAATTTTGATGTGCTCGGGCGAACTTCGGGTAGTCGGCATCAAGCTGCTCATCACTGGTATGCTTCACCGTTTCGAGCTGATAGCCCCGCTTATAAGGTACCCACAGTTCAGAAGTATTCTCATCGAAATCGCGTGAAATTGGAAGACCGGTCGGTGACGTCTGCGAAGGCTCCTTGCGGTTGGACGCACGATGCTTGCGAACGTAGTATACGAGGAGGAAAACCACACAGATCGCCACGGACTTGTTTTTCACTACAACCTTTACCGCATCCGAGCGGCCTCGGCGCATTTCGCTTTGCAAACACCGTGCTTGTTGTCCTCACACACGGCGCTGCTACTGAACACAACAGTCTCAGTGATTATTGGCAGGGGCTGGGTCGCTCAGGGCCTTGGGCCTTAATACTCACCCTTAAACATCCGGTGTGGGGAAGCGCCGGCAAATGACAGGTCATGTGATAGCAGATAGCCGACGAGGTAAGTAGCCGGAGCCAGATAGCAGCAGGGTAGTTCGGGTCACCCTAGGTCTAGGAGCTGATGATACCGGGAACCACACCTCAGAACCACCCCTGCGAAAATGGCAGGCTGAATTTGCCCCTTCTCAAAGCAAATCAAAAATGATTTCTATAACACATATTATATTATATATTGCCACAGTATATTTCAATAAATATTTAGAACGAATCCAATGTGAGGCTCTCTGCAATTGCACTGTCGTCCACAACCCGCATAAAGTCCTCGAAACTGACCGCGCCTTTCCCCGACGTGTCGGCCTCGATGATCGTTTTGTCTACAATCTGCTGCAACTGGGCATTCTGAAGATTATCACCCACCATCTTCTTAAGCACGATGAAAAGCTCGCCGTTCGAGAGATAGCCATCTCCGTCGATGTCGAATACGCTGAAGGCAAACCTGAGCTTCTCTTGCTTGTTGCCCTTCGAAGAAAAGATCGAAAGTGCACTTACGAACTCGCTGAAGTCGATCGTGCCGTCACCATCCTTGTCAAACAGCTCAACCAATCTTACGGCGAGAGGGTTGCTCTGTATAGTAGGAACGGCCAGGAACTCCTCTTTCTCGATCGTACCATTGGAGTCGGTGTCGATCTTCATGAAACGTGCAAGAAGTCGTGCCAACTCATTCTGGTCGAAGTTCGATGACTCCACCAAGATCTTCGGAATCGCCGACATGATGGCAATGTGGCAAGGGCATCGCAACCTATGTAACGCGCAGTCAAGCGTGGAGAAGTAGAAGCCATCAAGGTACAATGAAACATATTAAAAGAAATGGATAATTCGCACATGTTCAGGTCTTACTTAGTATAAATCGGAGGTTAATTGCTTAAATCTATGTAATCGTAGCTGCTACTGTATTCTAGTATAGCTCTTTAGGTGATACTGCACTAGGCAGATGAATAAATAGAGATGCGGTATCGCAAGTTTTGATACAGTTATCATTTTAACTCAACTCGTTACAGCCTGGCGATCCCACTGCTCGTTCGACATTGCATCGGCATCATTCTTACCACGATCGAAATCCACCTGGCCGAAAAGGACTGCAGCCAGAAGCACCATACCCAGCAAGAAGTAGAATGTGTACCGGATATTGTGTGTATAATCTGTAATCATTCCGGTAATTGACGGTCCCAGCACAGATGAGCCCTTATCTGTCACGGCATACAGAGCGAAGAACACGACCTCACGTCCCTCTGGGATGAGGATCGCGAACATAGAGCGGGTTACTGCATTTAAAGCACCCAGAGCTGCTCCATACCATGCAGCTAGGATGTAGATCTCCCACGCATGTTTCAGGCCGATCCACGGCTGGAAAAAGCCAAGAATTCCGTATGCCGGGATGAGTGCTGTGAGCAGCGAGATGATGACGAGAGAGTTTTTCTGGTTACGTCTGCGACCGAACAGAAGCGAACCGGAGATTGCAAATAAGACAGTTATCAGTCCAATCATTGCCAAGGCCGGAGTAGCCATTTGAAGGTTCGTCCGGGCGAACAGTACAGCAGTAGAGTTGATTGTGGTAACGGCATCACTCAACAGGAACCAGCCCAGAAGAAATGTCGCAATGTCCGGCAATGTCTTCACCTGTTTAATGGTCTTCCACAGGCTAACCCAGCCGTACGCCAGCTGACCCAACACCGAGCCAGACGTGCTGGTAGCAGGATCAGGTATGTCAGCCCCTGGTATGCTGACCGTGTCTGATCTAACTACGACAATCTCCTCCTCCTTTGGCTTTTCCTTAAGCCACAAGGCCACGGGTATTTGACCCAGCAGCCACCACCAGCCAATCAGAGCTACCACAAACTGGAGACGCGCGTTGGATTCACGGCGTTTCGCCGGTCGATCAATCGTCAGAATCAACATCGTGACAATCTGCACAAACAGAGCGGAAGCATATCCAATGGCAGTCCCCTTTCCGGAGATGCGGGCGCTTATTCTGGCACGCTCTTCGGCCTCGATAGTTACGTCATCACTGATTCGAGGGAACGCATTATGAAAGCGGTCGCTTGCAGTGACTCGCAGTCGCAGCAACTGTGCGCATTTCTCGGAGACGAGGGTGGGCAAGTAGGCGTTTCCACATACCGAAACGGCACCGAAACTGGCGTTTGCTACGATGGCAGCGACTGCCGCCAGATAGTAGTGCGATTGGTCTACACGGCTGAGTAGAATGGTAGCAATAGCTCCCAGTATGGCGAACCCGACGAGCAATGACTTACGATGCGCGCCTCGGTCAGCTAGTCCACTGATTGATATTACGAGCACAGTTTGAACGAGAATACTCACGCTGAAGGTGTAGAGAGGTAAACTCGTCGTATCTATCCACATTCGCCCGAGTTTAACAACGCATTTTGGCGGGGCGATGGGTGTTGGCATAAGGCCGGGCTGGTCGCCAATTGCATGGCATGGCGTACGGTGATCATCTGCCCAGACGGCATTTTCACTCGCGAAAGCTTCCAGAAGGAGAGGCACGTAGGTGGCAACCGCTGAGACCACGAATGGTTCAGCGGCGAAGCCATATGCGTACCACCCTCGGATGGACATGGTAGGTGTGGTACCACTTCGGGCAACCCTTTTGTAGAACCCTTGGGCGAGTGCGGTGTGGGTAAGCTGTACCGGGTGATAAGCCGTTGGCACTGACCAACCCTAGACAGTAGCCATCCACGACTGGTAATGCCCGTTAAAATATGGACTCGCGTGTAACAGCTTCAATGCTGGGTGGTGTGATTGGCCGACAACAAAACAGTGTAATGAAATTGGAGCGGACTCAAACTCAATATAGTGAGCTATCTGACGCTCAGATGTATTATTAGAGGTGACAAATGCTCTATAAAGTAATTGCGTGATCTTGTAGCTGTCCTGTCTGCGGATCTGTAGTGTACTTTGATCACTTCATGAGACGTATAGTTCGATGAACATTTTGATGTAATTTGGTTATACAATAATTAACACACGTCACTCGGTAACTCTTATGTGGTGTATTATGAGGAGGGGGACGTAGGATTGATTCTGTGTGGTGCCATATGGGGCGGCGATCTGATCGACCCAGTGCGATTGTGGTAAACCTGGCGTGAGCCGAGGGCCCGCCCTAGGTGCCGACGGGGTCGAGCCAAGGCGCGTATATTTCCTAGCCTCCACCTGCACCTCCCCACACTGAGACAGACTGACATCCGCGATTACGGACCACCTCGACTTGACAAATCCATCGTTAAATCGTTCCGACGTCAATAAAAAAAAATCAAGATCCTGTAACGAGGAAGCTACATTTTTTGGGTTAATGTCTAAAGCATTTATTGTTTCTGCCGCGCGAACGCCCATCGGCAGCCTCCTCGGCTCGCTTTCGACTTTCTCGTACGCCGACCTCGGCTCGCACGCCCTTAAAGCTGCGCTAGCACGAGCTTCTCCCCTCAAGCCCGAGGATGTCGACGAAATCTACTTTGGCAACGTGCTGAGCGCTGGCGTCGGCCAGGCACCGGCCCGGCAGGTTAGCCGGAAAGCCGGCCTTCCTGACAACGTCATTGCCACCACCGTCAACAAAGTTTGTGCTTCTGGTCTCAAGAGCGTTATGCTGGGCTCTCAAGCGATTCAGCTCGGCCATGCCAGCGTGGTAGCTGCTGGAGGGGCCGAATCGATGACAAATGTCCCGCACTACTTGAATGGTGTTCGCCGCGGTGTGAAGTACGGTGGCGGTCGTTTCGAGGATGGTATCGAGCGTGACGGTCTTACAGATGCATATGATGGCAACGCAATGGGTCTGGCTGGAGAGGATTGTGCCAAACAGTTTGGCATCAGTCGCGAAGCTCAAGACGAGTTCGCCGTGCAGAGCTACACCCGGGCCCAGGCCGCCGTCAAGGGCGGCAAGTTCAGCCAGGAGATCGTGCCTCTGGAAGTTGTTAGCCGCGGCAAGACAACGGTCGTCGACACTGATGAGGAAGTGGCGAAGTATGACGCGAACCGTGTATCGAAGTCGCGACCCGCGTTCGCCAAAGACGGTACCATTACCGCTGTAAATGCTTCGAAACTGAACGATGGCGCCGCGGCTCTCATCCTTGCCTCGGAGGCCAAGGTTGCTGAACATGGCCTGAAGCCGTTGGCACGCATCATTGGTTATGCTGACGCTGAGCAGGCGCCGATCAAGTTCCCGTCGAGCCCTGCGTACGCCGTTAAGAAGTTGCTAGAGCAAACCAATACCAAGATCGAGGATATCGACTTCTTCGAGTTCAACGAGGCGTTCAGCGTGGTTGGCATTGCGAACACTGATCTGCTGGGCATCGACCCTGCCAAGGTGAATGTTTACGGTGGTGCCGTTAGCCTGGGTCACCCGCTAGGCTGCTCGGGTGCACGAATCCTGACAACCCTCACGTCAGTTCTAGAGCAGGAGGGCGGCAAGCTTGGTGTAGCCGCGATCTGCAACGGCGGCGGCGGTGCGTCGGCGATGCTCATCGAGCGTGTTTGAGCGGGCGATGCCGGCGATTCTAAGACCATATTAGAGAGTAGGTCAAATACGTAAATCAGATTGTGAAGCCAAGTAAGTGAATGTTTAAAAAAAATCGGAATAAGTTTATATAATTATGGAATATTTTTTTTCGGTTTGATGGCATGGAGGGTTTCTCCTCAGCCGCGAAGTCTGCCAAGTTCCGCAGCAGCTGTGGACTCTGTTGATTTTTGGTCCACGAATCGGGCAGCCGAAACATCAGCTAGCTTGCCACACAACCACGGAGGTTGTCACGGCGATTTTGCCTATGCGAGGCCAAGGCACGACCCAAAGGCTCGAGTAGTTGCACTGCTGTGGCGGAGTCGTGCTAAAGCCTCTACCACAGCGGGTGCTACAGCGTTAATGCAGCGAATGCTGCATGCAGTGCTGCATAAGTTGTATATCAGACAGACTAGTGCTGCTAAGTTGCGTTCAGCACGGCAGACCAGAGTTAGTCTGGTGAGGTGCTTGAAAGAAGAGGTTGCATTTAATCGCTTTGGCTCAGATTCTTCGGGACAAAAGGCACGGCCTGCTCGACCTGGAACTTCGACTCTTTCTCGTCGCCATTCTCCAAACCAACAGGGAATCGATCGCTCTCAGGGACGAGCCAGCGCTCCCAGCCCTCAACGGCGCGGACCTTATCTCCAATGACCTCAATGTTAGGAGCACTCAAGGCCGCTTGATGAATGGTTGCCAAGTCGCTCGTCATGAGCTGCACGCGACGAAACGCGGCGACCACCACAAGAGGCACGAGGCCCTCGCTGTTCATGTGTTTGCGCAAGAACAGATCCTTGACGAGGTTCGAGGTGCTGAAGTAGTAGTCGATCTGCTGAACCAAAGCAGCAAACGCATAGTCCGTGTTGTACATGTAGTCGCGCGCAACGGGGTACGCAAGTCCGTTAGGTATGAAGCCAGCTTGTTGGAAGTAGTTCTTCGGGGCATAGCGCACATCCTTCGGCTTTTTGTGCTGGCCGTGCGAGTTAGGGCGCGAATAGTTTTTGACATTGCCCTTACGCTCGCCTCCGGCGTTGTTGTTGTAACCCGGGCCGCCATAGTTGCCACCATTGGCGTGGTTGGGGGTACCGTTAGCGTGGCCGGGGTGTCCACCGTGAACCGGGCGGTTATCGCGCGGCTCGAGAGTAAGACCGTCAACACCACCCACAGGTACCTCGGCATACTCGTCACCACCCTCCGAACCTGGCCGGCCATCGAACTTACGCGACTGCGTACGCTGGTGTCCCGCACGGGCCTGCGTGGTGGGGTTACCTGCGCTGGACGTCTTGCGCTTATCAGTGCTACCAGTCAGAGGGTTCTGGCGGCGCGGACGGTTTTGCGAGTTGGGATTCGAGTTGCCGCCCTGGTGGCCCAAGTGGACACCATTACTGGCGGTGTTGTTGTTGCTGCTGTTGTTGCCACCATTCGTGTTGTTCGTCCGCTTCGTACGATTACGGGCGTTGTTGGCGTTGTTGTTTGAGCTACTTGATGTGCTCTGAATAGGCACAACCGGAGCGAAGGGAACCCACTTCTCTTTGCCAGTTGTCGAGCGTTTAGAAGTCGTATCCTTATTCGAGTCAGCGGCATTTGCCTTTTTTGCAGCCTGAGCAGGCTCGAATGCCTCAAAATTGGGCTTGGAACTAAATGTTTCGGTGCTAGTAGACTTCCAGGGCGTCTCCTCAGGTACCGGCGCAGGCGCTAACTTAGGCGCACGAGCAGCGGCTGGCGCTGGGGCGCCGGCGGCAATCACAGCCGCGGCAGCGGCGGCAGCAGAGCTAGACTGAGTAGTCGAGTCAACAGAGGCGTCAGATGTAGGCTGGGCAGGCGCAGCAGCCGGCGCGCTCGAAGTGGCCGGTACGCTCGAGGCAGCCGGCGCGGCTACAGTAGCGGTCTCAGCGGGGGGCGCTTGGCTCGACGGGTACTCAACGTCAGACATACGGCTAGAGTGAAGTGAAGTGTTGGTAGGTGATGGGCTGCAGTGAAGAGTCCGTGATCGAGTTCTTTAGGCTCGAGTCCGTGTTGTGAATTTGACCCTTTAGATGGACTTAAGGGGTATCAGCGCCAGCGGTGTGCGTCTTGCCAAATAAGTCGCAGAAGGTCTCGGTTTGCGTTCGGCGGCGGTAGTGAAAGTCAGGCTACCAAAAGGTGACTCAGAACGATGCGAAGCTATACAGGATGTTTCCACAAAGAAAGCCCGAAATCCAGATTAGTCTTGAGTTTGGGTAGTCCAGAAGGTCGCAAGGAGTTTTATTTAGTAAGAGCAGCCAATGTGTTTGGTTCTATTACTCGTGTGCAGATTAAATGCGACCCTACCTTCGCTATGTACCGGAACTAGTTTGTGTGTCTGGTTTTGACGCGCGGTTTGTGGCTAAGTGGTGCTGAAAAGTTAAGCCGGAAAGATGCCTCGCCCTTAGGCTACGGAGTGGAGTTAGGTAAGGAATTTTTCTTATAGCATGCAGTCAGCTTCGAGTTAGCATTGTGTCTTGAAACCCGTACCCAGTAGTCAGCGGGAACCTATGTCTGAGAAAAAACTATGCACAATAATGATCTCGGCTCCGAGAAGCGCACCTGAAATCTAAGCGAGAAGGCCACACAAATGGATCTAAGGTGTAGTATATAATTCAAATTTCAGCTGAACAAAAAAATATTTTCTTGGCTAAATATATGGGACTCATATTAAATAGTATTTTTCAAGCCAGTGGATCCCGCCTCTTACATCCGGGGCGTGTAACCGCTCTTGTTGCCCGCCGCGAGGTTGCCCTAAGCGGAGGGGAGAAATCTATGAGATGCAAGTAATAGACTGCGAAAATCACGCCCCGCCTTATTTTTCGGGGCGACGGTAAACTCGGCTAGTAACGCACCCGGATTGACCCAACTACAAACCCAGCTAGAACCCCTTAGTCGTCAAGACACTGGATATCCCGAAAAATTCACGTGATACCAATATCTCCAACAAAGGTGACCAGTTTATCGTCGGTGGGATAGAACAGATTCGATGCGTTCTAGTTACGTGAGACTTGCCACGCGGCGCAAGCTGCGACCTGTTCCGAAGCTTGAGATTATGCCGCCGCTCAAGCTGTACCGTAATATCCTACGGGCTCACAAACTACTGCCATTCGAGCAGCGCGTGCTCGGAGACTCTTATGTCAAGTCCGAGTTTAAATTGCACAAATCGATCGATAACCCTGCGCAGATCATTGGTTTCTTGTCACAATGGCAGAAATACCTAGAAGCCGTTCTGGGTGACAGATGGAAGCACGAAATCCTTGATATCGCTACGATCGAACGCATGGAGCCCGATAAGATCGTCCAGCTTTACGAGCTCATGGTAGCAGCACAACGAGGAAAGAGTGAATACAACGCGATCCCAGATCTGGATCCGAAAGCGAAGCTGTGAGGTATCCCACCAGAGTCAGTTTATTTATTTATGATTTAGTAGTAGAATATTATTAGTATGTTTTGCTTCGTTTCACTTCTAGATTGTTTTCTGTGTTTCATAGATCTACATATACAGAATGTACATGCACATCAACTTGGCTGGTGTAATTCATACATAGCGGTACTCACCGGGTAAGGTCAAGATAAACAAATGTATGCAGCCGCTTGGCTGGCTTCCCGACTATCCCCGGTGGAAGCGGCGACATAGACCAGAAAACCACTCGCTGGCTAAATTTGGCGTTCAGGTGTTAGATGGCGAACTGATCCAAAGAATAGGTGATGAAATCGTCATTCTCCAAGGGCCCGTCCCTACAGTCGCGTCTGGCCCGCTTTCCGTCCATTGCCAAGAACCTGAAAATCCCGGTACAGATGAAGCCACTACTAGCCAGGTTGAGGGAAGAGTTAGCAATATCAATGCTGTGTGGAATACCAAGGGTTTGAAGGGCCGGTTACTGCTGAAACCCGTCACCTTCGATATATCAATGCTGCAGGCAGATTACGAACGCACACTACTCAGTACCACTCCACTGGCCCTTTACCCAAAGCAAGTGCTGGCAGGTGCCCGTGTGGGGCTCAGCGCTATGGCTTATGCAAGTATTTTGCATCAACTGCTCATAAATCCTCAAGACATTGACACAAAGTATCGATATGGCCGCGAAACGGGCTCAGACACACCATTTATAGCCACTGTTCGTGAGCTAGAAAATGACATGCGGCCAATGAGTAAAGTTCTACAAGAACTCAAGGTTCGTGACTCTCAAATGCAGGTAATCCTTGGTCTCGAGCTACATGCACTGGGCCTAGCTTCCGTAACGTCAGATGAAGTGGACAGTGCTACTGTAGAGCTTCTTGACCAGCATTTTGACCGCCTTTGTATTTGGCAGGCCGTGAGTGGAACCAAAGACATCGTAGACAATTTCATCTCGACCGTGTTGTATCCATTCTATAAAGCCAAGGCACCAAGAAAAGTGAAGTCTCTAATGAAAATCACGAAGGGAACACTGAAATCACGAAGCAAACAGAAGCCTACCCTTCTCGCCAGCACTAATTATAGACCGGTATATGGGACTGGCTTTGCTCCCACACCTAGTCAGCCAGTAGAAAGTTTGCCAGCCTTTGGAGGCTTCAGTGGATTGGCCAAAGCTATCAGCATGCGAAGGAAACCCGATAGAGGTGATGATACTGCCAGAGTAGATATGACTGGCAATGCCAAGTGCCGAGACAGCAGCACCAGCCTCCGCGACAGTAAACGGCGGCAAGAGGATGACGCGACGTCACAAACCAAGCGCCGCGTTGCCTTTTCGGCTGGCCGAACATTCAGCCACCCAGTGTATCGCCAAAAGTCCTTACCGCTGGAAGTGCGGTTTACAAACAAACGCAGCTTTAATCAAGGCCGAGTCCGGTCGAAACATGTGCCGTCAATACGTGTAGAAGAGAAAGAGGAAGAACCCGAAGAGGTGGTAGACGATATAATCAGCTCAACGGACTCGGACGGCGATTAATTCACGCGCTTCCATCCGAACTACTTCCGGTTAACACGGACAGTCTACTATCTATATGTATTTTACGGATGTAACGATTATATCAATGAGACATCCCTGCTCTGTGTGTGGCGAGTCGTATCGCATTAAGTATAAATATTGTTCTATGGTACATGTCAGCTAGGCCTCATTCACCTTCTGCAGAGCACCTTTTACCTCATCCTCTGAAACTGTCACCAACGCGTCGGCCAAGGCTGGTTTCAAGTGATCCCAGGCTTCGCCTTCGGTGGAATTGCCCCGATCTGCAATCGGCGTCAGCCAGGCGTCGAGGTTGGTGACGATAATCGCCATAACCACCGCAGGTCCCAGAGCAGCGATGCCTTGTACGACGCCATACATGGACTCGAGCGGGCGGCCGATATCCATGAATCCCTTGAGCAGTGTACGCGTAAGCCGCGGCCTGAGCGCGAGGTAGTGTGTCCCAAACTCGTGGACAAGCTTGCGCAGCAGCGATGCCGCGTGAGCGCGCACCTCGTAGCCTCCGCCGCTTATCCTTTTCGCCACCAGCACCGTCAGCACAGCCGGGACTATCTGATGGATATAGGGTCCGACAAAAATGGTACGGTTGAGCAGCATGGCGTCCAGCAGCTTGAGCATCGTGTCGAGAACCAGGGTAGAGCCCTTCAGCTCGCTGCTGATTTTTTCCTGTGCAAACTGGATGAAATACGGTGTGAGTTGGTGCAGTCCAGGATCATTTCGTAGCGAGAATAGTGCCGTTTCATAGCTCTCAGTGTCGGTACCAAGCAGAGCCGCTACGATCTTGTCGAAATACAGCTGCAACTCTTTTGAAATCATGTGTTTCACAAGGGGTTTTACTTCCGCGCTCTGACCGAGCTTTGCCGTCGAGTAGGTCACTTGTGATCCGCGCGTCTGGGGCGGAATTTGCCGGATCTCGCCAAGGTGCGGGTTCTGTGGGATCGCAGGCTGCACGCCCTCAACGGCCAGCCAGTGAGCAGTGAATGTCGGCTCACGGGGAACTTTTGGAATAGGCTCGCTGATTAGTCGGTCGAAATCTACCTCCTCCTCTTCGTCGAGATAGTACAATACCTGGCCAGCACCGACAATCGCCTCCTTGAAACGCGTTGCTCGCGAGGTGTCATATCCATAGAGCGGCTCAACGTTCAACACTTTTAGCGCACTATCAATGTCCCGCGTCGTCAGAGTGCGGCGCTTGCTGTGACGCATGAACTTCTGGGCCTGCTCGATGATCTCGTGGATGCGGTACTCAACATCCATCGCCGTGGCTTTCGCTACATCATCGGGCAAATTCTGTACCCCGAGCTCTTCTGCCACGTCCTTGACGGTGTCGTTGGGCGACCACAGTGTGGAGGCGTGTTTCGACATCCCCGTAAGGTCCCGATGGTTATGTGGTGACGTCGTTAAGGCTGGACCGGACTGGGGCTGGGTTACGGCTCGTGGGGCATGTGATGATGATCGTGTGGTTTTTGTGCGATTCTGGGCGAGGCACTTCTAAGGCTTACGGTCTGTGATGAATCGTTACGTAGTGAAAAAATACGAAGTTCAGACACCACCCCGGGATTTCAATGACCAGGGGTGAAGCATATTAAATTTAACCAAAAATAACTGGTCTGCATTACGATTCTTTTACAGTGCTTCACTGTGCCAACAATAGATCATACCCTAACAGTGAAATAAATCTCTTCTACGACGAAGCGATGAGACGAGCCATCGCCATTGGCGCCTCCCTGGGCAGGATCGAATCAATTCAGCGATTAAATCCGTATGTATACTCAGCGACATATTCAACGCGCTCTAAAAGGGATTCTCGAGCACCCCGAAATGCACCTTTCCGGCCTGCATCGCCCCGAGCTGCGCCGGAAAATATGTCTAAAATAGCGTATTCCAGTGAAATGAGTGCTATCTCCATGCACAGCTCATTGCTCAACCAGATCACCCACGACCAAATTCTGGCGCTCGAGGACATTAACCCCATGATGCAGCTGTTCCTGAGCCTGCCGTCGGCGGATCTGGTGGAAGCAATGGCGTATAAGGTAGTGAATGCGTTGAATCAGAGTGCCAAGGATGTGCGTGTTGCATTGCGCACGAAACCTCAGGCTGAGCGTAGCAGATATCAGAACGAGGTTTTCTTTCAACTCACGGCTTTCCTGGATGAAGCGGCGAGAAAAATCGGCGCCGCTGAGGACATGGGGCCAGGGGGTATGAGAGCTGTACAGAAACTGTTTGACGCTTATAAAACGGTTGATCCTGTGGCGGGTGTCGCATTTTACGACTCGATGCCAAATAAAGCTGGGTGGGCTGGCTCAGTAATTCCGTGTATGCTAGAGGCTTATGCCCCCTTTGAGAGCGTGAGGACGGCCTTTGAGACGGATGTTGCGGCTGCTGGTGGTCTAGAGCTGGTCTCTAATGCTACATTGGCGCAAATGACCCTGGCGTGTCTGAAGCACGATCAAATAGAGGCCGCGACCATAATGTTTGAAGGCTTGATCGAGGAATCAGAAGACAGCCTTAGATCGTTCCTTGTTGATGCGATGATTGGTGATGCGCCTCTGGAACTAGCGCTGCAGACGTTCAACCGCTTCCCGCAGCATAGCCCGCATCGATCGGCGATGAGCCGGTTGCTGCAGCGTTCTTGGGCAGAGGCCAAGGATTCTAATCGCCAGATAGAGCTATTCAGGGAGTATCTCGGACGCCTTGAACGGCCCACTGAGTTGGACATCAAACCGGTGGCGACCTTGATTGTGGAACAAGTTCTGGAGTCACGGCCTTCTGAGAAGGTAGTGGTGGCTCTTTGCGATATGTATGGCCACTACTTAGACCAACACGAGGTCTTGCTCAACCTTGTTCTGACGCAGCTATCGCAGAAGTGGCGAGATCAGTCCAGGGAGCTGATTCTCTCTGTGATTGCGAACTATGAGAACGAAGCCACTGTTACGCCTATCTCATTTCGTGTACGTCTAAATGCATTGGAGGGCCTGACTGGAACCTCTGGTTTGGTTGAGAACCTGTGGTTTGCGCGTCAGCAGCTCGGCAGTCTGCAGAAATGGGATTGGCTGGCACTGCTGCGTGCAACCCAGAACGGCGAGTTTTTCCAGCAAGAATGGATGACAGCCGGCCAGCCATTTATCAGAGATGTGCGCAATTTCGCGAGATCGCGACGATATTGAATAAACAATAAGCGTTAATGTATATAGTTCAAGAAATTTCATCATGGTGTTGAGCTGTTACTTATGGGGGATAATTACAATGCGTAGGCCCTTCATACGTCTGGATCCCTTCTTCTTCAGTACCATCATTTCTCAATAATCATTTATATACATACCACGAGTCTCCTCAGTTATAAAACAAAAAAAAAGTCCGTTATTAGTCGGATATATTCTTCAGTGAGGTTGTAGTGAGTGGGACATCCGAACCGGTGGTATCGTGGGGCTCAGTGGGTGGTGATCTGTGTGGGTGCGTGGTCTGGGGTTGGCTAATTTCAAGGGACCCTCTCCCACCTGATTTTTTACCTTCATCATGGGAACCTACGGCGGCATGCGCTCAGCGCGGTGGCTGAAGACATTCAGCCAGGCGCCGATGGTGACCGCGTTCCGCAATCTGGAGAGCGGTCAGGTTCTATTCTCGCAGACGCTGCATCCCCAACAGTACTATATCGACCAGCAGTTTAAATGGCCGAACTGGCAGAACAAGAAGCCGACGCTGCGTAAAGACCTGTGGCGCCCGCTGGCGGTCGCCGAGGTTCCGAGCCATGAGATGGCCGTTCAGCTGTACCGCAACCTCGTCGAGCTGCGCCACCAACGTGACATGTATTCCCGAAAGCAGGCGCGCGACTGGCGCCGTAAAAGTGCCGAAGGAAACATCTGGTTCTGGAACCAGTATCGCCCGACGTACGCCTATGAGGCCGTGGCAGATATAGTCAGCTCGCTTGAAGCCATGAATCTCAATAAAGAGACGCCGGCGATTATCCACTGGGAGGAGCCGTACCGCAAAGGCGAGGACCACCACTGGGCCCAGACCGCGGTTGAGCACCGCCAGCTACCAGTGCATAACAGTCGCGAGCAGTTTGTTGTACTGAACCGCGTGCGTCAGGAGGCTCTAAGCCGACAGGACGAAAGCACGAAGATGCTGGAACAGCTGCAGATCGCCGAGGACCGTGAGCGCGTAGCGGCCGGAGAGCCGACGCGCGCCGGGGAACTGGAAAGCCAGATCGCAGCACTGCGCGCCCGCCGTGAAAAGGTGAATGCTGCGCGCCTGCGTGCGAAGGAAGAGCGCTTCGCCAAGCGCCCCGAACTCGTCGAGCTGGAGCGTCGTGGAGAGGCAGTGGAGCGTGCAGTTGCCGCGTGGCGCCAGGCGAAGTCCGAGTTCGACCCGTACACACCGCGTGGCGAGCGTGGCGCGGCGAAGCGCCCGATCAAGCTGCGCGACCAGGCGGCGCGACACGCCAAGCGCCTCTACCGCGACCTCAAGCGTCGCATCAGCAGCGACAAAAAGAAGCGTCGCGTCCCGCAGCCGCGCCCGCGCATGCAGCGCCAGCGCGTGTCTCTGTGAACCTGTACATATTCGTAGCGTCACTACATCAACCGGTCGAAGAGGAGGCATCGCACCACTTCAGGCTATCCCATTAATAAATACATCCAATACACATTTATGCTTTTTCGAACACTTTGCACAGAGGTTCCCAACGAACAGTACGAACAATCGTCAGTACCTAACAGTAGGAGGTAGTTATATAACAGTTCATCGGCGAATCTATCTTCTGTCAAGTTTAAGGGAATTATTTAAGGGTCTATATATGATATGAATAAATAAATAGTAGAAATCGTGAAAATAAGTCGTGATCATAAATACATGGAATGGTTGCTCACGAGTGCTTCATGCGCATGTGACGCGACAGCGCGTCGAGGCGGCTGAATGTCTTAGACGACTGGCCACACGCCTCACACGTGTACATCTTACGAACTGCTGCGTGTAAGGTCTCTTGGTGGCGTGCCAAGTCGTACGGCCGTGTGAACGAGCGGTTGCATGACGTACCGTCCTGGTAAGTCATCGTACACGTGTGCGGGCCAGCCATGTCGCGGCTCGTCTTCCGGTACACGACTTTCCGCCTGGGCCGATCGTCAGGAGATGCGGGTGGGGAGATCGGAGATGTAACCGCCGTCGATGATTCTGCCAACTCCGACTCGCGAGTCGCTTCCGCGGGTGCATCTGCCTGGGTCGGAGTCCCTCCTCCAGTAAGTGACGCCGGAAGCGCGGCAAACGGCGCATTCAAGTTCAATGACACCTCCTCTGGTCCCTTGGCGGGACTACCGGCATCTGGGTTCACCAGCGGCGGAGGAGTCGTCGCCTGACGGTCGTGGCGTCGCGTCGGAACGATATAACCGTCCATTTGACTCAAATTCGCCTCGATATCGCGGCTGAACGCATCAAGCGCAGCATTTTGGTCATCGAGCTCATACGAGTCAGGCTTGATATCGCCAGTCAGAGCACTGGCGAGATTCGGCGAGTAGCTGGATGCAATATGTTCGTTGAAATATGCATCAGCTGGTAGCATACTGTTGACCCGGGGAGGGTTCGAAGCGAGTTCAGGAGCAGGAACAACAGTTGGGTAACTGACATCAAGTCCTTGATCACCCTGTGTTTGTTCCACTGAAATTGAACCATGAGGACTGAGTTCTCGCGATGCGTACCCTTGAGGAGCTAGACGAGTCGTGTTGTCAACACTGGTCGCGGGGGTGACCGCTAGCGTAGCAAGATCAGGCTCAACCTTCAGCTCGTCTCCGAACAGGGCAAACGGAGCATAAATATCGTCAAGGCCAATCTCCATATCAAGATCGCCGAGGCCGATCTCTAGCTGGCGAGGGTCTTCGATATGCGGCGCCACGTTGTTATGAGGGGATGCATTGGGGATGTAGGGGACATAGCCAGGGGCCGGCTGTTGCAATGAGGTTGCATCGGGATCGCCATGCTGTGTGAAGATTCCATGGCGGCGATGTGTCTCGAGTGGTCCGCTGCCATTGTATGTCATGCCGTTATAATTTCGATCGCAATAGCTTCGGTCGGTATTGTTTCGGCTAACGGGACGACTGTCCGGGAAGTATTGAGAAGATGCTGGAATGTTCGCGTTGACAAATGAATTATTGGTGCAAGATGAAAGATAGTTGGGGCGGACGAATTGCGTTCGCTCGGTGGAAGTTCCAACTAATCCTTCTTCTGGTGGTGATGGGAAATCGCATTCTGCGAAATCGGTGTCGAATTCATTACCATCCATGTCATCGTCTGTGTCCATCTGATCATCATCTGTGAAATTCCAACCATGCGTATCATCATAAGACCGGTCAGGCTGCATCTCCTCTGGTGAAATATAAAGCTCGGAGCTTGATTTGTAGAGCTCCATCGAAGGTCGTGCAAGCTCCTTGTAATGACGTTTCGTAGGCATTGTGAGTGAGTCGAATTCCATGTCAGTCAGATATCCAAAGTTCTCGGCACTAGGGCCCGCGGGATTGCTAAAATTGTCCATTTGTAAAAGTTTCTGATGGAACAGTTTAGGTCTGGTCGTGTTACAGTTCGTGTCAGAGTTGTGGTAGCACGAGGTTAAGTGAGGGGTACCTTATATTTGAACCCTTTACACATCAATACGTAAGGTTAGTCAACCTGCAGGTATGACTACTTGGTGTCAGATCACGTGTGGGGTCTTAACGCTTCCACCTAAGTCTACGCTTACCAATGGCTGAGGTGTCAAAATGCTTTTCTTTCTTTAGAGGGCTGAGTAACCCTATGTCCATATATTGGTTCGGGTAGGGGTTTCGTAACATAGAGCGAGAGATATCAAGAAACCGTCACTATTTGGATACAAAAAAAATTGTTGCTATAGCAATTTGCCTACAAAAACACTCTTCAAGCTACTATTTACTACCATGGTCTATTTCAGCCTCAGTTTTGAGCCAATTGACCCAGTCGATCCAATACTACTGCACTCTGGATAACTCCTCATGAGGCCTTTTCCGGACCGTGTTTCCGGCCGCTCGGTTGGAGTCGGATATGCCGGAGATCCAGGCCGGGCTCAGCTATTCCCAACGAACCCTTATGTACCCTAATATGTCTTGGATCGTCTGGAACTTTGGATAACACTTCCATATTGTCACGTGGCTGTCAAAATATTGAGGGAAGGTTTCTTTTTAGTCCGGTATGATAGCTGGTGCGGCTCAATTAGCGATATCGCTGTCCTGCATCTTGCTCATCCCAGATTGGAGACCCCTAGTCCATTGAGTCTTGGTCTTTGCTATGTATATTGACCCATTCTCCTGGCACTCGCTTAACCTCTAAATGAGTCGTCCCTCCCTCACCCCGGTATGGCCCCACTACCGTTATCAGCCGTAACGCGGAGAAGCGATGTTCAAGTGACCCGGGTCGACCCGAGTATAATCCTATCTATCAGCGGGTCCCCATAATGTTGCATAACGTCCTGGACTCAGTTTCGCTATCTAAGGAGAGAAATAAATATATATATGCATGAATAATATATATCCCTCTCTTACCATCCCACGGATACTTCTCATAATCCACCTCATCATTCACTATTTCTTGGCGCTATCATGTCAGACTTTATCGATCAGTTGCAGACAAAGTATAAAACTGAAATCGATCGTACTATTAATCATCCATGGACTGTTGCGCTCACGAATGGTTCCCTTAGCGATGCTAGCCTCAATACCTATCTCGTTCAGGACCAGCGTTTTTTCATGACTTCGATCCGTATGTTGGCCCGTACAATCCAGCTCTGTGATAATGACACAGCTGTGACAGCGCTCGGTCGCCAGATGGGCTTTTTTTGTCAGGATGAAAACACGTACTTTGATCGCACTTTGGCCGAGATGCGAGATAGTGGTTTCACGGCTGACATTCCTGTCTCTCCTGAAGTTGAGGAGTTCCTCGATTTTCTGAAGGACCTGACAACATCAGACATTTATGCTCGTAATATCACCGCTATGTACACGTTTGAGCTGATCTACCTCTTGTGGGCTGAACCGTATGAGAAGAAGGTCGAGCATCTCGCGTATAAGCACAAGGAGTGGGTCTATCTCCACTCGGGCCCTGATTTCACCAAGTGGACGCAGTTTCTCAAGTCTGAGGTTGCTCGTGTCGTCGGACCGGATACTAAGAAGATTATTGAAGCTACTATGGCAAAGGTTATTGAGCTTGAGGAGAAGTTTTTCAATGCTACTTACCATGAGTAGGTCTAATTCTCAATGGCATAGTCAACGGACATAGCTGCCTGTGACTATGGTCTTTCCGAATCAGTGGATTACCCCGTCTTATCTTCAGTTCCTTTTTATACTCTTATCCCATATAGGCCACGGTCACTACCCTTCCCACCAGGTAAAGGAACCCTCCCCAGACTGCAGGTTCAGCCCTTGCCTTGATCCGCGATGTCACTTGGTCTATACGGTTTAGTATCTATCGGTATGTATGTGTGATGGTTCGAATCGTTCCAAGAATTGTATGGTATTTAATAAATATGTGTGCAATATTAGATGACAATGATAATTGGGCACGTGTGCTTAGACACCGAAACCATAAAGAGTACGGCCGTTGCGCTTGAGGGCGTAGACGACATCGAGTGTGGTGACAGTCTTACGCTTGGCGTAGTCCGTGTAGTGTGCGGCATCGCGGACAATGCGAGTGAGGAAGTCACGCAGGATGTCACGGATGCTCTCGTAGATCAGGAAAGAGATACGCTTGACACCGCCACGGCGAGCGAGACGACGGATAGCAGGCTTGGTGATGCCCTGCAGGTTATCACGAGTCATCTTACGGTGACGCTTGGCACCACCCTTGCCGAGACCTTTTCCACCAGAACCTTTGCCAGACATGTTTGAGTTGTAGTTGTAGTTGTAGTTGTAGTTGTACTGATTCAAGCTACGGATAGCGCTGGGTTTATATAGGTCCTGAGATTAGGACGCGCTGTGTTATGTAATCTCTGGGAATCACTGATGATGGAGATCAGTGATGCTTATGTAATTGATCCACGGCGCGTAGGCTTGGCATTCTGCAGCATGGCGCATCGCCAGATGAACCGTTTGCGGCCGTGAAAAACCGAAATTCGCGTATTTTAAATAATTTCAAACTGAAATCTAATTCTATTAAATTTTTGATTCTCAATTCTGTCTCCATATCCCATTTCGCTAATGCGTTTGAGTGGGCCCATGAAATCTAGGCCGTCGTGCGGCATTTTAATGCTTCCGCAATGTTTTTATCTGGGTTGCTTTCGTCACTCTTTAATTAAAATTTTGATGCTTGGTTTTGTCGCCACTGGCGTTGGGACCTGTCGTCCACTGTGTGGTGGTGTTGGGAGTGGCCTCTGAGATTATGGGCTGAAACTCTTGGGAGTTTGAGGGGTCAATTGTATTTCCATTTTTCATTTTTATCTTTGGGTGTTCTCGGGTTTTGAGACTTAAATTATGGTCCCAACCAGTTGGTCACGTGTCTTTTCGCACCTGCCCTGGTCCCCAGCTGCTATGCGTTCAACACGAGCAAAACTGCCGCCTCCTACGCAAGCCAGAGTAGGTTTGCAATTATCAGCAAGTTAATCGTATTTATTTTTAAATTGTATTCTCTTTGGATCGGGTTTCGCGTTAACTCCACCCCTTCTAGATGTACAAGGCATCCGAAGTTGTTCTACGTATCTTGGTTGCGGATGCTAATCAATACCCTTATACATGTGTCCTGCAACGAATTTAGAATATTCAAAGCTTGGGACCTATATTGACTATAACAATTAAAGCGAAAGAGATAACAGTTCAAAGCCACAGAACGCACAATGGCAGACACCATCACGAAGACAATTATGCCATTGCACAACAAATGAAATGTACCAATCAACGCATAATGCACAAACACTGTGCGGTTGTTTCATAAAACGCGCAGCAGAGATGCATTACCCAGTAGGATGACCACCACATCAAATAAACAACACACAGGAAACAGGAATACAGAATTATACGGGCTACAGCGGACCAACGTGAAATAACTCAAGTACACAGCTGACATAGATTGTAGCCTTCATGCAACTTGATCTATGCGACGCTAATCTGGGCTAGGTGAAACAAACGCGTCGGCAGCGGCGTCTGCCCTACCGACTTATCAAAGATCGGCAGCCACAAATCGATCCACAAACCGACCCACAAACCGACCAGGACCCACGTCACAATATGAAGATCGCGGTTGCAGTAGTCCTTGTAGTCGGGCTGATAGTAACCGGCTCGCTCATACTGCACAATAATTGCGGAGCAGTGCCAATATGGAATCAACCACAGGATCCCGAGCCCGAAATGTCGGCTCGTACCGAACGCAGGCTTAAAAACCCACTCATGTTCAGGCCAACCAAAGAATCAAATCCGAGCGCATCCGCAAATTCGACACTGTACGTCGTCAGCATTTCTAGTTCACAACTTTGGGACGACGTCCCCACACTCAGCCAGACAGTGTTCAAACTATTTACCCGACGCCGGGTGTACAGCGACAGCGGAGCCTCGATCGGCAAAACACAGGTCGAGGATGTCATTGCACAACTACCCACACAGGAGCTCGCGGAGTCATCAGATCTCAACTCATACCGAATCAGACGATACGGAAACGACCAGAACTGGGGATGGGGCCCGGAAGAATACTGGGCCGGTGATGCAGACAGAATTCTCGTCAAAATACAAGAGCAGGCCGAGCGTAAGACATGGGAAGACATTGAAAGAGATACAGAAACGGACTTAGAGATGATAATCTTCACGGACGAGGCGACATTCTTCAGTCCCGGAGCAATTCAAAAACACCCACCCAAGAAAGTCCTCAAAATAATGGGTTCAGAAGGGGCAGTGAACTCATCCATTGTTCCACTACGCAATAGGGACGAGGAAACAGTCATAGAAGCACGCAACATCAGCGGCACGACTATATCCGCGAAAAACTGGTGCGAACCACTCTATGCACTCGGTGGCCTCAGCCGGTGGGAAATTCAGTCTCTCTATGGCAGAGAAGATACAGCAGACACAAGGGCGAGTTCTCATCTTTACGCGGCATTCTACGCCGACTTCATCATGCCATATATATCCACAGAACGAGAAAACTGGGAAATATTCCCTGATGGCCCATCCTTCATCGGAAAGACAGAATCCGGTGAGCAGGTGACCAAAAGCGCATGCATCCAGCTATGCAAAGACGACTCCGAATGTCTTGCATGGGAATGGCGCAACAACTTCGAATGCCGCCTAGAGGTCCACGGCGTCCGCCGCGGCCATGCCATAAACACGAACCACCACACACGTTCTGCAACTGACCCCAACGTAATCACTGGCTGGATGATCGATAGAATCCGTGAGATCCGCGCCGACGCCAGCTGCGACCCACTGAACAAAGAAAGCGGGGTGTTCAATGATGACCCCCTAGAGGCAGAAGGATGGTCCAAAACAATGCGCGACCGCTTGAAACTCGAAG
Organism: Starmerella ratchasimensis; assembly: GCA_030562965.1. Lineage (NCBI taxonomy): Eukaryota > Fungi > Ascomycota > Dipodascomycetes > Dipodascales > Trichomonascaceae > Starmerella > Starmerella ratchasimensis. The sequence continues at coordinate 119,071 of JAKUAQ010000008.1, forward strand.
GATCGGATGTTTTGATGGCACTGCAAGAATACGAAAAGGAGCTCGAGGCGAAGGGTCAGTCATAGCATCATATCACAGAACATAAACATACCCAAAGCACAAACAATCCACAGCTTGGAATCATTCATACCAACATTTCACTACCGTCAGTCTCAAACCAAATTATCTAAATAAAAGACTGGCACTCGACATAGCTAGAATATGAGTGAACACGGCATCTATATTAAGGTCAAGAAGTGTATCAGACAGACACGGACGTTCAGTGTAGGGTACATGACGGATACCCGAGCCCTGAAGAAAACCACCAGTCTTCGTTGTTTAGATCTCCTAAAGTAAATTGTTCAAAAAGGAGCACAAGGAGAAAAAGAGGGCTGATGAAGTTAAATACGAGTGCTTGTGAAAGGCGAATATACACAGTGTAAGGACTAGAGCCCAAATAGCATACGAATATGTCAATGACGTACTCATCAACATATCAATACTCATCTCACTTGATAAGATAAAGACAATATTTGACCGCTACAAGCACAAAGATCACACGTAAACTTACCAAAGAAAAGTATAGTGGCAGTGTCATATTTACTCTCCATAGAGATTAACACATAATAGAGTTAGCAGCCATATTCCAAGAAAAAGACGAAGAATACACCAATACCAGATAACTTGAATATAACGATAACAAGTTTCCTCTCGCCGAGAACACTGTGTTCGGTATTAGCAGATGATGAGGCCTGTCGATCCGATCCCTGCCCTATGAAGGAGAAGTGGGTGCCGTCCACTACGGGCTTCCAAGAAGCTTTACGTGGCGTGCAGGACGTATACACAGACACTCTGCACGCAGAACTCACAAAAGCATTGGAAAAACAAGACAATGTATTAGCACGCCTCAAGCAGGCCGAGAAAGGGGTAGTCAGCTCCCAGACACGCGTCCACAAAAACATTACGCGATCCGAGGCGTCGAACCTAGCCAGCGAAGTAGAGAAGCTCGAATCAGCGCTCAACACCGCTGAAAAAGCTCTTGGCGAGGCAGTTGCCGCTGTTCGCCGAATTGACGCCAAGCTTCCACCAGCCGAGCAGCTTGGCGCCGCGTCAACGAGCACTCACTACTCCGGGTTGTACAAATTGATTGGAGAAAAAGAACGTGAGGAAAATAGTGATGTTACTCCAAAAGCCGTAAAAAAAAGCAGTTCACCGATTTCGGGCGACCATTCCGAAGATCTTCCGAATAGCAATTCCCAGGGTAATTCACCGAGTGTCTCAAATGCCACGGATTAATTGAGCGATTCGAGCAAATATTATTTATTACGAGGGCTCCGTATTTGACCAGGTACAAAGATACTGAGACTTAAAACTTATATGAGATAATATCAATTGCATTTAACAGCTAAATCAGATACCCCATGCACATGGGCTTGCTGAATTTCACTCAGCGGCTCGGGATGTAAGTGCAGCGTAGCAGTGTCACTGCAGGGGCAAGTGCAGGTGTCCTAACAATAAACGGCAATAGCTGGAAAAGCTGCTATCTGTACCTTTCGACTGCTGCTATATGTACCCGAAGCCCATGGTGGGTTACGGTGGGCTTTCGTTACCGCGACTCTTAAAGCAGGCGCCACTATAGGGGCTGCGCAATAGGCTGTGTTCACTGGGCCTGCTCCGCTGACCCTAAGGCCACACCCACCCCACCCCGCAGGTTACCCTAGGTGCATAAAACACCCAGCAGCTTAGTGGGATCGGCGATAGAGTGCTGACAAGGCTAGCTCGGGCGGATCGCAAGTCGAATCCAATCCAGCAACTGCGCCGAAATCTCGGCGCCCACTCCTTCGACGACATTCTATTTCGCCCAGAGAAACAATCAACAAGAGCATCCAAGACCTGAAGCCTCAGCAGTACCGCCAGCCGCACTAGCTAGCTTTTGCCCAGCCTCCGACGCCCGAATATTTTGGCCGCCACCATGGAGAATATAAAGCTGCGCTCACACTTCCACGCTTGGTGGAACGCTCAACTGTCAATACAAATGCGAACGTCAACGCTCGTTATGTTGATGGCCTTCGCCGGAATCATTGTTTCATTATTCGTGCGTTCACGCGTAACTACCCGTTATTCGCGTCTGAGTAAAGAACTAGACAGTGATGGCGAAGAAGAAGATGCGATGCTCACTGAGATGTGGAACGAACCTTCGGACGAAGACTCTGATAGCTCTGACCCGGAAAAACTGACCCCGAGCTCGCATTTCGACGAGTTCCTCAAAGCTATCAAGGTATTCGGCTATCTCGAGCATGAAGTTTTCAACGAGTTGACCAAGTCAACACGGACCCTGCGTGTGGCAAAAGGTGAGCGCGTGCATCTGAAGGAGCTCGACGGCTTCACGGTCGTCATTTCCGGCACGATGAAGGTGTACTGCCTAAATGCCCAAAGCCCGACTGGATACGACTTTCTCAACGAGATTCGACGTCCTGCGCCGATCTCGTCGCTGTCATCGATCCTGTCTCTTTTTAGTGAGAGCGTCGAGCCCGAAAGCCATTCGAACATATTCGAGGAGGTCAACGCAACCATTTCTGCGGTAGCCGAGGACGCTGCCACAATTGTAGTGATTCCCTCTTCGGCATTTCGCCAGCTCACGATCGATTTTCCAGTTGCAGCTGCGAATATTGTTCAGATCATTCTGTTCCGATGGTCCCAAATCACGTTCCGAACATGCCAGCGCTACCTGAACCTCACTCAGCAGTTCTACTCAACTGAAAAATACCTCAACACCTCCCAACCTCAAATTGTCAAAGACGTGCCAACCCAAGTTGCTGTGAAAAAGCTCGTGCAGCGCCTGAAGTCGCAGGCCGAGGGGGCTGACACCACCAAGGTTGAGCTCGGTGTTGTGCCCCCAGTCAAAGCGCCAACTCAACGACACAAGTCGGCAGATGAATCGGTATTCCAGACGCGGCCGCTGCTCGTGCGTAAAACCAGCAGCAACACGCTGAGCAGCTTCATGCGTAGCCGGGGCGAGGCCAGCTCACCTGTCTCGCCGAAAAGCACGCCTAGTGCCGTGAGTTTGCCCGCACTGCCTGACGAAGCTAGTACTGCGAGTAGCGCAGGCAGCAATTCCGATGCCGATGCTGCCCATGATAGTGCGGAGAAGGTTGGTCATATGCACACCGGCGTACCGACCTTTGAGGACCTTCGAGATCTCCACGCGAGCTCGATTGTCGAGATTGCCAAGATGATGGATATTCCTCCCACCCCGATTGCGTATGATTTCGATCGCACGATCAACGGTGCGCGCGTGAACCGGATCGAGGACTTTAGCGCCCGCACTGCACTGGTTCGCGCAATGTTGGCGACGATCCGGCTCGACCTGACGAGATCAGAGCAAGCGAACTCCACCAAATCAAGCAATAACCAATCCAGTTATTCCAGCAACGGCAAGCAGCGGAGCCGCCGGCCCCGCAGCAACACGTCTCCGAACCGCAACCCGCCGACGGTCGCGTCGCTTGAAGAATCGTCGGAATGCGATGGTGCGCGGCCGCAGCTGCTCGACACGCTGGCCAGCCGGCTCGAGATCGCGTGGTTCCGCCGTGGTGAGTACATCAGCAAGTACGGCGAGCGCTCGACCGGCCTCGTGTTCGTGCTGGACGGCCACCTCGAGGTGCGCAACCACCCCGTGTTCAGCGGTGGCGCTAGCGAAGGGCAGCACCTCAACGACATCAAGCGAGGCCACATCACCGGTTTCCTGGAGACGATCTCGTCGAACACGACGCTGGTAGATGTGGTGGCGGTCGAGGACACGTGTGTGGCCATTATCCTCAAACAGGTGTTTGAGCATCTGGTGGAGGTAGACCCCTTGCTGTACATTTCGGCGGCGAAAACGCTGACGGACAGTCTTACGCGGCCTATGGTGCTGCTAGACTTTGCGCTCGAGTGGATCAGCTTGAAGAGCGGCGATCGCCTGCTCAAGCAAGGTGCCGTAGCGGACTCGATCTACTTTGTGCTGAACGGGCGCATCCGGACCTACCAAAACAAGCGCGTGACCGGAGAGTTCGGCCATGGCTCGAGCCTCGGTGAGCTCGAGACGATGAGCGGTGAGCGCTACGCTGCGAACGCCGTTGCGGTGCGCGACTCCGAGCTCTCGCGCTTCCCGCGCTCCCTCATCGAGCTGCTGGCTCGACAGCACCCGCGGCTGACCTTCGAGATGTCGCGCATGGTCGTGCAGGCCATGAAGGCACGCGACTCGCGCAGCTTACGCCAGGAACAGTTCTCGAACATCAAGACGCTGGCGGTGCTTGCGACCGAACCGGGACTGCCTGTCGCCGAGTTCGCCGAGAAGCTGAGCGCGGCTTTTACTGTGATCGGGAAGTCCGTGAAGGTGGTGACCAACGCAGTGATTCTGCTCTACCTCGGGAAGTATGCGTTCCACCGCATGGGCGCTCTCAAGCTCAAGGCGTACCTCGGAGACCTGGAAGACCAGTACGACGTGGTGCTGTACGTGGCCGAAGGCAACGCCAACTCCCACTGGACGCGCACCTGTATTTCGGAGGCCCACTGTCTGCTGCTGCTGGCCGACGGCTCGGCGCCGACGACGTTTAGCGACGTGGAGCGGCTCGTGGTGAAGTCGCCGAACCGCTCGCAGGCCCATCTCGTGCTGCTGCACAAGGAAAAGCAGGTCAAGCACGGCTCAACGGCCAAGTGGCTCAAGCGCCGGCCGTGGATCACGGGCCACCACCACATCCTGATGCCGTTCGACACTGAGGACCTGCACCGCCCGCGGGATATGACCTCGCTCGTGGAGCACACGCCGAACCGCGTTGCCCAGAAAATCAACCAGATCAAGAACCTGGTGCAGGACGAGATCAAGCTACTTAACCAGCACCGCATGCTGCGCAAGCCGGAGCCCGGCGTGGGCACGGCCGACCTACGCTACAAGAACGACTTTGCGCGCCTGGCCCGCATTCTGAGCGGCGAGGCCGTCGGCCTGGTGCTGGGTGGTGGCGGCGCACGCGGCCTGAGCCACGCCGGCGTTCTTCAGGCGCTGGAAGAGGCCGGCCTGCCGATCGACATGATTGGCGGCACCTCCATCGGCTCGCTCGTGGGAGGACTCTACGCCAAGGACTACGATATTGTGCCGCTACTGCGCAAGCTCAAGCAGTTCAGCGCGCGCGTGAGCTCGAAGTGGCGCATCTTCCTCGACCTGACGTACCCCATGACGGCGTGGACCACGGGCCATGCGTTCAACCGCGCCGTGTGGAAGGCGCTGGGCGACTCGCGTATCGAGGACTTTTGGATTCGCTACTTCACGAACTCGACAAACCTGTCGCTGTCGCAGATGGAAGTCCACCAGCGCGGCTACGCGTGGCGCTACGTGCGTGCGTCGATGAGTTTGGCAGGCATCGTGCCCCCGCTCGAAGAAAAGGGGCACATGCTGCTCGACGGTGGTTATATGGACAATTTGCCCGTGTCTGAGATGAAGAAGATGGGTGCACGCTACATCATCGCGGTCGATGTGGGCGCCGTCGACGACACGACGCTCCAGACGTACGGTGACAAGCTCAGTGGGTTCTGGGCACTCGTGAACAAATACAATCCCCTGAGCTCGCAGCCGAATGTGCCGGACATCGCCGAAATCCAGCAGCGGTTGACTTACGTGTCCAGTGTCAAGGCACTCGAGGAGGCGAAGGTCGCGGAGGATGTTATTTATTTGCGGCCGCCGATCGACAACTACGCAACGCTCGACTTCAACAAGTTCGACGAGATCCGCGACGTCGGGTTTGCGTATGGTCAAGGCGAGCTGAACCGCACGGTTCTCGAAAAGAAGCTGCCACAGGTCAGTGTGATCGATTCGGGAAGGAAAGTGAGACACCGTCGGTACAGTTTTTAGCGGGTGTTTCGTGCTAGACGCGAACCCGCTTTGTTGAATCGTTATCAACGAAAAAATTAGATATGTATTATTATAGATTATCTTCATCGAGACTAGTGTATTACTGTTAGTATGATATTTTGCAACTCAGACCAATGGTACCATGGAGTAGTGCCCTGGAGTAGTAACAATGGAGTAGTAACGATGAAGCAGTGCCATAGGGTGAGATTAAAAAATAAATAAATAGTAATAATACAATGCTTAGCGTACTGCTTGAATTTTTATGAGCACTACGTCGCTTAAGCTATGATCTGTTTGGTGATGCCCTCGTAGATCTTAGCCAGCTCCGTCTCTTTGTAGCGCGTCACTACCTCGCCTTTCTCAACCAGCTCTACAAACTGCGGATCGAGTGGCACGGCGCCCAGGAAGGGCACGTCGTAGCTTTTGGCTAGGTTTTCACCGCCGCCCTTTGAGAAGATGTTTGTGCACTCAGAACAGTGGGGGCATACATAGCCGCTCATGTTCTCGACCACGCCCAGGATCTTGAAGTCGACCTTTCGGCAGAAATTGAGCTCTTTGCGCACGTCGGCAGCTGCCACCTCTTGAGGAGTCGTCACGAGTACAGCACCATCTACGTTTACTAGCGACTGCAATTCGGTGGCTATGGAAATGTGCTCGTCACTCGTTCCAGGAGGAGTATCAATGATCAGATAATCCAGCTCACCCCATACAACATCCTGTACAAATTGGCGAATCATGGCGGTTTTCTTGGGGCCTCGCCACACCACGCTCTTTCCTCGTTCTGGCAGGAGGAAGCCCAACGACATCACAGCAAGCTGCTGCGACGGATCGGTGTACACAGGAACCCATCCTGCACTACTCTGGTGCACCTTGGACGACTCGAGTCCGAACATTCGCGGAATTGAGGGACCAGTGAGATCAATGTCGAGTAACCCAACTTTATAGCCTTGGTCTCGCAGCGAGAGCGCAATTTGTGTGCTGGTCGATGATTTTCCGACGCCGCCTTTCCCGGAGAGCACCAGAATTATATGCTTGACGTTCTCCATCGCGATTGACAGAAAGTGAATAATTCAGCACCTAATGAATTATTTAGCACGCAATGAATGAATTATCAATGTTGGAAGCACCCATTAGTAAGGGTCGGCTCACCGCCCAGAACACCCAAGAAGGCCGATGACCCAAGCCATACTTACCAATAATGCCCTACTATATATTTCATGCATTTCGGCTACCTCTCAATCGCCCATCGCCCACGCGGGTTCAGGCCACTCTCCGGCTTGAGCCGCTCCTCGTGCTGTGTGAGACACGAGGGTGCGTGACTTCCGATAACGGGAAGATACGTCGTTTTGAGCGAAGACATTTAGTCCGCACATTCAAGACGAAAACCTTCAAGGCATTATTTCTAAGGGATATCTAGTTATCTAACAAGCTCTTATACTCAACCACCAAATTATTTTCAGCCCCATTCACGTCCCGCTCATATCCGTTTAAGCGGTTCTGATCCGCTTTATTTTTCGTCATTTCATGGGCACGGGCACCGTTGTCAAAATCACGCATCATGCACTCCGCTCAGATTCTCGAGGCGCCCTGACCCCGCCTAGCCCTGCCATCGAAATTTCAGTCTAACGGATATGAGCAGGCCGATGATCTCGTCGCGTGATGCGCTTACGCGCATTGCCGGCACCTTCCGAGCGCCTATAAAGTATAGCTTTGGATATGGAAGTGGTGTGCTCAGTCAGGGATCTGGAAGCACATCCAAAGGCCGTCAGATCGACATGATCTTCGGTGTAGAGAACCCGAAAGAGTGGCATGAGGAGAATATTGAGCAGAACCCACATCACTATTCTGGTATCAGGCACCTTGGGTGCTCAGCAGTGGCTTGGACCCAGCAGAAGCTTGGTGCAGGTGTTTATTTTAACCCATTTGTGGACATCCTCGGCGAGCAGGTCAAATACGGCGTGGTAGATCTTCAAACGTTACGGCGAGATCTTGTCGACTGGAACACATTATATCTAGCTGGTCGCATGCACAAGCCCGTTAAAGTGATCCAGAATGAGCCTAGCGTGGCCCAGGCTCAGCAGCAGAATCTGCGCAGCGCGATGAGTATTGCGCTACTTCTTCTCCCTAACGAGTTCAGTGAGCACGAATTGTATATGAAGATCGCTGCTGTTTCTTACATGGGTGACGTGCGCATGGCGTTTGCCGAGAACCCGTTGAAGGTGCAAAACATTGTCCGCAACCAGTTCCGCGAGTTCCGCAGACTGTACTATCCATTATTCCGTGAGCTTGGACTTGACAGCGAGGCTGGTCTTTTAGAGTCACAGAAAGAAGCGAGTGTGGGTCCGGACAGTCGTGGCTGGGCGCTAGTGCAGCCGGAACATAATGAGGAGCAGTTGGAGGGCAACCTTCCTACCCGCTTCCGGCAACTCGTCACTCGCGGTGGATCCCGGCAGGTCCGGCAACTGCGTGTGTCGAATGCCGTAGCGCGGATCATCAAGTACCCGTCGTTTACGCAGAGTATCAAGGGATTAGTCACGGCGGGCTTTTCACGCAGCTTCAACTACATGGTTGCAAAGGTAGGCAAGCGCTTTGCTTAGTTATTTATTGTATCATACACTCTTTAAGAGACAAACATTACATTTTCAGTCGTTTATTTATACATGTTTCGCTAGGCTTGGCGGACTGTGATTGCACACCTAAAACATCTTGTGTCCGTAGGTATTAAAGACAGGACTTCGAACTAGAGCTCTAACAGAATAAAATCAATGTTCGTGATTCAATAAAAAAGGTATTTAGTACAGCAGGCAGTCTGCCCAGTTTATGTGTAATGAGGTTATCGTCGCATCAGAAGGTAAATCTGCTCCTGTTTGAGAGCCGCAAGATGGCGGTAACCACCCTCAAGACTGAGCAGCAAGCCACCGAATGATGCGTAAAGGGCCAAGCGATCTTTGCTGCCCTTTTCGGAGTCGGTGAACTTGTATACCTTTCCGTGCATGACGTAGTCGTAGTCGTCGGCAAGCGACGTCTCACCGGCACGCGGCGGTCTCCAACTGCGGCTGGAGTTCGAATCGCCCAAAGACGACGCAATGGCGATCGTCAGCGTCTCACCCTCCTCAACGGGATAGAGCTCCGTGTTGATGTCGAGCGTGAGGTGCAGGTCGGCGTTTGTCGTGCTCTGCGCTTCGATACGCGTCACACGATCATACTTGCCTTGATCCAGGCTCTCGATGCGGAACAGATCGGTCAGCAACACGGTACCCGACATGAGGTGAAATATTTCGTAGGGCAGAAGGGCTAAATCGGCGAGGGGTTGGGAAATGGTGATCTCCCAATGGCAGAGAGGTTGGTCAGTAAACGGAGCAGAACATATGAGCTCTATTGATGACTATATTACAGCAATAAATAGGTAAGCTCTTCTCAAATGACCTCAATGACTTTAATGAAACGAGTTGAAATCTCAATTGCCGTGCTGTGACTATGGATACATTCTACTTTTTAAGAGCTGCGAACCGCGCCCAGATATCGTCTTCTCTAGCCTTTTCATCCGCCGCGGGAGTTTCTTCTTCCTTCTTTTCAACCTCAACAGGTGGCTCAGGCTCATACAAACCTGGAACAGCCACATTGTATGCTTTAGCGATTTCCACGAGGTATAGATCCACAAGCTCGGGCTTTGGGACCTCGACGTGGATCTTCGCCAAGATTTTCGGAGGTACACCTTCTTTATCTTCAGCTGCTGTTTGTACGAACTCCTTGGAAGTTAGGCGTGCGATTGGCGGTCGCAGCGTCTGCAGTTCCTTGATGTCGCTGTACTGACTGGTGTAAAGAAGCACACGTAGCGCTTCGCGAAGCCGTTCATCCTTGATTTCGCCTTCACTGATCAGTGAGATGCGCGCCAAGGCTAGTTCTGTGTATATTTCGAGAGCCTCTAGAAGTTCGACATGAATATCTTCCTGGATCAAATTCTCAATGCGGATCCTGGCGCTCTCTACCTTCTTCTCTTCCAGAGCTTGAGCAAGCGTCCTGCGTGTCTGCTTTGCCAGAGCAGTCTTCTTCTGCTGTAACAACTTGAGGCGATTGATGAGCAGCTTGAGCTGAGCCCGGACGCGGGACAACTCAATCGAATTCATCTGCGAAGAGCTCTTGTATGACTTTTGGTTAGCACTTGCTTTATGATGGTCACGCTGACTTTATGGAGCCAAGTTTACTTGTGCTGACCAGGGAGTGTTGACCGGTGGCAGATAACACTGAGCGGTAGGTTTAGCCCACTGGGGTAATGCTTTGGGCTCAACCCTCAACGGCCCAAACTAATGGCTTTCAAGATCCATCGGCCGACGAAGACGAAAAGAAGGAGGGTAGCGCTTGTGGAAAGTGAAGCGGAAAAGGGCAACCAAGCAGTCGAAGGTAATCATGCCAGTATATTAGATTTTGGGGTTGATGGACAGGAGAATAAGGTAATAGATGAGAGTGTCGAGTCTCAGAAGGATGTACCGGTAGAAGCGCAAAAGTTTAGAACAAATGATCGAGACAGCTCGCAAATGGCACCATTGGATGCATTTCTCAATGAGAAGGATTCCATGCCGGTTGGAATGACTTCTGTAGTCGAAGAAGACGAGCCTGTTCAGGTACCTCGGTCCCAGCCGCGCAAAAAGAGCAGGAAGCTCGAGAAAATTGAAGTGGACCACGCTGTGTTCCCCTTCCAGAAAGTGTTCTATGAGCCAATCGCTGGTGAAAGTGCTTCTAACGTTCCAGCGACTGGAGTAAGTACGGTGGATCAATCATCGCTGCTTGATCCTGCGGCCGCATCGATTGCGCCCATCAGCGATTGGAGCGAGGCTGGACTGCCGTTGCCGTTGATGAAAGTGATTGAGCAGCGAGGATTTGGTCTGCCAACGCCGGTACAGGCGCAGTGTCTTCCTCTGGCAATGAGCGGGTTAGACCTCGTAGGGCTGGCACCTACTGGGTCCGGGAAAACAGTGGCATTTTTGCTTCCGCTCGTACGACACGTAGCCGGAAATGGAAGCGCGTACGCCGAATCAGCTTCTGTTGGGCCATTTGCGGTCGTGCTGGTTCCGACGCGCGAACTGTGTCTCCAGATCGCCGCCGAACTCGAGCCGTGGGCTCGGGCAATGGGGCTGCGTGCGCTGAGTTGTTACGGTGGCCAGGATATCGGTATACAGATCTCAAAGCTGGTGGGAACAAAGCCACATGTGCTCGTGGCCACGCCGGGTCGGCTGATCGACCTGCTGGCAGCTAACGGCGGCCGCGTGCTGAATCTCGGCAGTGTCACGTTCTTCGTGGTGGATGAAACAGATCGTATGTTCGATCTCGGGTTCGGACCTCAGGTACGCAAGATTGTTGAGACTGTCCGCCCTGACCGCCAGACTGTTGTGTTCAGCGCCACTATGCAGCCGGCAATGGCTGTGCTGGTGACGAGCATTCTGAACGATGCAGTTAAGGTCGAGGTCGGAGAAAGCAAAGTTGCCGAAAATATCGAGCAGCGTGCGGAGTTAGTGACTAAGGATGATAAATTGGAGCGGCTGGTTGCTTTGTTGGAAGAACACCACCGCCAAGACAGCAGCAGTACGAACAGCGGTAGCGCGATCGTGTTCGTAAATACGCAGGTTCTTGCCGACACCCTTCACCTTAACCTCAAAAATCACGGCGTATTAAGTCATGCTTTGCATGGCGGCATGGATCAGCGAGATAGGGAAAACGTAATTACGGATTTCCGAGATGGCCGCTTTCCCGTTCTGCTTGCCACTTCAGTGGCTGCACGTGGCCTTGATGTCAAACACCTGAATCTCGTGGTCAACTACGATGCTGCGTCGCACTTCGAAGACCATGTCCACCGTGCTGGCCGTACGGGTCGAGCAGGCCAATCCGGGACTTGTGTGACGTTCATCGAACCTAACCAGACACGTGAGGCGTTTGAACTCGGACAGAGCATGGAACTACCAACTGCTGAGCTTCAGAAATTGGCTGAAAAGTACGCTAATTCGAAGGAAGCCAAATTACGGCAACGAGCGGGGTTCGGTGGCCACGGACTAGCGAAGCTCGAATCAAAATGGAACCTGCAGCGCACTGTTGAGCTGGGCGCCTACGCGGAATCTTCTGACGCGATGGAAATGGCGAAGCCTGAAGTGACGAAACGGGGGTCTACTTGGGTGGCACGACTGGTCGTCAACGATGCACCGAAGGAGGCGCGTATAGCCGTAACCGCAGTTGGAAAACAGAATGAAGTGAGCAGTGAATTCAATGTATCACTGACGTTAAAGGGGACTTATCTGCCTGATCCCCGGCCAAACACGCAACCAGACGCCAAACTTCATCTCCGGATTGAGGGCAGCTCCGAGGAAGACGTGGTCGGTGCGTACCAAGAGCTGTGGAGCGTGCTGGCTGCGAAATCTATGGACGTTGAGTCGAGCGGGAAGTATAGCTCTTTTTAATATTTATTTATTATTTCTCAAATAAAAAACAAATATCAATAGAACTAATAAAAATATTTCTTACTGGTTGCAAAAAGCAAAAATAATGCTCCAGGAGGGGATCGAACCCACGATCTTCGCGTTACTTGACCAGTGTTTAGCTGGTGAGAAGCATATAAACCCGTGATACGTGGTAATAATATAAGCACGAGGCCTTAACCACTAGGCGACTAGAGCAAATTTCATCAGTTGATCAAATCTGGAGGCTATATATCCAGAAGAATTAAGTCTCCCCAGCCTCTCAGCTACTTTTCACCGATAGTTGGTCAACGCTATCAGTCCCCAAAAGTTCCCAGAGTGTACGCAGTAATTAAATTACATACTTTACTCGGCAGAGTTCAGGTGCTTGAGGATGGCCAGCATCTCACGCTCCTCGTTGGAGTACTCAGGTCCCGATGTTGCCCATCGGATCTTGCCTGCCTTATCCACGATATAAACGTAGGCAGCAAGCTCATTGAACGCACCAATAGACGCCCGGAAGTTCTCGTCAAGCTTGTCTTCCGCGATAAGGTACTTATGTATATCAGCATTGTCGCCGATTTCAGAACGCCGTATGCGGTTTTTCGTAAACTTGACGAGCATTCGATTCACCCAGCTAGTTGGGATATTCACATCGACCATATGTGTGTTGAGAGCTCGCAAATCGAGGCGATCCGTGTACTGCTTGATCTGCTGCTGGCCGATGGCAGACGAAAATAGGCGCACCACGTTTGGTTTCCGGTTTGACAACAACTGCACCAGACTAGAGTGTGAGTTAAGCGAGTCGTCCAGCCGCTGACCCCAGATGTTTGGCATATATAATGCCTCCGCTGCCGGGAACATGGCCGGCGGGGCAGTGAAGATCTTGCCGCCTGTGGCGCGGAAGCCATAAATGTGCTCGAACGTAGACTTGGAGAACTCCTTCTCGATCTGCTGCCGCCGTATTTTGTTCTGCTTTACATCGAGGAACTCATCTTTACGCTGCTTAAAGGTCTTCGAATGCACCTCTTTGACGGTAGACGGCTTGGTGAGCTGACCAATTGGCTTAAGCAGCTGCTTGATTTTCTCCGGGTTTTCCGCCTTGAAAGTGATATTGGACGCGAAACGCGTGAATATTCTGCTCATTTTCGGGAGACCTTATGGGAATGGCTGCTCGGTGTCGGGGTCTGTCAGATCGAGCCCTAATTTCTCCAGCTCTGTGAATGCACCCTAACGGCGGTTCACTCATTTTTCAAAACTGAATGACTCAGCGTGGGCCTATATAAGTACCCTGGGCCACTTAATTCTTTCCTCAGATCAAAAACGCAACGGGGATTTGCCACGACGTTCGAGTTTTTTGTACTTCTGCGTTGCCATAGCTTCTACGGAAGCTAAGCGTCCCCCAGAGTAATATCCTTGTAGGAAGTTCGGCCTTTTGATAAGTGAGGGCTGGATGTCGAAAACTTGGATACATAACTAAGTATCTAGATATTATGGATGAGTTCTGAGCAACAAAATAATTTAAATGAGCGTGGCAATGAACCTAAGACTACCGTAAGGAAAGCAGAAGGATCTGTCGACAAAACCAATGGCACGGTGGGACATAGTCTCGACGTTCTGCGCACCGTATTCCACCAGAACGCGTTTCGCCCCTCGCAGCAGGCGATCGTCGACGCCGTGCTGGCACAACGCGACGTATTGGTAGTGCTTCCCACCGGCCACGGCAAGTCGCTGACATTCCAGCTGCCTGCTGTGATCGAGAACCGCCTTGAAGGAGGCTTCTACGTCGTTGTGAGTCCGCTGCTTGCATTAATTGGCGACCAAGTTGCTCAGCTCACTAAGTTGGGTGTGGTCGCCGCATCTGTGAACAGTACGACACCTGCTGGCGAGCGGCAGCGCGTGTTCGCCGAGTTTCGAGCCGGCCGTGGTTCTCTTCTCTATGTGAGCCCGGAGCAGTGCTTTTCCGCGGCGTTTGGCCGATTTCTGGGGGAATGTGCGGCGGCGAAGCTCGTGCGGCGTGTCGTTGTTGACGAGGCTCACTGCGTGGTGGAATGGGGAGCCGACTTCCGCAAAGATTACGCTCGCCTGGGCCCTGAGCTGAGACCCAAACTGCCAGGGGTGCCGTTCATGGCATTGACCGGCACGGCAGCACCACCGACTCGAGCGGTGATCACCTCGGCTCTGAAACTTAAAGATACTAGTCAGTTTCACGGGTCAAGCCGACGCCGACACCTTCACTACGAGGTACGCTACGTTGAGACGGCCGAAGAGCGGCTGGCCGATCTCATGCAGTTCCTGCACATGTACCGCGGCCGCATTAATCTTCTAAGCTCACGTCCTTCGGCGTATCCTGGCTGTGGCCTTGTGTACTGCCGCAGCCGCGCCTCAACCGAACTCGTCGCCTCTGAGATCAACCGAGAGCTCGGCCGCTGTGCAGCTGCTTACCACGCCGGCCTCAGCACCGACGAGCGGAACACGGTGCTGAACAAATGGATCACCGGTGAGCCGAGTCACGCGATAGTCGTGGCGACAGTTGCGTTCGGCCTCGGCATCGACAAGCCAGACACACGGTTTGTTATACATCTTGATCTGCCGACTAACATCGAGGCATACGCCCAGCAGACTGGTCGCGCTGGCCGCGACCGCAAAGCTGCGCGGTGTATACTGTATTTCGCGGCCCAGGAGGCTACGAAATGTTTGGGATTTGCCAAGCCCGGGGAGCCAAAGCAGGCAGCCCGTGCGCTTATCCGGTTTGCCACAACAATAACCCGATGCCGGCACGACGTACTCGGGGACTATTTCGGCGATAAGAGCGAGGGATCGTGCGAGTATGCTTGCGATTTCTGCAAGATGCCCTGGAGATTGAAGCAGAGGTTCGAGCAGTGGGACGCGGAAACATAGCCGGTGAGCTGCCACGGGTGACTTCTATTCGTGCGATCGTTTAGTAGGTATAATAATATAATAACAATAGCGAAAGTCCTAAATCATGGCTAGCTCAGTTTAGAAGGTCACCTTCTGGTCCTCGGCCAAGGCCGCCTTGAGAGTGGACTCATTCACCGCCCACTGCATGAAGTAGTCGCTCTCGAGGTCGTGGATACGGTTGCCCAGAATGATCAGAGAGTGCAGCGGCTCACCGCTCTCGTACTCCGCCATTTCCGCAAGTGTTCCCGCTTTGATGGCTTGCTTCGGAGATCCGAGACGAGAAATTGCGATGCACGGCGTCGTGGGCGAGTAGTTCGTCTCCTCCCGTTTCTCCTGCACCTCCAGCAGCTGGGACGCCGCCGTCTCGATGCTCATAAAGCGTGGCGGCTCGTAGATGTCGTTGCCGCGTAGCAAATTGTGCAGAGTCTGCTCCTTCACCTTGATATCGAGGAGGAGCAGTGTGTGCAGGCCCAGGCGGCGGTTTTCCTGAATCTTATCGTAGAAACTGTCCGGGCGCCACGTATCAGTGAAGAATACCATGGACACAGTCTGTCCGAAGTTGTACAACTGCACACCGGTGACACCGATCGCATTGAGGATCGATGCGTTGTGGATCACCTCCGTCTGGATCCCCTTTTCACGAGCACGCAGCATGAGGTCGCTGTGGGTCGTCGCGCCGAACGGGTCACCGACCACAAGGAAGGCGACATTGGTCTCGTTTTCAGCACCAGCCAAAATGTCATCACTGGCTGATTCGACCATTTCGCGATCGGCAAGAATTACTTTTTTGCCGTACAGCTCCTCGAGGCTGGTAGTGTCGGCAGCCATGAGAATGCTGGTGTAGGCCTCGAGATAGACGCGGTCGCAGTTGCGCACGATTTCGAGACCACGGACAGTGATGTCTTTAGCATCGGAGAGGCCAAGGCCGATCAAGTAGAGCATCTTGTGCGGTCAGATCAGCAGGCAGGTCAGACCAGGGTGAGCTGATCAGGGCAGCCTGAATCTTTTCCAGGGTGAGGGTGAATGTGCGTCCCCGATCGGAAGCTTCAGAGGCAGCAGACATTAAAAGGCGCAGAACGGGGTGGCGGCAGCAGTGCCAAGCATTGACGAAGACCGCACAGTCAGTAACAAGCGCAGCTATCGAGAACTCACCCACACCAGATGGCGTGGGTCAAAGGCCCGCGTTGCGGGATTGACAACTGCCCGAGCACATTTTACCGCCTCATCAGTGGCCACAAGGTATGCCAGAATAACCATGTTCAGGAAGGTGTGGAGCTTGCAGGCGAAGATGACGATGACTTCAGTTTTGGCCGGCGCATACGCATTGGCCAGAAGCCCGTAATAGCGCAGGCGTCTGAGCCCATCACTTTGAGAGGTATCGAGGCGAAGCGGATGATGTGGGAGCTCATGCAGGTCGTATTTCGGCATCAAGTCAGCGCTATACAGCACAAATTTGGCCTGCCTTCAGAATTTGAGACTGTGTGCCGCGAGCTGTGGGCGTGCTTTCTGCAAACGCATCTCAAAGTATCGGTGAATGTAACCCATCTCGTAGCGCTGCTGTACCTCGCTACACGGCGCCTCAACTTCAACGTGCTGCTCGGTTACTTTAGCTTCTGGATGCGTAATGGAGAGCTGCCGTACTACGGGCTGATCCGCCTCCTGCCGCCCGAGAAATTCGCCCAGCTGCCGGGCCAGTACATGGGGATGTTCATGCCCACGTCGCCCGGCCGGCTCAGCTTACACAACGAGGTCACACGCCTGCGAAAATTGCTCACCAAAGCCTTTCCTCACCTCGTGTTCCACCCCGTGAGCGAGATATACGTGATCACGAAACTCAGCCAAGACTGGTTGCTTCCACCGGCCGTATGTGTCGCGGCGCTGCAGCTGCTGGATCTGGTGCGCGCCAAGATCAACTTAGTCCGGTTACGCACCGAGGAATTCGCACCACTGTGCGCTTTGGTGACCACCGCAAAGCTCTTCTTGTCATGGGATGTCGACCGCGAGCTTCCGCCGCGCTGGCGCAAACACGTGCCGCCTGAGGGGCCGTGGACGGACGCCGTGCGCAAACTGTGGCTATTCGATGACACAACTTATGCTGAGGAGCGGCTCGTACCGCGTTGGGACGACGAGCAGACGGACGCATTTCTCGCGTGGTACAATACACATTTCGCCCTCGAGAAGCTGCCACACCGCGTGGAAACGTTTTTTCCGATCGAAAGGAACGAGGCCGCATCAGAGCCGCTGCCATCCGCTGAGGTGCTTGCTGAACTGTCGGCGTGGCTGAGTTCCATGAAATTCGAGTCCTTGCGAGCGGCCCAGCGAGAACTGCGCCGCAAGGAGCTTCCGCGTTACAAAGTGCTTCTGGAGGCGGTACGAGTGCAACGACGTCTGCAGAGGCGTGAATCACGACATAGGAGGGCCGCTGAACTGGCCAAGACGGCGTCAATGGCCAAGAGTAGAAAAGGGCGGTCTGAAGAGCGTTTGGCGAGGCTGGAAGCAAGGGAGAAAGAGGAAGAGGAGGCTGCCCGAAGAGCTGAAGAAGAGTCTACAGAAGACACAGCCGAGGCCGAAGAAGAAGCCGAGGCAGCTCCAGTGACACAGGCAGGAGGTGCCAACGAAGGCGGAGACGATAACGAAGACAAAGACGGAGAGAAAAACGGAGATGAAGAGAAAAACGGAGATAAAGAGAAAAACGGAGATGAGGAGAAAAACGGAGATGAGGAGAAAAAAGGAGACGAAGAGAAAAAAGGAGACGACGAGCAAGACGCGGAAGAGGAAGAAGAGGACCCTTCTGCCCCTAGATCAACGATGTTTCTTGCTGGCGAATACTTCCAGTTGTACAGTGCGAATTCCGACAACGATTTACCGCCCAGCATACGGGTCCTCTATCAGTTAGTAGCGCGATACCTCAATGCCGACCTATCAACTGCGCTAGATATTGTTCGGCCTTTCGAGCAGAAGGTACGAGGCATTGTTTTAAGCGCTCGCGCCCGATAAGAACTGTCGGACATTTGTTCTATAAATTTGGTAATATAAATAAGGCTAATTTTTTTCCAGCTAAACCGCCATCTTCATGTCGATCTTCGCTTGGGGGTGATAGTCTTCGAGCACGAAGTCCTCGAACACGAAGTCCTCGATATCGCTGACGTTCCGCTTGAACTTCAGTGTTGGGAACGCCGTAGGTTTACGCTGGCACTGCTCGCGCAGAGGCTCGACGTGGTTAGCGTAGACGTGGGCATCACCCAATACGTGCACGAGCTCACCCGCCTGCGTTCCGGTAACATGGGCAAGCATCTTCGTGAGCAGGGCGTAAGATGCGATGTTGAACGGCACGCCGAGACCCATGTCGCCGCTGCGCTGGTACAGCTGGCAGTTAAGGAAGCGCGGGCCGTCGGGGCCCTTAGGCATTGATACGTAGAACTGGCTGAGAATGTGGCAGGGCGGGAGCGCCATGCGAGGCTCAGCAGCAGGGTTCCACGCGCTCAGAATTATCCGCCGCGAGCTCGGATCATTCTGGATCATCTTGATTACTGCCCGTAGCTGGTCGACACCTTGATCGGTGTAGTCCGCATCACAGCCCGTATACTCGGCACCGAAATGGCGCCACTGGAAGCCATAGACCGGGCCCAGGTCGCCTTCGCGGTTACCGGTGAGGCCCCGCGAGTCGAGGAACTCACGGCTTCCATTGCCGTCCCAAATGTGGATGTTCTGTGCCGCCAGCTCACCAGCATCCGTCGAGCCTTTTACGAACCACAGAAGCTCCTGCGCGAGGCCACGGAAGAATGTGCGCTTCGTCGTCAGCAGAGGAAAGCGATCGTCTCGCAAATCGAAACGCATCTGCGGAGGAGCAAAGAGGCTGTACGTGCCGGTGCCAGTACGGTCGGCACGGAACTCGCCCTCAGTAACAATGCGCTTGCAGAGGTCGAGATAGCCCTGCTCCTCACGGTTCTCGGTCGATGTTTCGCTCGCAGTCATTTTATGCCAGGCTAAGGAGTGGTCGTGCGTTTGTTGTGCGTCGCGACGCGTAGATGGCCCTGGCCCTTAGTGGATCTGCCCTGACCCTTACAGTGTATATATTTCACTCGGTCCTCGCCCTTCAATTACGGGTTAGCCCAGAGCCTTACCCGCTGAATCTGATGTGGTCCAAACGCCTGCTTGATCCTACCGAGCTGCATCTTGCTGCGGTCCTCAGATGCGGCCAGTCGTTCCGCTGGACGCAGCGTGACGATGTATGGAGCCTCTGTGTCCAGAATCGCGTCCTGTTCGTAAAGCAGGACAGCACGACGCTATTCTGGCGGTCCGAGGGTCCCGGAAACGCAGTGAGCGACGAAGCGTTAGTCGAGGACTACTTCAATTTGCGTATTGGTTTGCGCGAGTTGTACGCAGACTGGACGCAAAAGGATGCCAAACATTTCGCGAAGGGCCATTGGGGCGTACGCGTGCTGCGTCAGGACCCGTGGGAAACACTGTGCGCCTTCATCTGCAGCTCGAACAACAACATCAAGCGAATCTCCAAAATGGTAGAATCGCTTTGCACGGAGTTTGGGCCGAAAGTCGCCACTATTGATGGGCGCGACTACCACGACTTCCCCGAGCCGAGCGCACTGGCTGCGGATCCCGAGAAAACCGAGCAGAAACTGAGAGAACTCGGGTTCGGTTACCGTGCGAAGTACATTGCCAACACCGCCAAGCTCATGATGACCAAGGAGCCGAACCATCTGCATGACTTAAGAGAAGGCAGCACCGTCGACGCTATCGCTGCACTCATCGAGTTTCCCGGTGTGGGACCCAAGGTGGCCGACTGTGTGGCACTCATGAGTCTCGACAAGCATGAAATAGTGCCAATCGACACCCATATGTACCAGATCGCGTCGCGCAACTACAAACTGAAGGTCGTGCAGGGTGCGAAGGGATATAAGGAGGTCCAGACCAAACTCGCCGAGATCTGGGGCGAATATGCGGGATGGGCGCATTCTGTGCTCTTCGCGGGCGATCTGCCCGACTTGGACACGCTCAAACGCGAGAGCCCGGAGCCAGTCGGAGTGAAGCGCGTGAAACGCGAAGCGGAGGACGTGAAGATCGAGGTGGAGGTGAATTAGTTAGAGAAGAAATCAAATACGTCGGAAATTTATTTACATTATTTATTTTATCCAGTTAGTGCTGGCCAATTACACTATATCTAAACATGCGATTCCCTAAATGCGCGATGCCCCTAGGCGTGTAGGGGGGTGGGAATGTACGGAGTGTGTGATGTTTTTCAACGGTGTTTTTCAGAGACCGCTGGAACCCAAATGCCGCATGACGCAAGCAAACTAAAGTACCAAAAAATCAAGCAAGTTTTTTAAATTTAAAATGATATTTGACTCATTAGGCTCGGATTATATGCTTTAGCTGAAATTAAAATACGTTTGTTTACTCGAGAATGTGGTGACTCTTATGTCCCAGCGGGCCTTGCCTTAGCGCCAGCCTTAACACAGAGCGAAACCGGTGAAATTTCGGCCCGTTGCCGGCCCCTACCCACCCCGCAAAACAGCGTCTTGAGTCACCCAAGACCAGAATTTTTCACTAACCGACCATGATCGCTCCACGCCGCGTGCTGAGCGCTAAGCTCGGTCTGCCGCGCGTGCGCTGCAATTCTAGTCTGTCCGCGCTTGCATACAAGGCAATGCAGCGCAACATGCAACGCCCCCCGCTGCCCACGATCGAGCCACCCAGCTGGTCGCGCGATGCTGCGATCTCTTCGATCCTGTACGAGACGCCGTCGCCGCGCACCACGCAGGACAACACCCATATCCTGCAGTGCCTGGTGCAGAACGAGCCCGGTGTGCTGGCGCACGTGTCGAGCGCGCTAGCCGGCCGTGGCTTCAACATCGAGTCCCTGATCGTGTCAAACACCGAGGTCAAGGAGCTCAGTCGCATGACCCTCGTGCTGAAGGGCGACACCGGCGTGATTGAGCAGGCGAGGCGCCAGGTCGAGGACCTCGTTCCCGTGTGGGCTGTTTTGGACTACACGAACGCAGCGCTCGTGGAGCGCGAGTTGCTGCTCGGCAAGATCTCGCTGCTCGGACCCGAGTATTTCGCGGATCTTGTGGCGCACCACGGCCACGCACATAAGGCGCAGCTCGGCGAAGCGCCTACCTCAGGTGCGACACAAGAGCAGCTCGATTACCGTAGCGAAAAGTATCACCCGAGTAATATCCCGCTGAGCGAACAGCTGCGACACAAGCACACGCATCTTGAGGCGATCACGCGTCTCGTCGAGCACTACGGTGGCAAGATTGCCGACATCAGCGACCGCAACTGTATCGTGGAGCTCTGCGCCGAGCCCGAGCGCATCTCGAAGTTCCTCAACCACATCCGTCCGTTCGGCATTATTGAGACCGTCCGCACCGGTATCTCCGTGCTCACGAAGACGCCTATGGATGGCGACATCGAAGTCGCGACGGTGGCTGAGGTGAGAGAAGAGGTCGGCGACCTGCCCCCCGGATAGGCCATTCATTTCATAATCACTCATAGCTTATTCACACAGAAAAAAATTATGTATTCAGCATGCTACTCCGCGAGTACTACTACGCCTGCATCACTGTGTTTCCTTTAATGCGGATCCGCTTCATTAGCACCGTGCCCACCGTCGTCTCGAAATTAACATCCACCACGGCGTCATACAGTACGTTGACTTGTCGCCGCAGCAGAATCGCGCGCGAGATGTCGGCAAACACGCTGCTGTCCACAATCTCCGCGGGGAGGTTGTCGAAGTAGCAGATCACCTTGTAACCCTCCGAGTTGCTCAGCGAGATAGTCTGCAGCCACTTCTCGCTGGCGAGGATCTGCGCGAAGTGGTGCTTGTTTTCGTCGAAAAGCTGGATGTTGCCGCGCACGCCGCTCACGACGACGGCGGTGCGCGCCTTCATCTCGAGGAAGCTGGGCAGCACGACGTCGACAAGCGCCTTGCCGCTGAAGCGCATTGTGTCGGAAATGCTCACGTCACCTTCGAGCGCGGCGTCGCTCCACCTCACCTCTTCCAGTGCCACACTCTGGATAAGCTTCTCGCCTGCCGGCTTGCCATTCACAGTGTACGGAACGTCGTAGCCGGTCAGGAGCTCCGTCAGAATCGGCGGCTGGCCGAGGCGCGGCACGCCACGCACGTAGAATGTCGACGCCTCGCCTGCGAGGTACGCCGCAACCCAGCGGTCGAGCGGCGACGTCGACGCGTTGTCCGCGCGGTCACATGGCTCCGTCAACGAGGGTGGCAGGTTGTCAACGATCGACGAGAACAGCACGCTAACGATCTCGTCCTCTGACGTCAGCGCAAATTCGTGGTTAGCGCCGCGGCACAGTACCTCGAGCTCGTCGTGTGTACACCCTGGAATCTTGACCTCCCAGTCTAGCGCCGGCAGCTGAGCGTCCACGGGGAACTCGCCAATCGACGCATTTGCCAACGCCGTCACATTGAGCCCGTGCAGTCCATGCGGCCCAACCTCAATTTGTGCGATTTCGGCCAGGTCCTCGGTCGTCTGCTGAGGAACCTTGATATCCGTCGTCAGACCGAATTGCGTGCGCACGCTCAAACCGTACTTGGACACCACGGCCGTGCCTGTCGCCCGCACGGTCACGGGATCATTGCGCAACAGGCGCTGCACGATGCTACCCAGCACGTCGGTCCGGCCGACGTCTCGCAGCGTTGCCTCAATATGCAGGTCTTGACGGCCGTCGGGAACCAGCGCGATCTCATACGCATTCTCCACGTAAGCGGATAGCGCTTGTTTCCACCCATGGCTATCACTGTCACTGCTGAGGTCATCCCCACTGTGATCGCCAATACTCTTGTGGTCTTCGTTTCCCTGGTCAAGTTGCACGGAGCACACAATTGGACCGTCTAGACGCACATTGATCGTTCCCAGTTTTTCGCTCACTTTCTCGGCCGCCTGGCGCAGCAGCCCGCTGCCTAGCGCCGTGTAGTTGAGCTCAACGCGAACGTCCGCCGCCACGCCTACCGCCTGCGGCTCGACACCCAGCAGCTTCGTGCTGAGCGGCGTGATATTAGGGACGTCCACAAACTTTGCCACGAACTCGGGGTCGGTGAGGGCCGAAATCCACGTTGTGCTGAGCACCACCAGGGCGAACAGCGACAGTGCAAGAATCGTGGTACCAGGGCGGCGCATTATGAGGTCAAAGACCGTTGTCCCAGGGGATTCCTCCCGCAGCGCGTTCTCAAACTGCTGGTGGATGTTGAGTTGTCCCGCCTGGTCGGGTTCATTCAGTTGACCGTTCTGGTTCGGCTGGCCAGGCTGGACCAGCCCATTTTGAGCGTTCGCCCGCATTGGCTGCCCATCAGGATGATCTAGCAGCCGGTCGCGTTCGGTCGGCATCCAATTGAGGTCCTTTTGTTTTGCTTACGGTGGGCTACTTGGTTGTGGGTAGCTTGACAGTGTCGTTGTTGTGAGGTTTTGGTGTGTGGTTTTGGGTGTTTGTGGTTTTGTGGAACTGTTTGGGGGTAGTGCAGCTAGGTCTGCAAGTCTTGGGCGACGGTCGAGTAGGAGGCCTTGCATTGCGATGTGGGGTAGGGCGTGGGGGTCGTCGGGAGGTCTGGTCAGCACCAGGGATCGCCTCGAGTTTCGGGCAGGTCGTGCAAGGCGGGGGAGACGGAGATAGAGGGTTAAAAATTGACAGAGATGTTCCACTCAACATCCAGAGGGTTCAACTGCGGCTTTTATTTGAGGGTTCCAGCTGGCTGCCAATGAGGGGGTCAGGCTCATCGGGCGTGCGTGTGTCTGAGAAGACTGCGAGGCAATTATCCGGCGAGATCAAGTAGACTTCTAGAGCTGTCGCAATAAGTTATAGCTATGAAGTTATTCTCTATTTAGTTTAGACTCATTCCACGATCAGTATCTTGCGCGTATTTGTGTGGGCGATCCCGCTGGGGTCCCGTATCACTTGTGAAACCCACCCGGATATATGTAATCATTGGTCAAGACAAAAAAGCTACAGGCAAAACAATTGCTTCCAGAAAAAAAAGCTAAACGCGCGTGTTGGCGATCATTCTCGCTCACTCCTGCCATAATTAGTTTGATCAGCAGAAACATTTTATTCGTCAGTCCCCTGCACCTTTGCACCCTTGTTCTCGCCCACTGTTGCCGCGGCAACAGATAGTCTATGTCCTTGAGATAATTTATCGAGCAGGGCCACCCTAATCCACACGTGACCGAACCGGCGTGCGCTGACATGCGGCGGCGCTCGACACTCACTGCGTTAAGATCCTTCTCAGCGTGCCCCGACCCTGGTAGACGCATGGGCCAACACTTTTTAAGACCCTAAGCTACTTGGGAGCACCCTGAGCACCCTGAAAACCAATATTTCTCGCAGACCACCAAGGTGGACACCCTTAGACACCCCTGACGCCCTTGGCCCTGGCGATCACCACACCGCTGCCTTAATTAACCAAAACACCGGTGCCTTAATTAAAACCATCACCAACACAGTGTGCCCCGCCCGGAACAGCGAGCAGTCCGAACTATCAGCCAGTGACCCCAACCGTTTCGCTACTCTGGGCGCAATCATTTTCCGCGCATGGAGTTCTCAGACGCGAGCGCTGCGCCGCCCGGTTCGTGGCAGCAGTCCATCACTGTTGAAGAGCGTAAGAAGGTAGTGCACGCACTGCTGCGCATCATGATGAACCTGCGCCACAAGTACCCGCAGGAGCGCCTTATCTACCTAGCACAACATTTCGAACGCATGAACTTCACCCGCTCCCAATCGAAGGCGCTCTACATGCAGAACATTCAGGGCAAACTCGAAGACCTGCGCACCCTCATTCAAAAGCAAGTACAGGAAGATGAGAGTGGCACAGGCGCAACAGCGCTATCCTCGATGGCAGGCACGCCGAGCTCGGCTCCAGCGATGATGAAACCGAAAGGCGCCGCGGACAGTGGCGCTGCCTCTGTCGGCGCCAGCGCCAACCAAGCAGTTCCGCCCGGTCAATCAGGCGGGATCGGCGCTAATGCGGCGGGCGTGAATGCGAACGGCGGTGCAAATGGCCGCTGGAATCCGCTTTCAGCGCCTGGACCGTCTGGCAACCGTGGTTTTCCTATGGGCAACCAGATGGGCGGCCAGATGATGAATCCCATGATGCGACAAGGAAACAACATGCCTGGTCAGATGAACAACAACATGCCCGGCCAAATGGGGAACCAAGGACAAGGTATGAGCCAAGGTAACCAGATGGGCATGAACGGCATGAACAACATGGGCATGAACAACATGGGTGGCATGAACAACATGAACTCGAACCAGATGGGTGGTCAGATGGGAATGAACAA
Source organism: Starmerella ratchasimensis (assembly GCA_030562965.1). Taxonomy (NCBI): domain Eukaryota; kingdom Fungi; phylum Ascomycota; class Dipodascomycetes; order Dipodascales; family Trichomonascaceae; genus Starmerella; species Starmerella ratchasimensis. The sequence continues at coordinate 144,615 of JAKUAQ010000008.1, forward strand.
CATGAACCAGATGAACCAGATGGGCATGCGCAACAGGATGTCGATGGGTCGGCCGATGGGCAACATGGGCATGAACAATGGCCAGATGGGCATGAACAACGGCATGAACGGCATGAACAATGGCATGAATGGCATGAACAATGGCATGAACGGTATGAATGGCCAGATGAATGGTATGAACAATGGCCAGATGAATGGCCAGATGAACACGCCGCAGATGAACACACCGCAAATGGGTAATGCCCAGATGACCACGCCTCAGATGGGCAATGCGCAACTCAACCGCGGCATGAACTTCATGGACAACAACATGCTCAGCAGTCCCATGACGGCGAACAACATGCCGGACATGCCGCTCGGTTTGGGCATGAACGGCCTGGGCATGAACGGTCTCAACCAAAATGGCATGCCCCAAAATGGCATGCCCCAAAATGGCATGAATCAGAACGGCATGAATCAGAATGGTATGCCCCAGAGTGGCATGAACCAGAATGGCATGAACCAGAATATGGGCATGGCCATGCCGGATGGCTCGCGGATGATGGATCCTCGCATGCGCAACGCCGCCAATCCTCCCAACGCCACCGCGAACGCCACCGGCACTGCGGCCGCCCCTACTAATGCAGCCGCCGGCACTGCCAATCCCGCCAACGCTGCCAACACGGCCAACGGACGCAAAGGACAGACGACCCGGATACCGCAGGAGGACCGCAACCGCCTTCTCGGCGAGATTCTGCCGCAAGGCTCGCGGACACCCCTGCCCGCCACCTTGCTGGCGCAGTTCCCCGGCCTGCCGCCTGGTGCCCAGCACTGGAACGATATTGTGGAGCTCGGGCGTCGCTCGTTGATCCCGCAGACGACGTTTGCGCAGATGCGCGTGAAGTACCAGGAGTTCATCAACGATCTGCTGTTCAAGAAGTACAACGCCGAACTGCGTGCAGGTCGCACCAAGGTGCAGCAACAGGCCCAGGTCCAGCAGCAGCAGGCCCAAGTCCAGCAGCAGCAACAGCAGCAACAACAACAGCAGCAACAGCAGGTTCAGGTGCAACAACAAGCTCAGCAGCAGGCCCAGCAGCAGGTTCAAGCTCAGGCCCAGCAGCAGGCGATGCGAGGTATGCAAGAGAAGGACCGCCGGCAGGCCGAGATGAACTACCGTCAGCAGATGGTCTTGCAGCAACAGCAGCAGCAGAAGCTGGCGCAGCAGCGCAAAGCCGTACCCGCGAGTGCGCCCGCATCCAGCATCGTCGGCAACGCAGTCAACGTCGCGCCGCCGAGCGTGGCCAACCCTCCGCTCAGCGCTGGCGCTGTCGGGGCTACCCCTGCCGTGGCAGCCGCCCCGGCCGGCATCGCGGCACCCCCCGGTGTGGCACCCCCCATTCCGGCGCCTGGTGCGTCTGCACCGTTCGACCAGATCCGTGGCATGACTTCTCAAGAACTCATCACCGCATGGGTCGCACACAGCTTCCCTCAGCAGCAGGAGGAGCTGCGCGCGATGATGGCGGACATTAAAGGCGAGGCGGCCCGCCTCCAGGCGGAGCTTATTTCCAAGGCCCCGCAGCTCAGCGAGCAGGACAAGAATCTTGTGCGCGATAAGCTGCTTGCGCCGGACCTCGTGCGCACGACCAGCCGCATCGACCAGCTGCTTGTGCTGTATTACCTCTACTCGAACCAAAACCGTGCCGCAACCATCAAGCTGCTTCGTGTCAAGCCACTGCTGGCCTTCCTTACCAAGAGCATGTCGGAGGGCAAGTACTACGCGACGCCGGACTACATGGACAGCCTGAAGCGCGACCTCAACCGCTACTTCGCGTTTGTCAGCCACTGCACGAAGGTCGCGACGGAGCGACGAGGCACGCAGGCCGGCGCCCAGAGCGCGCCCGCCGGCGCGACACAGACGAAGAAGATGCAGCCGGTGCAGCAGATTCCCTCGGCCGGCCCGAACCGCATCCAGACGTCGCTCAACGGAGACAAGACGAACCTGAAGCGGCCCCACGAGGAGAGCGTTGCCGCGGCGACGGCCACGCCCAGCGGCGCCACCGCTGCGAACCCGATGGGCTTTGCTGTCAAAACCGGTGGGCTGGCCAGTGTCGCGGCCGCTGCAGGCGCCAGCACAGCCAGTCCAGCCACCGCGGCCACCGTGGCAACGCCCAACCTTGGTCCTGCCGTCACGACGCCGTCCGGCGGTGCGGGCGCATCGTCCAGTGGCAGCAGTGGATCCGGCGCCACCGCTGCACCGGTCCTCAAGCCGCGCATCGAGAACGCCAGCACGCTCAAGGCGCTGGCATCCAGTGATCCTCTTAAGTACGTCACGTCGACGCTGGCTGCGCTGCTACGCGTGCCTCCCGAGGCGCGCAGCGAGGAGCGCCCGGCCAAGGCGCGCAAGCCTGGATGGAACGGCGCCGTCGCAGCGGCGGAGTTCCGCATTGCGTTCAGCGACGTCGATCTCATCAAGGGGCTGCCTGAAAAGCCGACCCTGCCGACGCCGCCGCGCGCTAAGAAACTACTCACGCCGAGCACCGCCGCTGCAAACGCGAGCGCCAACCCGATAAACTTTGCCACGGACAGCGTGGTGGACAACCTGGCGACCGCCGCTGGTGTTGGAGGCAACATCGGCAGCGACGAACTTTCGGAGTGGGACTACTTGAGCATGCTCAATTTCTAGCACACTATTTATTTAATGTAACGCATATGATAATGTACATGGCACATGCCGGATGCTTCTGGCTGGGCGTGGTGAGACCTGCTGGCCCCTTGGGTGGCTAGCGGTGGTGGATGCTAAAAGAACGACCCGCAGCGCTGGAAGATGCTGGGGACGGCCGGATGTGTTCACACTATAGCTGCTCACGGTGGCTGCTCACGGTGGCTGCAATATGGATGCGCGCTATAGTTCACTCGACTCCAACTCCTCGATGCTCTTCAGTACGAGGCGCCACATGGGCTCGGAATCCTTCACGCTGACCGTGCCGTTGTCGGCCACGCTGAGCCCTAGATCCGCATTTAGCATCTGCGGCAGCAGCGCGATGATAGCCACTGGATCACACACCTCGGGCGTGATGTGGTCCGAATAGTATGCAAGCAGCTCGTACATCATCTGGCGAAACACGGTATACTTATCGAGGTTGGGCCCGCGCTTGATGAGGTCGAGGATATACGGCGAGATCACCACCGAAGGATTCGACTCCGCGATCAGAACCTGTGGCAGCGGCGTTCCCGGCTCGACGGGCGGCGTCACAATATCGATGAGGTGCATGACCATGTTGGTTGCGTGCGGGTCTGCCAGCAGATTGCTGTTGCCGACACCGGCGCTCACCGTGATCACATCAATAAGCGGCACAAGCTCGGGGTGGTTGAGCGCAAAGGACGCAATGTTTGTGAGCGGGCCGAGGCATGCAACGCACAGCTGCTGCGGGGCGTGTTGTTGCAGTGCGGCCGCCAGGGCGCCCATTGCCGAGTGGTCGGCCTGTTTGGGGCCTTGAGGAAGCGAGAGAAGGCCGGTGCCATCGAGCCCAGACCCGCCGCGCTGGACAGGCAGCTTCCCGAGCGCAGGCTTTGCCTCGCCGGGGAACACAGGCACATTCGTCACCTGCAGTGCCGCCAGCAGCGACGATGCATTGCGGCTGGCATAGTCAAGACTCACCGCACCGTATGTAGTCGAAATACCGACAAGGTTGAAGTACGGAAGGGCAGACGCCAGCAGCACAGCGATCGAGTCGTCGTGACAGGCGTCCGTGTCGATCCAGAGTGGTATCATTGGCTCGAGTGGAAAGTTTACGTATGCGCTCAGGCGGGGTATGATGATCACTCCTTTTTTGTCTGGTGATCGACTGTATGCTTTTGGTGGTCCGTATGGTCCTAATGATGAATGTAGTAGTGGTTCTGTTGTCGGTGGGTGTGTTCCCAGAATGGCTGCTTCGACTGGGCGGGCCTTCGAATGCTGGGCTCTGGACCGCGATCTGAGTAAATCTAATCTCGATCTGGCGATTCCCCCGTCGCGCCAAAATTAAGTCCGCGCTGATTTGTAGTCTGTGCGCTGCTCGTTTCAAAAGTGCAAGAGAGGTGAGACGTGTTGCATCCGCCTAATTTACCGGGGGTAATAAACAAAGGGCGTACCGCGGTCGTGTTCTCCAAACCCAGCCTCAGGGTAGGGAATTTGTGGTTCTTTCACCACTCCCAACTGGGAAGCACCCACTTTTCACATTCTAGAGCACGGATTCCCGCCGGCCCCTCCCCTTACGCACACAACCCCAAACCGTGATCCACCCGTTAATGTTAGTGACATTCGGCACAGACAGAGGGCCCATCGGATGTACGGCTGGAGCATGGAGAGTAGCAGCAAATGATACTCAACTACCAGAATGCTTATAATGATTACCAAATATGATAACGAAACTGAAGAGATTGTTCATATAGAACACACATGATTACTACAGATCAAGATTAGTTTAGCTAAGGGGCCATCAGACCTGTCTCACGCATTGCCCACGGACAACTTCCTGAAGACGTCTTCAACTACTCATCGAAAACTTAATTAGTCACTCCAAGCCTATAGAAAAACATTACAAGTGCTAATTATATTCATGCCTACTGCACCCATGTAATTACTATATATACAATATTGTCAGTTTTCATTGCGAGGGCCGTCCAGCCGCTGCAAAATACGCGCCAGCATCTCCTCGAGACGGGCATTAGACCGCTGCAGCTCCCGCACCGTATCGCTGAGATCGGTAACCGGCTCCATCTCAAACTCGCTGCTGAACGAGTAGCGGTGGGCTTTTACCCCGGGCATTGCCGCCGACTGCGAGTTGAATGGCCGCTGCAGTCGTAAGGAAGGCGGCCGACGGGGTCGCTGCCGTGAGCTCGACGGCGTCAGCTCGGCTGGCTGATTGAGCAGCTCCTCGACGAGGTCAAAGCGGGTATCGCGCAGGCTGCCGCGGCCCATGATCTGTGCCTCTTCGCGCAGCGTTCCGCCGCTCTTCGCCATCTGATCCTGTACTTCGCGTGCCAGGCGCTCTTGCTGGGCCTCGGCATATTTCTCTCGCCGCGAGATGATTGCGCTCGATAGCCGCTCGTATGCATAGATCGCGAGGAATATGTGCCAGTGCGTCGCTTTGAGCACAACGCGGTTGAGGCGAAGGTACAGCGGCGTCGCCAGTACGTAGCGTAGCACCGGCAGCACGAGCACAGCTATGATGTTGAAGGGCTGCGCATAGAAGTAAAGGACCTGGCGCTCGCTCTTGATACGGACCTCAGCCTTCACGGCATTAAGAAAGTGGTACTCCTCGAGGCTGTTATCGCGCGTCTCTACCACCTTGGCACTCAATGCAGCGGTCACGATCGTGGTGACCACAAACTGGGCCATGAAGAGGTATACAAAAAGGATCATGGCGCCTGCCGCGGGATAATCCTGCCACGTCTGCCAAACGGCCGGCGTGAAGCCGAACATGATCTGTACGAGATCATAAAATACCTGGGTCTGGGACAGTGTCCCTTTGCCGAAATGCGCGAGCGCGGCCCAGAACCCGACGCTGAACATGGTAATCGCTACCCAGCACCAGATGAGCTCGGTGATCATACGGCGAACGCTGATCACAGTGCGCGAAAAGCCTACACTCGCCTCCAGCACGGAGAACACACGTGGAATGAGCACGACGCCGCACACGGCCAGCACGTCGAATGCCGTGGCGCGCCACACCTCAGGCCGCTCTGCCATGTAGCTGCCAGCCGTCAGCACGAGGTAGCCGCCGCCGAGCATTGCAATTGCGAAGTCACACAGACTCCACAGCGTACGGAAGTACAGGTGCGCACCCACAGCGGCCAGCACCTGGAGCTCGTCTAGCAAAAACGAGACCATCCACACCTGGAACAGCACCTCGACAGCCGGCGGTGGTTTCGGCCCCATGAGCGCAATGTAGAGCCCGATGAGAATCACGAGGTTTGCAAGCTTTAGCCAGTCGCGGTACTTCGGCACGCGCAGTCGCGATGGCTTGAACACAGTGGTCGTCTCGAAGTCGTAGCTAACGACAACGCCTTTGCGTGCATTGAGCAGGCGCCGCAGGTCTTGCGAGTTACTAAGATGCTCAGACCGATGCAGCTTGTGCACGAGCGGATCTAGCACGAGGTGTCCGTCCCACACCTCCGACACGAGCTGCACGACGACGGGGTGGGCCAAAAATCGCTTAGCCTCGCTCTTGATCGCGAGCTCCAGGGCACTCACACGGAGGTATGTCGGCGGCGACTCGACCGGCGAGCCGTCGGCCAGAGGGTAGAACTCAAACACAAGGTACGACGCTATGTCGGCGCTATCGTATTCAGCGACCAGCAGCAAGGCGAGCTCCTCACACACGGCCCAGCGCGTGCGCCACAGCTTCGCGTTGCCGGCGTCAGCCTGCGACTCATGCTTGAAGTGGAAACGAGACGCGAGGAGTGCGAAAAAAGTGGCGGGCGAGAAGAATTGCTGGCGGATCTCCGCCACGATCGGCTCCAGCAGGGAACCGGGCGCACGCTCGTTGGAGTGCAGGATCGTGTCCACGCGCGCAATGACGAGGTTGCGCACATCCGTGCTCAGCGGAGACACGGCAATGCGGTCGAGACCTTGCTCGTCGGCGTCCCAGTCGATCACCGACTCGTAGTCCATCGCGACGCGTCTGCGGTGTATCAAGGCAGGGGCACTAAATCGGTGCGATCAACTAGGTTCGCCCGTTGGGAGTACGATGTGAGCTAATAATAATATTATTTGAGGGTGAAGAAATTAGTACCGCAGAAAGGCAGGTCAATTAGTATAGAACATTAGTAACGCGTGGATCAGTGCAGCAGCATCCGTTGTGCACTGATAGGAATTGCGCTAGCTATTGTGAGCTTCAGCCAGGGTTGGTGTTTTTCAAATTTGTTTTTGTTTTTGTATTCGTTCGATGTTCTCGCTTGGTTATTTGTTGCTAAGACATATCCATGTTTTGACCAAGTGAGTACATCTTGTTTTGAAGTTAAAATACAGATGGATATACATATGGATATATATATGTAACGGACACAGAAGGGCAACCCAATACGCCTGCGACACTACCCTCTTGCCGTATATTTAGATTGACTCTTTTTCGTGCAATTGATGCTTAGAGACAAATAACTCGCGAAAATTATACTTGATCATTCACTATATCTACGGTTTGTATATCATAGGAGGCTCTCGCTAGCCTCTGCTACACGCTGCTAAGCCTGCTGATATTTAGGGCGGTTGCCATCACGTGCCCACAACCATGTTCAATCTGAAGAAACTACGGCGCAGAGCCCGTGCGCGCCTTGTGCGGGCTGTGCGCCGGATCGGCCGCGCGGCAGGCTTGTTGCCGGCTCTACCAGGTCGCTTGCGCGACGCGGCGACGCAACACCGCATGCTGCTGGCGCTGAGCCGCAGCGGCTTCGTCGCGATCATGGTGCTGCTTGTTGTGTGCACGGCGATCGACGTGCTCAAACAGAGCTTCAGCACCGGTCAGTTCTGGGATTCAATCATCGTTCTGTCGGTGATAGCGGCAATTATCCTGTACACCCTTGTGTTGGTGCTACTGCGCAAGGTGAACACAACCCGCTGGCTCGCCTCAATTCCGCGGCGCTCCCAGGTCGGGCGTAGCGATGTTGGGTCAAAAATGATCGCTAAGATCAGTGCGGCACGAATTCATTGCCGCATGCTCTTCCGCAACCAGCTTGACTTTGCCACCGTCGAGCATCTCGGTGCCCAGAACCCCCTAAGGAGAGGACGGGGCGAGCAGGATATCGAAGTGCCGTTCTGGGAGATCGCCGATACGATCCCGAAATATGTTGAGAGCAATGTGACGATTGTGCTGCCGGAGCTCTCGATGCACGCCGGCCAATCGCTGCGCGAGTACCTCGAGCTTGCAGTAGACGAGCAGCTCTTCGACGCCCACGCCATGACTCACGAGCTGCGCAGTTTCATAGAGATGTACGAGCGCATGCGCTATGGCGGCCAGCCAGTCTCCTACCGTGATCTGCTGCGCATGATGACGGCCCTCGTGGCCCTAAACAACGAGATGGGACAGGCTGGGCCTATAGGCTCGTACGCCGCGAGCAGTGAGCTGGGCAGTTTGGATAGTGTGATGGTGCACGACTCCGCGTCAGAGGCGTCGGTGATCCGCTACGATCCGAGCCTGGCCAGCAGCGACATGAGTCAATGATACGACACACTCGCAACATGCGCAGCACTAAAGACGCGGTACCACCAATACAGATCTGCACACGTGCGCTAATATACAGCTGTGGCGATGCTGCGACTCGCTGCTGCTGCGAGTTTCGCCAAGATGAACTTTCTAATACCTGCCGTGAGGCACACCTAATGACAACAGCAACTGAATGGCACCAGAGCGTGAGTACTCTCTTTGCTTAATACCCGAATTGGACACTAGACTAACGACTGCATCTCTATTTAGAGCACCTGTATAATAAATAACCATATTACAATCACCAATGTCATTACTGCGCCGCCACGCCGTGCCGGCATGCGTAGAAGCGTGGCGCTACGCAGTGCTTCGCTGTGATGCCGTTCGTTCCCGCGATCGCGGCGGGCCGCTCAAGACTCTCGCTGCGCGACTACAAATCGATGAGGTTCGTGCTACTGTGGTTCGCGTTGCCGAAGCCGAATCCCGTGTGTGCCGGCTGCATCTGCGTACTCGCAATGCCGGTGTACTGCTGATTCTGCAGGCCTGCTGAGAACGGGTTCGTGCTGCCGGTCTTCTGTCCTGTCTTCTGGCGGTTTGTCAGCATCGCTGTCAGACCGCGGCCGCTCGAGTCCACAAAGCCGTCGTTCGCCGTGTGCTGGGCGGGAATCAGTGCCGAGCCAGTGTTGCCGAACGTGTCCATCATCGCGTTGGGGTTCAGAACAGAGTCCAGCTTATCCATGTGCTCACGATCGAACGTCGACTGCCGGTGCAGGCGCTGGCGCTCCACAGGCGCAGCAGATGGGGACGCAGGCACAGGCGCGCGTTGGGCTTTCTGTTCCGCCTGCTTTGCGTTAAATGCGGCAAACGGATTGTTGCTGCCCGTTTTTAGCGGCTGCAGAGGCTCCTGCATCGGAGGGGGTGCCTGCTGTGCCTGCTGCTGCTGCATCTGCTGTTGCAGCAATTGCTGCTGGTACGCATCCTGTTGGCTCTGGGCGAGCTGCATCTCATACAGTCTCTGGGCCTCGAACTGAGCCTGTTGCTGGGCCTCGAAATACTCTCGCTGCGCTTGGGCAAGTGCAGCCTCCTCCTGCTGCTGTTGCCACGCGAGCTGCTGCTGTTGCTGCTGCCAGGCACCCATCATGTCCATCTGATTCTGGGCCGACATGTCCTGGGCAGCCTGTAGGTCGTTGCCGCTGGCGCCGGCCATGCGGCGGCGTTCTTCCTCCGCCGCAGCCGTCTCTTTAGAAAGTTGCAGCACGCGGGCGAGCTCGTCGTCCTCGTCGTTGCCGGCGTCGTAGCGGTCGCTGTCGGGCGACGTCTGCCGAGACCGGCGCCGGTAGCGGCCGCGAGTGCCGCCGCCGCGGGCGAAGCGTGCACGCTCAGAGTTGAGCTCTTCCGTGTTCATCAGCAGGGATGTCAGGCGCACTGCACGGTCGCGGATCGGGCCACCAACGTCGCGGCCGGTATCGTCGCGATAGTGGAATTCACGCAGCGTCTTGACGACATACAGGTTCTCGTTGCACCACAGCACGACACGGTCACTGCCAACATGCACCAAGTAATCGAGAAGGACGAGTGCCTTCTGCACGTGGCGCCAGTACTTGCCTTTGTCGTTCAGGCGCTTGTCGATCATGTCCATGATCAGAACCATCTCGTGCGAATCATAAGTCAGGTCTGCAATCTCCTGCATTAACATGCGGTTCGGAGCATTTGTGTCGTTCGCGGTGGCGTCTCGCACCTTAACTTGGGCAGAAGTGTAGCCGCCGGTAACGTGGCGGATCTGGCGAACAATGCCCATGTCGAAGTATTTAGATCGCTGTTGGAGCTGCTTTTTGGGTAGTTACTTTAGCTTCAAAGACTGCTTCTCAGTGGTTGAGGATGTTTTGGTAATTAGCGCCTTTAGTAGCTTCCTCGGTAATTTCCTCGGTTGCTGGTTATTACAGCTACTCTCGAGTGGTTACTCCTAAGTGGCTTCTGCTGATCGGCAGATCTGAGGCTTCCAATTGACTTACTCGAGCTATGCTGCGCCGGTTCGTCCTTATACTCCACTCTGCTGGCCGTGGCTGCGCTAGGACTCACTCAGTGGTCTAAGCTCCCGCTAGGGCAATTGGTGCGTCCGTAGTTAACTTAGTCTGATGGATCGCAACGTCGCCGGGTGGGAGGCGGCGATTGGAAGGTGTGAAATAGATCAGCAAGCTTGCGGGAGTAGTGCCAACGACCGCTAAATTCTCGCACTGCTACCGGTGGGGGATTGCCGGGAAGGGTCAGCAGGTCTTATAACTCACTTAACCCGCTTGCCAGCTCAGGCGGGCTTCTCCCAGTTAAGCTGCTCCCACTTTAGATATCGTCACTTAAGGGCTAGGTCCGAGGGGAGACCAGCCAGCCAATGGCCGTGGCGGGGTCGGCGCTGCTGGATAGTTGCGGATGTCCCGTGCACTGCGCCTTGCCGCATTTGATACAAAAGGTTAGGGCCGCGGGGGTATCAAATGTACTGAAGCCTAACCTCATCCAGGCCGGCCTCAATTCCAAGGGGCACGAAACCAAACCCTAGTGTGATAAAACCACTCAACCTCCCAGCCGAGCAATAATTCCCACGGCTGGGGCGATCTATTCTTTTGGCCCTCGGGCTGTTACACCCGCCTTTGGCACCCACCTTATCACCTGCCTTACCCGCCATCGCACCCAAATCACCAAAACAACTTACATCTCAGCGTTTCTTAAACAAATGGACTCCCAACGCAGCCATATTCACAAACGCAATCCCAAGCTTGCGCTATATTTCCCGGACTGGCCATCTGAGAAGATTCCTTTCGACACGATTCCCGGCACTTTAACTGAAGAAGATGAGCAACTTAGAGAGGTCGTAGTGCTTAACAAACCCAAAGAACCAGCGTGGCCAGTCGACCTCAAAGAGCTGCTATGACATGTATTACATGGCAATCAGATGAAATCTCATCGTGTTTACTTATTGAATTTCCTATTTATTATGCATCATTACATTTTTCTATTACGTGGACTATTTACGCGCCTTCTTCGATATACCAGCCGCTCGGCCGTTTTCGTGTCGTGCCTTGCGCTTACGGTTCAAATGCGGGGAATCTCCCGGTTTCGAGCGAGTTCCTTCGAGCACAGCGCCCGAATCGGCTTCTTTCTTGGCCTTGGTATTTCCCTCCTTCGAGCGCTTCGTTTGTTTCTGTTTAAACGACTTAGGGCTCTTACCGTGCTTCGATACAGGCTTCGCCGACGCAGAATCAGGCTTCGCGGTGGGTTTGGAGCAGCGTGTGACGCGGAGCTTGCGGCCGTCGAACTCCTTGTCGTTCTTGAGCAGCGCGAGCTGAACAGTGGACACGTCGTCAAACTGGATGTAGGCGAAGCCCTTGCCGATGTTAAACTTACGGTCACGGACGATGCGCAGGTTTTCAATGCCTCCAACGTCCTCAAACATGCGGAACAACTGCTCCTCAGTCGCATCGAACGAGAGGTTGCCAATAAATACGGAACGCTTAGACGCCTGAGCACGCGGTTTCGCAGCACTATCCACAAAGAGATGGTGATCCTCAAACTCAACGCCGTTCTTAGTCCTCATTGCGTCCTTTACTCGCTCAACTGAGTCGTAGACAATGTAGCTGTTCACGGAATCCCGTGTAGTGTTCAGCTTTTGTTTTATAAATCCAACCTTCCGCGGTACAATTTCACTCAATGCAATAGATCGGAATCGCACTGATTTGATGCCGGGGCCAAAAAGAGTCTTGAATGCCTTGAGCATCTTGCGATCAGTGATCACAGAGTTCGGAACGTTTTTGACAAACAGAGTTCGCTCCAGATCATCTTGCGTCACATCAGCATCGGTGCTAGTATTTTTCGCACTTTTGTTGGCTTTGATGGTCTTAGATTCGCTGTTTGTAGCCACTTCTTCCTGATCTTCTTCGGCGTCTTCGCTAGACTCCTTGTCTTCCTCATCTACCTGCATAGCTCTCAATTCGCCGCCACTGCTCTTAGCTGCAACCTTTCGCACGTAATTATCCTCGAGATTGCCGTGGTCAGAGGCCTCCTCTTCGCTCGAAGATTCGGAAGCCTCATTCTGGCGAGGAGCTGCCTCCCGTTTGGCCACAGCGGGGGCGTCACCTTTAGTTTTGGAACTCACCACATCCCTAGTTTCATTGTTGTTCTTTGCTAGATCATCTTTAGACAGTTTCTTGCTGAACAGCGAAGCAATTCCTTTGTCCACAACAGTGTTATCGAAAAGCCCCATAGGGATTGGAAAAAAAATATGCAAGGATATGCACCATAGGCGTGGGCTAGGATAAGTGAAATATTCACAGGCCTGTGTGATGAATTTGGCTGAAGAATTTATGGATCATTATCGCATGAAATTGGATAAATAAAGCTTGTATATTTCTTAAGAAAAGAGAATATGTCTATTGAGCCAGTGCACCAACGTCGTATATCGTTTGACGGACATTATTGAACCGCCAAAGCCCTTAGGTCTACTGTAGTTAGTGAATCCTCTGTCTAACAATGAGTCTAGTGATGTGAATCTATTCTGACGGAAACTACGTACTATTTAGATCTTGGCCATGGCAGCGATGTCAACCGACTGGACGTGGTCCTCGTCAGCCTCGATCTGCTCGGTAAGGTCGTCCATCAACACCTTGTCGTCCTCCACGACGCAGTTGATCTGCAGCTTCTTGATACCGAAGCCGACGGGAACGAACTGGTGGCCACCCCAGACAAGACCGTCCATCTCGATGGCCTTGACGTTAGCAACCATCTCCTCGAGATCGGTCTCGTCATCCCAGCCCTTGACGTCGAGGGTAACCATCGACTTGGCAGGGGGCTTGGGGCCCTTGGCGGCCTTCTTCTCGGCGTAAGCCTTGACACGCTCAGCCTTGACACGCTCGGCCTCCTCATCGACCTCATCGTCAGAGCCGAACAGGTCGACATCATCGTCGTCCTCCTCAGCGGCCTCAGCCTTGGCGCCAGCAGCAGGAATAGTCTTGTTGGCAGCCACGGTCTTGTACCAGCGGGCAATGTTGGGGTACTTGGCGGCGTCGACGCCGGCGCCGACCTCCTGAGCGGTCTTCACGTCAGCATCGCTGACCTCGTTGCCATCGACGAAGCTCTTCTCACCGAGGAAAGTGTTGAGCTTCTCAAGACCAGCGGGGGTAGAAAGATCACCGAAAGACATGTTTATAATTATGGGTGGAGAGTGGAGGAGGAAACGTGGGAGGGTTTATGAAAAAAAATCCAGGGGCTCTTAGTAATGCTCACACCAGGCACACAGGCACAGAGGCACCCTAGTTCTACCAGCTGGCCCTACAAGCTTAACCACCACCTCTAAGGCTCCCAACCGCCGGGCCAGAGCCAAGCCAAACCGGAGCCAAGCCAAACCACACCTTCACCTTAAACCACCCCCCCCCCCCAGTGGACCCACCCTAGATCGCCCGTCTGCCCCACCTCCGCATAGCTTGAGACCGCCCAAGGTATGCACTGAGCATGGATTCCAGCGACGACGACTACGTCGAGGACGCGCCGCGCAGCGCGGTGCAGCGCGGCGCATTGAAGACGAAAGGTGGCACTAGCGGCGCCGCCGGCTACCGCTGGGAAGACGAGTACCAGCGCTCATGGGACGTCGTGCAGGAGGATTCCGGCGGCAGCCTTGCCACGACGATCGCTGGCATGGTCGAGGGCAGCAAGCGCCAGCGCGTGCTCAAAGACACGCGTCCAGTGCAGCGCGGCATCATCCGCAACCTCGTGCTCATGATCGACATGAGCAGTGCGATGAACGACACAGATCTGCGCCCCACGCGGCTCGCAGCCACGTTGACGCTGGCCTCGGAGTTTGTTGCGGAATTCTTCTCGCAGAACCCGATCTCCCAGCTGGCCGTGATTGGTCTACGCGACGGCCTCGCGCAGCTCTTGAGCCCGCTAGACGGCAACCCCGACGAGCACCTGCGGCGGCTGGCCGAAGCGCGCAAGCTTGTAGGCAGCGGCGTGCCGTCGCTGCAAAACGGCTTGGAGATGGCGCGCGCCGTGTTGTTGCATGTTCCCGGCCACAACACGCGCGAGGTGCTCATTGCGTACGGTGCCCTGATGAGCTCGGACCCCGGCACGATGCAGCACACGATCGAGGCGCTCGTGCGCGACCGTGTGCGCGTGCGCATCATCGGTCTGGCAGCGCAGGTCGCCGTGTGTGCGCAGATCACCCAGCGCACCAACCACGGCGACCGCGGGGCGTACAACATCGTGCTCAACGACGCGCATTTCCGCCAGCTGCTGCTCGAGACCACGGTGCCCCTGGCGGTCAGCGAGACGGCGGCGCGCCAGGCGTCCGTCGCCGTGCGCATGGGCTTCCCGCGACGCACGAAACACGCGACAACGCCGACTATGTGCGCGTGCCACGCCAAGCTCACGCGCCAGGGCTTCGTGTGCCCGCAGTGCCGCGCCAAGGTGTGCAGCCTGCCTATGGTGTGTCCGATCTGCGAGCTGACGCTCATTCTGTCGACGCACTTGGCGCGCAGCTACCACCATCTGTTCCCCCTGATGAACTTCCGGCAGATCGAGCAGGGCGAGCCCGGCTGCAACGACCAGCCGAAGTGTTTCGGGTGCCGGCGCCCGTTCGAGGCGCACCACAGCCGCTACGAGTGTCCGAAGTGCGTGAACAAGTTCTGCGTGGACTGCGACCTCTTCTGCCACAACGTGCTGCACAACTGCCCAGGGTGTGATACTTCCCCACATGCCACGAACGGCGCGAATGCTGCGAGCAGTGTAAGTGCCACCACTTAGAGTGCCACCTAGAGCGCCAAGAGAGGACTTGTAAACGGAACGCCCTCTCCGTTCTGAGCTGTTTGAGTGCAGGCACCAAACGGCCTGTAACATTAATACATACATATATATATACATGGTACTATTTGTACGGTTATGCGTCCAGCCAGCGGCCGCCCTTCCGCACCTGCTTCACCTTCTTCGGCGGCAGGTCCCAGCTGCGCCCGCCGCTCACGCCGTAGCGCGGCACGACCCAAGCCTCGCGCGTCGAGGCGTCAATGGCTTTCGGCGCGTACGCCCCGCCCAGCGGCTTCGAGTGTGTGATGAGGGGGCTGCCCTTGGCCAGCGCCGAGAGGTGGGCGGCGCTGATCGCCGTCAGCGGACGCAGCCGCACCTTCTCGCTGTCCTCGTGGGTCGTCAAGGCGTGATACACGAGGAAGTCCGGCGCGCGGCGCAGCAGGCTGTGCGGGTGGATGTACACCAGCGGCCCCGGCTGCGCCGTGACGTACGGCTGGCGGCTCACGCCGCGCGCCGCCGCGCCGGTGACGGCCTCGACCGCGGCCTGGCGCGCTGCGACCTGGTCGATGTAGCCCGCGGCGACGATCTGCTTAAGCACGGCGACCTGCGTCGGCGTCGGCACGTCGAGCGGCCGGCTGAGCTCCGCAGCGAGCGTTGCGGCTGCGCTGGGCTTCAGCGTATTTGCAACAAGGCGCGCGAGCTGTGCCCGCAGACTCGCAACCTCGGCCATGGCTTTGGGGCGGAGACCGAGCTGTCGGCACAGCGCAATGGCAGCGGCGTCGCCTTCGCCCGTAGCGCTTCCCGTTCGACCGAATGTGCTGCTGCTGGCCGCACCGGCGTGCCAGGAGTAGGCGGCGGTCGCCGCCACGAGCTGCAGCACGTCGGCCGTCTCGTCCAGCACCGGCAGCTCGCCTTCCGCGTCCTCGCGCTCGGCAAACACGTTCTGCACGCTCATTGCCGCGACGAGCGCCACGACATACGCCAGCGCGCCGCCCTGGTTTCCGATGAGCAGCATCTTGGCGTGCCGCGGGTGCAGCGGCAGAGCGCTCATCTGGACGCCGAGCTCGGTGATGTGGCCGCTGGTGTCGAGCGCGCCGAGGTTCTGCAGCAGGCTCGTGCCGCTGGCGAGCGCGGCGGGCGGCATGGGCGTGGGGAACGGGAAGTTCAGCACGCCGTCGATGCCCATCGCCTTCATCTGCAGGACCAGGCCCTCGACAGGCATGCGCAGCAGCTCCGGCTCGCCGAACTGCGGGAAGTCGCGCTCAAACACGGCGCTCGAGTACAGGCGGTAGCAGTGGCCCGGGCCCGTGCGTCCCGCGCGGCCGGCACGCTGGTCCGCGCTGGCCTGGGAGACCCACCGCACCGCGAACGTCTGGACGCCGTTGGCCAGCATACGCTGCTTGGCGCGGCCGCAGTCGACGACGTAGCGGATCCCCGGTATCGTGAGCGACGTCTCCGCCACGTTAGTCGCCACAACGACGAGACGCTTGCCCTCCGGCACAGGCGCAAACACGCGCATCTGGTCCTCGGTGGACAGCAGGGAGTAGAGCGGAAGGACGTGCATGCCTCCGGGAGAAGTGGCGCCCGCGCCATTGCCGTTGCTGGTCTTGCTGTTGCCGCTTTTGGCCGGTTTGCCGTCCGACTCGGTGGGCTGGCCCCGGCTGGCTTTGGCGTAGACGTCATCCCACTGCGCCTCCGCCTCGGCGTCGAAGTCCAGGTCGCTCTCGCTGTCGCTGCCGTCGCCCTCGCTGCCGTCATCGACCTCAGCGTCGTCACCCGCTACGCCGAACTCCACGTTCTCCTCCTCCACGGTCGTCATTGCCGTGCGCACATCGCGGACCTCGTAATTCTCGTCGACCTCGCGCATGAACCGCTGGATCTCGTCCTTACCCGTCAAGAACACCAGAATGCCGCCCGGCGGCAGCTGGTCGTGGATGCGCCGCGTCTTGCGCAGCGCCTCGGCAACGTAGTCCGCGGCGGTGCGGCGGCTGAAGTGCGTGGTCACCGCGAACTGGCGCGCCTCGACGCCCACGACGGGCGGCGGCAGCGCGAACAGGCGCTGGTTCTCAGCGAAGTCGGCCACACGCAGCGTCGCGCTCATGATCACAAGCTTGAGCGGGTTGCCCTTCGTGCGGCGCAGCGCCACGACGCGCGAGAGCAAACCGATCAGAATGTCCGTGTTCACGCTGCGCTCGTGCGCCTCGTCCACCACTACGCAGCTGTAGCGCGTGAGCAGCAGGTCCGAGCCGAGCTCGCGCAGCAGCACACCGTCCGTCATCAGGGCGATGTGCGTGTCCGGCGCAACGTGCGCGTCGAACCGGATCTGGTACCCCACCGTCGCGGCGGCGCCCAGCTCGCGGCCAATGCGCTGTGCCATAGCCACGGCGGCGACTCGTCGCGGCTGCGTCACGGCGATGCGGCCGCGCCGCGCGTAGCCGCTCTCGAAGAGGAACTGCGGGATCTGTGTGGTTTTTCCCGAACCCGTCGCGCCGGTGATCACTACCACGTCGTGGTGGTGCACGGCGTCCATAACGGCGGTCTCGGCGCCAACTGCAGGCAGCTGCAGGCGCTGCTGCATGGCATACGGGCTGCGGTCCACCACAACTGGCTCAATCTCGAGGCGGGGGAACCAGTTCGCAGCAGTAGACACCGCGTCCTCGGCCGCAGCATCCGTCTCGCCTTCAGTGGGGCGCGCAACATGGACGTAGTTCGCGGGGCGAGGCGTCGGCAACGAAGGCTCGGTCTCGGTCTGAGCCGCGGCCCAGTTCATGAAACTCGTGCCTTCCGAGACGGGGGCTGAGTTGGAACTCTCTTCGCCGCTCTCCTCACCGCTCTCTTCTTCACTCACTTCCTCGCCGCTCTCTTCCTTGCTACTTTCGTCATCGCTGCCTTCTTCCTCGTCGCTCTCATCACTTGCCTGCAGCCCTTTCACCTCATCCTCGCTCTCACTGGTCTCGCTTTCGCTTTCGCTGCTCTCGCTCTCACTTTCGCTCTCGGCAACACCGAGCCGCTGTCTCCAGCTGGCCTTCTTGGCCTTCTTCGGCTGGGTTTTCAGCCCCGTAAAGCCGAAACCTGTGTTACGTCGATCAATGAAGGTGCTGGGCTTGTTGGCGACATCGCTCTCGCTCCCGCTCTCACCGTCGTCGCTCCCGCTATCGCTTTGATTCCCAACGTCTTCATTATGATCTGACTCGCCCTGGCCATCGCTGTCGCCCTCGCTTTCGCTGCCGAGGTTCGCAAACCCACCTCGTCCCAGCTCACCCAGCGAACGCAGCCCATCTTTATTCACATGCTGCTGCGTGCGTGCGAGCTTCGCCAGCAGCACGTCCTTCTCCTCCTTACGCACCTGCTTCTCGATGTACTTGTCCAGACGCTTGCGCTTTGCCGCATTCGCCCGTTCGGGGAACTGCATGGCCATTCTTACCCGCTTGCGGGCCTCCGACTCGGGCCGCGCTGCCTCGTGCGCCCGCTGGCGCCGCAGAGCTGCTTCTTCGGCGTCGCGCACAGCCGCTTCGTCGGCCGATCCGCCAGCTTCCGCGGGATCCGCCGACTGACCTGACGGAGAGGCATTGCCGCCCGTCAAGCCGTCGCCGGCTGCCGCGCCGCGGTGGAACTGCTGCTGCCGCTTGGATTTCAGCTGGTTGCGTTTCGCAACGCCGCCGGCACGCGCCTTGTCATTGAAGCGGACGCGGTACTTCGCCATCAAAAAAATATCCGCAGGATCTGCCAGGGCTAGGCGGAGGTAAGGCCCTATGCCGGAGGTAGTGAGGGTTGCATCACAGGGCACATGAACTGCCGCCAAAAGACCGGCCAGAGATGGGAACGGTGAAGAAAAGAAATTAGTAAATACAATATATGACATATATAACAACCCAGCTTGCCCTTCGATGGCTCTGCTTGTCGTGAGACCCTGCTTGCCGTGGATCCCGTTTAGCCTCGCTAAGCGCTCTCAATGAGCTGGATCAGCAGCGGCACATTGATGTTCGGGCCGTCGTACGCATCGCGCAGCGGCAGCGCCGCCAGCAGCGCCGTTATGTGTCCCGTCGACGTCTTCTCCTGAGACTCGACGACCAGCCCGGCGTGTGCGAAGCGCTGCGCGAACAGCTGCAGTTCGTCGGCCTCGAACTTCTCGACATATCGCCGCTCCAGATCGCGCAGCGCGGTGATGCTTGTGTGTGCCGACGCCGCGAATGCCCTCTCGAGTCGCAGCATCGTGTCCCAGACGTTGCGCCACGCAAGGTCAGCCGACTCCTCGAAAGCCGCGCGCGCCGAGACGACCGCACCAGAGTCAAACAGCCGCTCGATGTAGAGTAGCGCGAAGTCGGAGCTCGTGCGCGCGAACTTTGACTGCGCGTACAGCCAGATCTTTGTCTCGACGTCAGACATGGCATCTTTGGTATTCGACCCCGTGGCGTCGCCGGTCTCGCTGGCAGGTTCGTGCGGCGCGGAGTGAGTGCGGGCATTCGTTCTGCCTTGCTCGTTTCGCGCCGCCTCAACGTAAAGCATCCACCCCGGCTCCGGCACGGCACCGAGCGCCTTATCGAGCTCCTTGAAGGACGCCTCCACGCCGGCGAGCCGCCGTGTCGCTGCCACGAGCTCGGCCCACGCCGGCGTCGCGTCCTCGTCAAGGCTCGCCAGCTCCGCAGCCAGGCCGCGCAGCACCGCCTGCATCGCGGCCACGCTGCCCTGGGCCTCGTGCGTCTCGGCCAGCTTGTACGCGAGCAGCGACGACTCCGGCATGGCGCGCAGCCCGGACGCCCAGAACTCCGTATTATAACCCATGCGGATGCCCGCGTCGAACCACACGGCCGGGGCCCAGCGTGCGCTCAGCACCGCGCGGCGGTAGCAGCTCTCCACGCGCGCCTTCAGCTCGTCGGCACCCAGCTCCAGGGGGTTGCCGGCCTCCCAGGCACCCAGCTTGCGCCATGCCGAGGCGGTGCGCAGCGCGTCGGCCTCGGTCGGCAGCGTGCCGGTGCTCAAGGTGGCGGCGAGCGGCGTCCAGGCGCGCAGAGCCGTGCGTGCACGCATGTACGCGGCGCTGCGCTCGTCGATGAATCTGCGCGCGGTCACGCGGCCGATGCGCGTCTCGAAAGCACCGTACGCCCGCCAGAGCTGCTCGATGTTCGTCAGCGGCAGCGTCACGGCGCGCTTGTACGCCTTGCGCACTCGGTCCCTCTTGAACTGCTCCTCCCACTCGTTCGCGGCGGGCTGCACCTCGAGCCAGTCGATGTACGAGCGCCACAAGCTGCCACTCTGTGGATCGAAGCTCACGCGGGCCAGCGCGAAGTCGAACGCACTACCGAGCGCTTCGGGGCTAGCAGCTCGCACGTGCTCGATGTATTGTGTGTACAGCCGCGTGTCTAAGCTGCTGCGCAGCGCCCGGGCGAGGAGCTTGCCCTCGGCGTCTTTGGAGCCGGTGGCCGCGGCGTGGGCAGCGTACTCGAGCCACAGCTCCGTCGACCCGGGCCACACCTTGAGTGCGGCCTCAAACACCTCATCCTTCGCCTCGGGCGCGGCTCTTCGCAGCCGGTCCTGCCACACGGCCGGATCCCGCGACATCTCCGGTGAGACAGGCATGCGTCAGTAGGGCAGGGTGGGACCCGGGTATGTATGGGACGGAATGTATACACGTAGTCGTGATAGTTGTGCTTCGTGGTGCAAGTAGTGAATTGGTTGCTAATCTGAGTGAGTTAGTTAATGATGGAGAACGTTGTGATGAACCTTTCAAGAAGACGGAGTGAATGGTTTTGGGGTGGTTTTCAGGTGGATCCTGCCCGGTGCCCGAACTGCCGGTGGTTGCGCTGCTTGTATCCTGCAGTTGAATGGATTCGTCGAGGCATTTCGACTTAGCCTATGTGTGTTACTTGATTGTTGGCATTTCCTCGCAATCTCATGGGTGCTAGATTGGGTATGTATTGATATGGAACTTGATCGGGTTGCATATGAAATCCATCTGGTAATTACACCCCAGCGACACTAGCACACACATATACATGTCAATAGGCCAGCTAACCAACAGAAATTAAGGCTTCATTCAAGGTAATGTAGAGAAAATACTTGGAAATTCTCAGCGGTGATGCCCAGCACCATAGGTTAGCACCAGCAAGGCGTGTATGACCATTCTTCGTAATCTCAACGATATGATTTGAGGAACTTACACATCTGGCTACTATTTACTCAGCACACGCTGTAAATCTACATTGCAAAGGCGCACCGATGCTCTATCTACGCCGATCTTGTTCGAGCCATCAGGGCTACCCTAGACCGGTGGGTACGGCGAGTGCTTATCACTCCGCTTCAGCTATTATGAACTTCGAACTCACGATTACAATACCAGCCAAATAGGGACTGGAAAGTAGAAAAGAGCCACGCCACACATGTATCAGATTCTATATTAGACACATGAAGGCTCTATATAGATTTAACAAACATATACACTGAATACAAGTGGAACCAGTCGAGGCGAGCGAATTGCTAGCACAATAACGTCTAGCAAACCAGGTAGAAACCTGAGGCACGGGTGAAATCGATCAGTTAAGCGGAAACCGAGCATAAACAAAAAGAACAATCTACTCACTAAAAGCGCACACGCACACATAAAGGAGTTGCGTACGGAGAGAAGTGTTGATACCGAGAGCTCCGTCAATACATCCTTACGCTTCCTAAATTGTATGTATACACCAGGAAGTTTGAAACTGCGACTGCTGCCGAATTGACAAACGAAGTTGTCGGGACTAACCAGATCTGATCTAGAGTATCCATAGGTCTACCTAGCCGCATGGTGCCACCTCTTTTAGTTTTTGAGTATTTCTATACAAACTAGTAAAAATATTATATTTACGCCTCTGTTGAGGCATCTGGCCAGCCTTTAGAGGAGCATCGGTGAGACCAGTGTTAAGTGGTCAGCAATACCAAATGTCGCTTAGTCACATAAAAAGTCCCAGCGTCCCGGCTTGGTCAAGCTATTGCGACATCAGCGCCCGCAGCCGACGCGGTATAAACCCCCGCCTCAACGCAGGGCGCTCAACCACATGGTGACCTCGGTCCGGCTGCCGCCGAGCCTTCTGTATCCCATTGAGATAGTCGAGTTATACGTCGCGCCTGGTGATGCTATTAGCCACCACGAGAAGATGATCAAGTTCAAGTACTGGAGTCGCGTTCCCGATGGCGTGCCTGAAGATGGCGAGGAGCCCGAGTACGTCAACAAGGAGTTCTATGGCACATTCGAGTCGCCATACGATGGCGCAATAGAGTCTATATTTGTGAAACTCGGCGATAGAATCAACGACGAGCTCACAACCGTGCTGAGCATCGCGGAAACGTGTGATCACAGTGTTCAGTATGGCGGACTATGTGCGCTCTGCGGTCGCAGCCTGGACGACAAAGATTACACTGGATTCAGTGATGTCGACCGCGCGCCAATTGCTATGTCCCACGACACCGCCGGTCTCACTGTGAGTCGCCTGGAAGCGGAGCAAATCGAGACGCGCAGCACGCAGCGCCTGCTCAGCGAGAAGCGCTTGATTCTCGTCGTCGATCTGGACCAAACGGTGATCCACGCGTCGGTTAACCCCGAGATCGGGCAGTGGATCAGTGATCCGGAATCTGCTCATCATGACCAGGTGAAGGATGTGCGCAGCTTCGCACTCAAAGAGAAGGTGGGCCATCAGGAACAGGTGGGCTGGTACTACGTGAAAATCCGACCCGGTGTGGCAGATTTCCTTAAGGAGATGGCATCCAAGTACGAGATGCATATCTACACGATGGCGACGCGCCAGTATGCGCTCGAAATCGCGCGCATTATTGATCCGGACGGAACTTACTTCGGCGACCGTATTCTGAGCCGCGACGCCAGTGGAAGCTTGCTGCAGAAAGATCTGAAGCGCCTGTTTCCTGTGTCTACTAAAATGGTCACGATAATTGACGATCGAGGCGATGTGTGGAGCTGGAGCCCCAACCTGCTGAGGGTCGTGCCGTATCACTTCTGGAGCAACACGGGCGACATCAACTCGCAGTTCCTACCCAAACGGTCGGGCCTGGTCACTCCTGACCAGGTCGCTGATAGCGATGAACAGATTGCGTCGCTAAACGACGACACGGAGATGCACAGCGTGGGCAAGGCTTTGTCGGCGTTGCACACCGAATTTTTCGAGCGATACAACCCAGCAAGTCTCGGAGATCCGCTTCCAGATGTTGGAAAACTACTTCCGAGCCTCAAAAGCGAGGTTTTCGACGGATGTGTGCTGCTCTTCTCAGGTTTCTTCCCGTTGGGAACCACAGACCTCGACAGCGCAGACATTGTTCAGTGGGTCCGCTCATTTGGCGCAGTTGTGCTTGCCGACTTCCTTCCCTCCGTGACGCACATCGTAGCCCGTGATGCCGGGACCACGAAGGCAAGACAAGGCGCAGGGCACAAGAAAATGGTTGTGCGCATTGACTGGGTGTTCCAGAGCCTAGAAAAGTGGCAACATCTGGACGAAGATTCGTTTTTGCTAGATGTGCCGAATCCCATATTGCCTAAGAAAGACGATAAGGCTGAGAACCCGCGTGACGAGGAAATCGATCCCAATACCGCCGGATTCTTCATGCGCTCGCTGCAGCGCGGCGATCTAAACTGGAATGATATCGATGAGGAGCTGCAGGAAGTGCTAGGAGACGACGACGATGATGATGAAGAGGACGATTCTAGGGACGACTACAACGACGAGTCTAAGGATGAGTCCAAAGAAGAAGCTAAAGAAGAGTCTAAACCAGAGCTCAATGACAGTTCTAGCGATCTAAAAACCGAGTCGAATGAAGTTGTAGATCTGAAAGACATCGAGAAGAGCCTGAAACGCAAGCGCGAGGAAGAAGAAGTAGTGGAGGCGAACGAAGATGACCTCGGACTGGATTCGGATTGGGACTGATTATTTATTAGGCGAGAGCCTGTGTATATTATACCACTAAACGTTAGTAGAGAGAGTACAGACGAATATGACGAATCGAGCTAATTGGTGCCAATGGGGCCACCGTTTATTTCACCAACCTCGGCCGGTCCTCCCAATTCGCTGATCCATTGTACCCGGCGTTACCCGGGATCCTTTCGCTACCCTCGCTCCCCTCACGTCGGTAATTTTCGCCCTGATCCACGCGATCGGCCTAACCACAAACCACACGCCAAACAGACTTCCTGCACTAGACCTCGCATTTATGTTTCGTCCGCTTGGAAAACCGGCTCACCGGCTGCGTAAGTTCGCTATAGGCAGCGTGCTTGCCGGAACGGTGTATGCTGCGTCACCGCGTGTGCGAGATGACGTTGATTTTGCTGTCCACGCTGTTCAGCGCTCCACGACGGTAGCCTCGGC
Source organism: Starmerella ratchasimensis (assembly GCA_030562965.1). Lineage (NCBI taxonomy): Eukaryota > Fungi > Ascomycota > Dipodascomycetes > Dipodascales > Trichomonascaceae > Starmerella > Starmerella ratchasimensis. Next base: position 168,904 of record JAKUAQ010000008.1, read on the forward strand.
ACTCGGCCGCTGTGTGTTCTACTACCGCCGTACCCTCAACAAAACGTATGCCAATGAAGAAGAGCGTGCAGCCGCGCTCAGTGCCTGCCATACGCGCTGCGCGGCCATCACCCGCGCGGCATTGGAGCGTAACGCCGGCATCTTCATCAAGCTCGGCCAGCACATCAGCGCCCTCACGTACATTCTGCCGGAGGAATGGACCACGGCGATGATCCCGCTGCAGGACAGGTGTCCTGTGACGCCGTTCAGTGCGGTCCAGCAGCTTGTGGACTCTGAGCTCGGTCCGATGGGTGCGACCTTCCACAGCTTCGACCCGGAGCCTCTCGGCACTGCGTCGCTCGCTCAGGTCCACCGCGCGACCCTCGCCTCAGGACAAGAGGTAGCCGTCAAGGTTCAGCACCCGGAGCTGCAGCGCTACGTTCCGCTGGATGTGCGACTGACGGCCACCACGTTCAGACTGGTGGACTTCTTTTTCCCCGAATACCCGCTGCGCTGGCTGAGTGACGAGATGCGGCGGTCAATTTACACTGAGCTGAACTTTGAGGAGGAGGCGCGCAATGCGACAAAGACTGCCGAGTATTTCGCCAAGTTCTACAGCCAAACGGCGCTGCGCGTGCCGGAGGTCTACTGGGCGAAAAAGCGTGTGATATGCATGGAGTTCTTGCGTGGAATCCGGCCCGATAACAAGGTCGAGCTCGAGGCGCAAGGTGTCGATCTCACGGATCTGTCGCGATGCTTCTCGCATATCTTCAACAACATGGTGTTCACCCCCGGCGTGGGCCTTCACTGCGACCCCCACGCGGGAAACATTGCCATTAGACCCTGCAAGACCAACAAACATGGCTTCGAGATCGTGCTGTACGACCATGGGCTTTACCGTTACGTAGACAACGAGACGCGCAGCGCCTATGCCCACTTCTGGCTAGCGCTGATGGACCGCGATATCGAGGGCATGAAGCGCTATGCACACGCGTTCGCCGGGATCAGCGACAGCGACTTCAAGATCTTTGCCGCAGCTATCACCGGGCGCGATTTCAGCAGCAGCGTCGACGGCTCTGTTTTCGAGAAACAGCGGTCCCAGGAGGAGATCGAGCACATGCAGACGGCACTACAGCAGCAGCAGGGCCTGCCGGCACAGATCATGCAGATGCTTCACAGAATGCCACCGGTGGTGCTGCTTATTTTCAAGACGAACGACTTGGTGCGGTATCTGGACGAGCAGCTCGGCTCGCCGCTGGGCGTAGCTAAAGAGTTCGTGATTATGGCGAAGTACTGCTCGAGAACCGTGTTCAGCGAGGAGCGCCAGAAGTTCGGTGTTCTGAAAGCGTGGCTACACTACTACTGGACGCAGCTGAGACTAGCGGCGTGGCAGCTGGTGGCTTAACGCAAACAGATTGGGAGTATAGTGGGCCATTGCGGAGCCTAAGGCGGAGCCGATTCATTGGCAGCTCTCTGAGCTAGCATTATAGAGCTTCAGCTCACAGAGGGAAGCGTTGTGTCACGGAGATCATCTTTTCTTGGTGATAAGCTTCTGTTCTCGATATGCTATGTAGTATTTATTGATGATAAGATTATGCTAAGTAGCTGGCAGCTTAGTTGGCTGCCAGCTACTCGGGCTCTTTTATTGATCTGATGAGTGAAGTGCCGTTGGCTCCATTAGTTATAATTCTTACTAGGCCTCGCTGATCTTGACCTCCTTCATCGCCTTCTCTGTTGCTTGAGCACGCGCTGCTGCGTCGTCGAGGCTCACTTTCGCAGCAGGTATCGACTTCTCCAGCTCTTGGCTGTCACCATGCTCCGACTGGCGCTGGGCGGCGATGCGCTTCATCTCCTCGACAATGTTTGAGCCCCAGTACTTAGTGGTGAACTTCGTGACGTACTTGTACAGTAGTGACGTGTTTTCGCTCATCTTCTCCTGATCCATCGTCAGGGACTTCGCGAAGGCCTCGGACATCTCCTCCATGTTCCACGGATTCACAATTAGGGAACCGTTGAGGGACTGGGCAGCACCTGTGAACTCGGAAAGAATGAGCTGACCCCTCTGCTTGTCCTGACACGCGATGTATTCGTACGCCACGAGATTCATACCGTCACGGGTGGAAGATACTACACACACGTCGCTGACGTTGTATAGCGCAATAAGCTCGTCGAAGTCAACACTGCGGTGCATGTAGTGCACAGGAGTGAACTCCGCCGAACCGAACTTGCCGTTCACGCGGCCAACGAGCTCGTTCACGACAGCACGCAGGTTCTGGTACTCCTCCACATCCTGGCGACTCGGCACGGCCACTTGGATCAGCACGCATTTACCGATCCACTCAGGGTGCTCGGTCAGGAAGATATCGAACGCACTCAGCTTATGTGGCAGGCCCTTGATATAATCGAGTCGGTCAATGCCGAGGCAGATCTTGATACCCTCGAATTTCTTGCGGAGGTGGTTAATACGTTCCACAACGTTTGGTTTCTGCAGACCCTTGGTGAACCGTTGGGGATCGGTGCCGATGGGGAACACACCTGTATGTACGAACCGATCGAACTGGACGCCAACCGGCGTGGTTTCGAGTTTGAGAATGGAAGTCACGGAACTGAGGAAGTGACGGACGTAGTCGTAGGTGTGGAAACCAATCAAATCGCTCTGCAGCACACCCATCAGGATTTCTCTTCGCACAGGTAACACACGGTAGATTTCGGATGTGGGGAAAGGCGTGTGCAAGAAAAAGGCAATCTCAACCTCCACAGAGCCATGCTTCTCCTGGATCTCCTCACGTATCATTGCTGGGAGCAACATGAGGTGGTAGTCATGGACCCAAATCAGATCGCCCGGCTTCCATACCGAGGCAAGAACGCGGGCAAAAGCCCGGTTGGCAAGTGTGTAGGCCTCCCACCACTCTTCGTCGAAGTTCATCTCACCAGGATGATAGTGGAAGAGCGGCCACAGAATCGAGTTACTGAACCCGTTGTAGTACATGTCGGCCATCTCCTCGCTGAGGAATATCGGCGTACAATTGTACACGCTTTCGAGGTGGTGCCGGACCTCAGACTTGTCTTGGTCGGGTACGTGGATTCCGGACCATCCCAGCCATTGCAAACCGCCTAGTGCGCTCAACGCGGACACCAGGCCACCAGAGCTCATTTTGTAGGCATAGGAATCGGACTTCGAGCCATCGGCAAATTGCTCTTTGCTGCCATGATCGAGATCGCTGCGGTGACTCACAGTCACAGGCAGACGATTTGATACCGCCAGAATGCGGCCCAACGTCATTGCTTGCGTTTTGTGTGAGGTGTGTGCCGTGGGGATATGATGTGGTTCGGATCAGGCGATGTGCCTGGGTGTTGTTGGCTGGCCTGTGTGGTTAGGCCGTGGGCGTGGGCTGTGTAGACCGGGTTGCGCTCTGATTGCAGCGAAATACGCTGGCATCGGGGTACGGTCAACCACCCTGACCACTCGTGCCTGGCGGTAATCATACGACCAGATCAATGGTTCTCAGTATAGCTTCATGCCCTCAGTTTGAAGCGGTGTGCGATATAATGAAAGAGCCCTGAAAATGATGAAAGAGGCGAGCCACAGAGGCGAGCCACTGAACTCGAGTTGGTAACGATGGGAGCAAGTTATAAGCTATTATGGCTCCTATCGTATCAGCGCTAGCAAGCCGAAATAGCAGATAAATAATGCTTATTATAATATGGTAGCAATTCAGATATATACATAGGTAGATGCGCTTCACTTATTCTCTCTTTTGAGCGTTATTTACGTGCGAATGACCCATCGGTCAAGAAGTATTCGGTCATCCCCTGAAAGTTCCCATTTCAGCGATTATACATAAAGGGTTTATAAACAGAAGATAAAAGGAGCAAGAAAGAGTAAACCGAATTATTATATTAAAAGATAATCGAAAGTGCTTTTGTTAGTCTCACAAAGAGGGAAAATGTGTCTATAAGTTCAAAGACTTTCAACTCCGACATTTCAAGACCCGCACACATTTTTGGGGTAGTGACAACTCATAATAAGTGAGCTCTAAAGAGCCCTGGGTGCTCGGGTCTATCCCCATCGTGTTTGGAGACGGTACCGCCGCCTTAGGGTTTACTAAGAGGCCCATCATTCAGGCTCCTCTTACCAGTTTATTAACGATGAATTTCACTTATAGGTGAAATTAGTACGCTAAAGAGTCAATGTATAGCGTAAGTATCCTTGAAGTACAGAGCTGGTCCGACAAAAGAACGATAAGTATTACTTGGCCGCACCCTACCCGCCGAATCAGCTAATACTTTGTAAGGCAATGACTTATTCTGAGATGACCTTTGAAAATACTTGATAATATAGAAAAGTATCTGTTGCTGGGTTAATGCGGGATGAGTTAGAGTAGTAATAACTCTGATGAAAGTGAGAAGAAGTGTTAGTAGAACTAAGAGCGAAATAGGGAGTGTATAGAATGGAGACTAGAATGACCACGAGAATGGTCAAGTAATGAGAGCATCTGATTCTTCAGTCAAATCCCAAACTTAGAAACATTTAGGTGTACGAGTACTTCTGTGTATTCCTTGATCACTTGAGCCCATTTGATATGAACATGGCTACGGTTATAGAATTAGATTTACTATAAACACAGCGACCGTTAATATTTTTATTTATTTCTATTTATTAAAACCTCTATGTAGTAAGGAATTAAAAGCACAGGCATATAATGAAACGAAAGAGCCTTGGCTCAAGTTTGTCCCCAAAGCCGTTACAGGGCAAGTGGGCCGGAGCCCGAACCCGCACCCCCACAATTTCGGAACCTCTGTCCACCACCACCTGAAATCCACACGACTTCAAGGCACACCGAAGCCCATTAGAAGCGACAAATACCACTCAAATCTTGCAGTATCGGACTCGAACTGGGCAAAAAATCGGATGATCAATGTCCGATGAGACCTTTTCGAGCGTGGTGAGCACCACTAATGAGAATCTTGTCCGTCTCGGTCGCAGCGTTGCCCTCACTGCCTCGACCGTGTTGAGCGGCGAATCGAGCGTGGGCAATCCCAGTGCGTACCAGCGCACACTCACAGACGTAGTGACCTATCGAAAACGTCTTATTGCGAGCAAAATCAAGGAGAACTCGCCCGGCCAGGCGATACGGCAGGAACTTGTGCGCAAGATCGGCGGCGTCAGGGCCCCGCAACTCAGCGACGAGCTGCTCCACGACATCCCAGTACCCCGTACGATCCACTCGTTGTTCCAAACGTTCGAAGCCACGGTCCCGAATACGGAGAAGCCCCGCACCAGCACCGGCGGCGAACTCGTGATCCGCAAAGAGATGGCTGCATCGGAACTCATGGAGATCGATGAGAAAATCGCGGCCTTGCGGGACATGCGTAAGCTTGTGTTTGAACGCATGGCGACGGTGGAGCACGAGCAGCAGAGCGACGAGCCGACGCTGCAGCACTACTACCCGTCGGGAGAGCTGATCAAGCTTATTGCCAGCAGCCCACAAGGCGACAATGCTGATGCGGGTGCCAGCGATCGCGTTGTAGACGTCGACTTCAACTCGCCGTTTGGGCAGCTTGCCTTGACGCGCGGACGCACAGTCGAGCTGCACGAGCTGAACCGCGACGACGAGGAGGCCACCGTGCTGCGGCCCATTGCGTCGGAAAGTTCACGCATTACATGTCTCGTCGTCTACGGCAGCGATCCGATTGTTGTCGCCGGCGTGGGCGCCGATGTGAACGTCTGGCAGGGCCACACACCGACAGTGCTGAGCGGCCATGTTGCCGACATCCTCGCTGTAGATTACGACGGCGAGTCGATCGTCAGCGCATCTGCCGACAATACTGTGCGTGAATGGGATGAGCATGTCGGTAAGAACACAGCCACGATCGACATGTACACGTACGGAACCTGCCGTGCGCTCCAGCATGCCGGCAACGCACTGGCCACCGGCTCAGAGGACGGTGTAGTGCGGCTGTGGGACATGCGTGCATCCTACAACCGGCCACAGCGCGAGCTTCGGGGCGGACATATCTCCGGCATCAGCTCGCTGCACTTCAGCGGCCTCGAAATGGTTTCCGGCTCGCTTGACGGCAGCGTGCGCATTTGGGACCTCCGGAGCGGCAATGTGGCACACGCAGAAGCCTATCCGCAGAGCGTGACGTCTCTGAGCTTCGACGCCACGAAGGTCGTATCTTCGGTACGTGGCGAGCGTGGCGTGCGTGTGCTGTCGCGCACCACGAATGAGCACCGCCTAAGCGCGATGGATACGTCGGCGATCACGGCGGCGAAGTATATGAAGGGCTACCTTGTGACAGGCCGAGAGTCGGGTGAAGTTGGAATCTGGGCAGTCTAATTTTGCGGCATCGCGTCGCGTTAGCAATGACTGATCAAGTATCCAAGAGGGCCATCGTTAGACCTTCCAGGCTGTTAGATAGCTAGCATATGCATGAGATGACACTATATAAATTTACCATTGCAAGATCTCATAATTGAGCACTTTTTTTTGCGGTCTGAAATGAGCTGGTACACGCGTTTCAAATCGATACGCCTGGAGGGATCCGCCTAGTAAGATATTTTGGGAAATAGTCATTATAAATATGTACAATAAATAGGCCGAAAGGCGAGTATATGTGCAATCGCGGGGCTAAGCAGCGCGAACTCCAGCTTTGACAGCAGGACTCGTATGTGCAATATGTGCAAGGTCCAAAGGGCCGCAGATCAAATCTGCATGATGCTCACCAGCTGGATCAAGGATACCGAGCTGAGTTTGATTCGTAATTCATGGTCATTAGTGCTTTCTGTCTTTCATATCCTCGGACTCCGCTCCCACACCGTGGTTCACCGGGCACGGTATGAGTGCCGGCGCGGTTACAGTGAGTACACTGATGAGACCGGTAGCATAAAACACTGACGTCGTAACACTGCGTCGTGTCGCACCTGAGACATACATTATGAGGGTGTTATGGAGTGTGGGGGTCCTGGAGTCAGAAGGTAGAGTTTTGGTGTGAAGGCCGAGTTTCGATGATCACCACGGGTATGTCAGCCTTTTTTTCCGGCGTTCGTTCTGGTGTTTTTTGCCCGTGCCCTGCCTCGGTGATACGAAGACGGCGGCTGAGGCAAGGGTAGACTCTGAGATTGATATGAGCTGAATTGATTGGGAGTGTGCGCGGATCAGTGGATCGGGCCTGCGCGATTATATCGAGAGAGACCTAATGTGTTCATAGAAGAGGATATGCTCTGTTACGGTAATATTTGCTTGTTTCTTGTGCAAATCCTTGTGATAGCTGCAACAGGTGAGATGTCCTCGAATTGGCCAATGGGACTGCGAATAATCAATTAGCCGCTAAGCGGAGAGCACCTGGCTATGCGAACAAAAAAAAAAAAAGCTACGCATTTACTACCTAAAACGAAACGTCAAAACACGTCTAGGTATTATAAGTTATGTATGTAAAATATTAGGCTACATCGGAGGTCCCTGCGACTGCTTATTCGTCACAGTCTCGTCGATGCTCAAAATAATGCAAGCCGCTTCTGTGGCCGACTGCAAGGCGTTGACCTTCACGAGCTCTGGCTCCCAGACAAAGTCTGCGAAGTTGTCACCAACAGTACCGGTCTTGAAGTTCACGCCAGCCGTCACATCGCCCTTGAAATGCTTCATGCGGAGCAGGTTCAGCATATCTACGTTGTCGAAACCAGCGTTCTCGCACAGCTGGCGCGGAATCACCTCGAGCGCCCGCGCAAACGCAGCCACGATCAGCTGCTCGCGACCAGCAATGCGTTTCGACGACTCGCGCAGGTGCTTCGACACGGCCATCTCGGCCGCACCACCACCGGCGACGACCTTCTTCGCTGCCAGACCACGCTTCACAACCATGATTGCATCGTGCAGACTCCGCTCCACTTCAGCCACGAACTGCTCTGAGCCACCACGCAGCACAAGCGTGCACGTCTTGGCATGGTGAGCGCCCAAAAACAGGTTGAAGCGCTCGTTTCCGATCTGGCGTTCCTCAAACAACTCGCAAGTACCGAGGTCGCTCTCACTCAGATTTGTGGTGGTCGCATTCATCTTGGCACCAGTTGCTGCAAGAACACGCGTCATGTCCTCAGCGGCCACGCGTCCCGCACAGAAAAGGCCGCGGTCGGCGAAGTACTGCGTCGCGAGATCGCCGATAGGGAGCTTGGAAAGCACGATCTGGGCGCCGCTGTCAACAATCTCCTTGAGCTTCGTCAGAATGATCTCCCATTCCGCATCCACGACGGCCTGATACTCGCTCACCTTGGTTACGCGGACCTCGGCGTTGTCCTTCTCGGCCTTGAGCTCGAGCTCGACGTCGAGGCACGCGATCTTAGGGTTCTCAAATCTCTTCGGCTGTTGCTCGAAGCCGGCATAGCTGAATGTCTTCTTGAAAGCGGTGCCATCGACCAAGAAGGAGTCCTGGATACCACCACCAACGACCTTCTTCACGCCAATAAGCGACTCATCGATAGAGCCATGCGTACGGTCGAGCGACAGTACGGCATCAACAACCATTTTGCTGAAAAATTCGCCGTTCTGCGCCACGATCTTCGAGCTCATCGCCGTCTGCGCGATACGGCGTAGTACTATGCCGTTGTCCGCCAGAGGATCGACATCGACGCTGAACGAGTTCAAACACACTATAGCCTCAGCAAGCGCACGTCTAAAGCCCTTGATGATCACTTGGACGGGAACGTTGTCCTCCACGAACGATTTCGCCTCCTTGAGAAGCTCGCCCGCGAGAATCGTTGTGGACGACGTGCCGTCACCGACCTCAGCGTCCTGCGCCTTGGAGATATCGACAATCAGTTTCGCGGCTGGATGCACGACATCAAGCAGTCGCAGGATTGTCGCACCGTCGTTGGAGACGGTGGCGTCACCCTTCGCGTCGACAACGAGAACATCGGAACCGAGCGGCCCAAGCGTGGGGCGCAGGATATCCTGAACGGCTAGACACGCGTTGATGTTGCTAATCGTTTGGCCTTTGCCTTGGCTGGCATCTGTGCCTTCGCGCAGGACCACAATAGTGGGCGTCTGGGCGTTCATCGAAAAATGCCTGTAAGGTAAAGAAGCCCAGATGGCGTGGAAATGGCGATCCACCCAGGGTGTGGTTTGTGTGGTTTATGTGTGTGGGCACTGTGGACTTGGGACTTTGGCAGATCAGTGTAAGCTTGGGACATAAGCCGCATCGAGATCGTATGTCGATGCTAATCTGAAATGTGGATCTATTTTGAAAATAGAGCATATTAGGATATTTGAATGTAACAATAACTATTGTAAGGTCGCAAGACCCCATATTTTGGATATTTCAACGCATAATAGTGTGTGTGACTAGATCTAGCACTCATAAGACAACGATGCGAGACAATTTCACCCAAAAGCTGAAATTATATAGTACAGTAGAACGATTCGCTACAAGTTAGACACAAGTTGTCTAATTCAACATACTACATGATCTAAATAGGAGTAATGGAAGAGCCCAGCAATCCACTCGCACTCCCCTGCATATTATAGTCACATGACGTGATGAAACGGGCCGGTGACTGGTAACTACAGTGGTCACTTCCATTTATTACTGACAGATCTAATCCATGATCGCCCCAATGGATTATCAAGTTGTCGACGTTTTTGCTACTGAGGTCACAAAAGGGAACCCCGTGGCCGTGGTGCTTGATGCTGCGTCCCTTAGCTCCGACGCGATGCAGAGCATTGCCCGCTGGACGAACCTTTCCGAGACGACATTTGTAATTCCGAAGAGCGATGAAAAAGCTGATTACCATGTGCGTATATTCACACCGACGGAGGAGCTGCCATTTGCTGGCCATCCTAGTCTCGGTACTGCTCATGCCCTGATTGAGGCCGGCCGTATAGGTCGCAAGGCTCAGGTCATTCAGCAATGCAAGCGGGGAAGTATTGCCATCAATGTGCTCAGTGATAGTGTTGAATTTGGAATTGATGGTGTTTCGGCCCAAGAGATCTCCACCACAGAGGTAGCGGCAAGTCTGCCGGGACTCAAGATCGTGGGTCAGCCCAAAACAGTGAACGCTGGCCCGCTCTGGGTGGTCGTCGAAGTGGAGGGCGATGAGGCGAGTCTCCGAGAATACACCGCTGATACAGCGAAAATTGCTGCCTTTAGTAAACAGAACAAAGTTACCGGGCTCTGTGTATTCAGTGCTCATTCATCCCATGTCTCTGCCATTGAACTACGTACGTTTGCTCCTGCTGTGGGCGTGGAAGAAGACCCCGTATGTGGGAGCGGCAATGCGGCCGTGGCATTCTACCGTAACCTTGGCAGCGACTATTCGAGTTACCAAGGCTCGGCCATCCAACGTGATGGGCGGATCCAGTTGCGCTACGCCGACGGTATGATTTGGGTGCGTGGACAATGTGTGACGGGAATCAAGGGGCAGATTAGACTGTAGGTGGATGCTTATGTACATATAAAAATAAATATAGAACAATACGATGAGAAACGATTAGCTGAGGTTAAGTGATTACACTTGTGATGTGGTAGGTGTAATGGAAAATGAGTGTGGATCAAAGAGTGTGGATCAAAGAGTAAATTTTAAATGTCATGAATCGTAAATAAATAAATAATGCATTAGATTGCAGGTGATTTTGGTGGCTCTGTCGGGGTTTCCGGTTTCAGTAGACCGCCCGCCGTGGCATCCTTATCATCGGCCAGTCCTCGCAAGATCTCGCGGAGGTGAGGCCGACGTAGAGGTTTGGACAAAAACAGGTTCATTCCCGCGCTGAGGCAGTCCTCGGCGTTCATTTCGTTGGCAAAAGCGGAAACCGCTACAATGGGCACGGTGAGATGCAGCTCGGTGCGAATAACGCGCGTAGCCTGGCGGCCGTCCATGTTTGGCATCTGGACATCCATGAAAATCACGTCGAACGGCTGGGACTCTGCCTCGGCTTCGTTGACCTTCGCTAGAGCGTCGAGGCCGTCGAATGCCACCTTAATGTTTTTGAGACCCTCGAGGTTCAGCATGCGTACCATCACCTCCTGATTGACCGAGTTGTCGTCAACAACTAGCACGCGCAGGTTTGGAGGCGGTTTACCATTAAACGACTTTTTGCTCTTCATCGGCGGCCGCATCGAAGTCGCGTTGTGAGCGTCCGGCACCACAGTAGGGAGAGGCGGTACGATCGGCTTGAGTTTCGGCTTGACAGATTCTTTAGGACCTTCCACTGGACCAGATACTTTCCCAACAGCTGCCTCAATGGGTTTGGCTCCAGATTGCTTGATAGCGATATCACTGGCAGCGGCCTCCGGTCGAGTCTCAGTTTTAATTTCGGGTTGAATGTCGTTAGCAGCAGGGGCAGCGTCCTGGGGACTTTCGCCAGGTTTCACAGCGGGGACAGCCGGTTTCACAGCCATTTCGCTAACCTCACCACCTGTCACCGCGTCAATGGGGTTCTCCAGCTTCTCGCGCTGAGGACTCGAGAAGCTGCCACGACCGCGAAACATCCCTTTGTGAATGGCGGGCGGCGTTTTGGCAATAGGCGTTTTCGGCGACGCGTCGCCTCTGATGTCCTTCAGACGCATCACGCTTTCCGATGTTTTGCGCCTTGTCAGGAACTCACGTGCCTTCTGCGTGCCGGCGAAGATATTGCCGCGGAGCGTGCGTTCTGGATTGGTGGGATTGACCGATCCAGATTGATCCGTGCCAGCCGACTCAGTCGAATTCGCAATGACAGTGCCAGCGCTGTCTGTGGTTGCGCCATTGAAGGGATTGAAGGGACAATTTGCGCTTCCCACAGAGTTGTCAGTGTTCTGCGTGCTATGAGTAAGGACGTGGCGTGGTTCCAATGCATCAAGCGAGTCAAGCTCGACGATGCGGGAATCTGTTGAGCTGCCCGCACCTCCAATTCGGTACGTTAACGGCACTCGGAACGTGAACGTGGAGCCAACACCAAGCGCACTTTGCAGTGAGATGTCGCCATGCATTCGGTCAGCGAGTTGTCGACAGATCGACAGACCTAGGCCCACTCCGGCCTTCTTCACCTGGTTACTGATATCGCCCTGAACGAACGCCTCAAATACCTTGGACTGCATATCTGGTGCGATGCCTGGTCCGTTGTCAGTGACATCGAAAACGATGATTTTATAATCTGGGCCGTGAACCGCGTCATCAATCACCTTGGCTCGGAATACCATGCGCCCTCCTTCCGGTGTAAACTTGATTCCATTCGACATCAGGTTGAACACCACTTGAAGAATTCGGTTTGTATCACCACTGAACACCCACGGCTCAGTCTCGTCGGCTGAAACCACAAGCTCAATATGCTTGGCAGCACACTGCTCTGTGAAAATGGCGGTAAGCTGCGTGATGATGTCGGGCAAAGTGAAGTCGCGCAGCTCCAGATCGAGGTTCTCAACCTCATTTTGACTGAAGCTCAATAGTTCCGTCATCAGATGCAGCAGCAGTTCTCCGCACTTGAATATTGTGCGCAGTGATTGGTGTATCTGCGAGATATCGGTTTCCTCAAGGCACAAAGTGGCTGTCCCGATGATTCCGTTGAGCGGCGTGCGCAGCTCGTGCGTCACACGCGCCAAGAAGTGGGACTTAGCGGCATTTGCAATATCGGCCGCCTGTCTTGCCTGCTCAATCTCGGCTTTGCGAGCTTCGACGCGATCCTCCAAACGGCGGCACTGCTTGCGCAGCTCATTACTCATGGCATTGAACCGCTCTGTAATATCATCGAGCTCGTCACGCACATGTTTACGAAGCGGCACCTTTTCAGGTACTTTGAGCTCGGAGACTTCGCTAGTCTCGATGTGCGTACCTTGATTCACAGGCCTGAGCCACCACGGGAGTGGGAAGAACTTCCACCGGGACGGCGAAGGCTTTTCGTAAGTCGCAGCCATTTTAAGTCGTAGGATCTGGCGTGCGCCGAAACTCACAAACAGAAATGTGAATATGATCATACTTCCGCCGATCACACAGCTCGAAATAATGATATTGTTGCGCAGTTTATGCGGCATAGAGAACACAGCTTTATGCGACTGTAGCACCACAACATAATAGCTTGAGTTCAGAATCTGGAAAGGCGAAATCGAGATCATCGATTTTTGCGGGCCTTTGTTGTACTCCGCGATTGCTGACCCAGTGGTCAGTAGCTCATCGGCCATTTTAGGAGGCACGGGAAACGAATCACCCGGGTCTAGACTCGGGTTCTCATCATCAGTACTTTTGTAGCTGGGGAGCATTTGCGATAGCTTTGCCAGCAGTCCCTTGCTCCCGTTGTGCGTGTCGAAAGCCTGGGTGCTGTTTACCACGATGTTGTCGTCAAAAGGAATAAGCTGGTCAAAGACGGTCAGATTGTTACGCGCAGCACATAATGCCGCTGTACCAACTTCACTCGTAGCAGAGCTTAGCGACACTGAGGTCAATATACTTTGCAGTCGAAGTGCATTGATCAGGAACGTTGCGTAGCCGATCGTATGATTATTTGATGGGCTGGTAGAGCCACCACCGGTGTAAATGGATCCACCGTACTTTGCATCCCGCACTGGTAGTGTAAGACTGATCATATAGCTAGTGCCTCCTATTGGTTTCTGGGCACGTATTGGGCCGATGAATTGGCCGTTGCTCGCGTCGATGGCCGCGAGTGTATAATTGAGGTTACTTCCACCATAGGATAATGGTAGCAGTGCATGTGGCAGACCGGAGCGGTTTGTCAGTACTTTGGAATCGACCTCCAAAATTTCGAGACCATCCGGGAGATAAAGCTTCATGAGTAGGATACGATCAAGTCCAAACGAATCGTGGAGGAGATTAGCCGCCTCGGTAATCACAGCGTCGCTTGTATAGTTGTTGAAAATGTCAGTAATTGGACTCGAGTATGAGAGTCGCGAAAACGATTCGTAGAGATCGCTAAACTCTTGACGACACTCTTCACGCAGCATGCTCGAGTTCAGATCGAGGTTGTCTTGCTGTAAATGCAACAAAGTGTCGCGCGACAGTACGTAAATTGCAATGGCAAGAGATACGAGGCACACGAGCGTGAACAGACATACCGACACAGTTAGCTGCACCCTGATCCGCAGATCGGGCCTCCGCATTTGTGTGTGTGCGTATATCGAGTGATCCGGACGTGATTGCCAGGATCCCCTACTGCCTGGCTAGAATGGGGCCTCCGGTGCTTCTTAAGTTCACGCTGCTTAATCTTTCGTTCGAACCGCTTCTTCTGAACCACCCTATTTCTAGTGCATAAGCTTGGGTGGTAGATGGGTAAGGCGAATTTTAACACACTGAGGGACGCGAGGAGAGCTGCTATACCTAACTACCAGGGCAATAGCTGGGAGTGAGGTTGAGGGGGCTGGGGATGGAGTTAAAAAATATGGGAGGTGAGGTTGCGATCGAAAATGCACTTGTGGTTTGCTGTCATGAAAAAGTACCAGTATAATATTGATAATATATATGAATGCGATGAACTAAAACTAATTTCGAGTAGTTTGCCAGTTTATCGCGGTTGTCCTTTTGACTGCAAGGTTGACAGAACGATGTACAGGGCGTGCGCGATTAATATCGCGTCACCACCGGGCGGCTGATAAGAATTGGGACATCATCCGCGTCGTAGTCACGGGTAGTGAGAGAGATTAGACTCGGGGCGGGGAAATCAAAGCTCGAGAGATTAGGGGCCACTACCCTACGCAAGCCGGCTGCTCAGAGTGAAAAGTGGCAGGCGCCGTGTTGTATCACCTGACAGTCTAGACCCTGATGAGCCGGTGAGGCTGATGACATCTGCGTATGGTTCAGCTAAATTATCTATGCCATATGATTTTTTTTAATAGTGAAATATGTGATTATTGAGCGCTTAAGCCGGAGATATTTTGGAGAGCCACCCGATTAGTTGACAGGGGTCACGATAATTAACTCCTTCTTGGCAATTCCCAATTAGCCACAGCAGGCCTAGCCTGCCGAACACCCAACCCACATGAGAACGGACGCTGGTCGCGCCTGAAGTGGGCCCAAGCTATATCAATGTTGTGGCTTATGGATGCTCGTGATACATAAGGCCTTGCCCTTGACACATGTTCTGCACAGGGCAAAGCGCTCCGCGCCCTTTGAACAATTTTGTGGCAGATATAAAGCGCCAAACTAAACATTTTCTAACAGCACAATGGGTCATATTAGAGATGTGAAACTTCACAGGATTATCTAGAGAGTGCATATGTCTGCATGCGTCTTTTTGAGAATTCAATAAATGGCGTCTTGGTGATGATAAATGGAAAGAAACGAAATAATGAGTGTTTGACGTCGCGGAAATTTGATTGAATTGACCAGATACCCAAATATACGGAATATATACCTATCAAAAGTTTGAAAATGCCAATTTGAGCCACCCACTATTCCATATTTCGCCCATTATATTGATCTCGGGTCTTCTTACACTTGCTGCGAGAGGCCTCTTACATAAGGCCTAACCTCAACGGAAGTTCAATGCGGGGTCTCATCGGCTCCGATTTCACTCGGGAAGTTGCAGGTAGCAGAGCTATAACGGAAGCTTGAAGACATGATAAAAGCATATACTAAGTCTTTGGTGAAATTTAGTTACAGTATTGAGGCTCAAATGGGCCATTACCTCTAAATACACTCTGCTTCCCTTTCACTCGATGCACCTGAAAACCACAGCTCACATAGGGCTATGCAGGGTTATAGGGATCTCACCACATCGGAACAAATTATGGCTTACCCGCTCGGGTGTACCTGACTGCACAGATAGGCTTAGGGCGATAAATATCGCGATTCAGTCATGTGAGAGCCTGTAGGCCAAGTATATATAATGCAAGGCAATCTCGCATTTCTAGACGTCTCGGAATCTTTTGGAATACAATGGATTTGCTTCACGCCTCGAATACTGGGGCGCAGAGCTCTGATGACGAATTAGAGCCATGGAGCTCTAAGAATGCAGAGAAGCGTGAGTCACTTGAGCTAGTGCCTGGTGTTTTGACTACACCGGAGGCCGCAGAGGCCGTGGCTGAGCTTCCTCCTCCACCAGATGGGGGTATGTGGGCTTGGATGCAAGTCATTGCGGCATGCATTTGCAATTTCAACTCATGGGGCATAGTAAACTCCTTCGGTGTATACCAAGATTACTACCAAAAGGACCTGTTGAAGTCACATAGCCCCTTCCAGATTAGCTGGATTGTTTCATTGAGTGGCTCGCTGCTTCTCTTTGCCACTAATTTCTTCGGTGGTCTAGTTGATCTCGGCTATATGAAGCACCTTGCGCTGGCTGCCTCGCTATTGCAATTCTGTGCGCTCATGCTGCTGAGTTGGTCGAAAACTTATGCTGAAATCATTCTCACACAGGGTCTTTTTTCCGGCTTTGTAGCTTCGGTATTTTTTCTGATCAGCATCGTGAGTGTAGCCCCGTATTTCTCGAAGAAGCGTCCACTGGCCATTGGACTCGGAGCAACCGGCTCATCCTTAGGCGGAACAATGTACTCGTCGATTGCACGCAAATTGCTCGGTGAGGTTGGCTTTGGCTGGTCGACGCGTATCATCGCTTTCATCCAACTGGCAATGTGCCTAGTGATGTTTCTGTGTTTGAAACGCCGCCTACCTCCTAATCGTAAGCGCAAGGTGTTTTTTGCATACGAATGTTTCAAAGAGGCCGACTTCATGTTCTATGCATTGGGTGGCACGTGTGGTTTCATTGCATTGTACACATTCTATGTCTACTTCGAAAGCTACGCGCTCGTCAAAAAGCCGCAAGAATATTCCTTCTTGTACATGACAGCTATTCTAAACGCTGGATCGTTAATCGGCCGTGTGCTACCGGCCTATCTGGCGAACTTTGTTGGGCCGTTTAATGTGATGATCCCAGCTGAGGCATGTGCATTGGCCGTTGCATTCTGCTGGATATGTGCTGAAAACAAAGGAGGAATCATCGCGGTAGCCTTCATATTTGGGTTGTTCTCTGGGCCACTAATTGGCCTTCCTGGTGCGGTTGTCTCGTCATTAACCAAAGACTTCAATCGCCTTGGCATCCGACTCTCGTTCGCATTCACCTTCTTCAGTTTCGGAATTGTATTAGGACCGCCTCTTGCTGGTATCATTGAACGCCGCTATGGTTGGTTCTGGGTGCAGATGTATGCCTGCCTTGCTTGGCTTGGTTGCATGGTGTGTCACATCATCGCACGGCTGTGCAAAACTGGCTTCAAGCTTCGAGTGAGAGCCTGAGTTCTACACGTAGAGATCTATTATTTAAATAGAATATAAATTAAATGTACACGATATAAATAGCATTTTAATAGCATGAAACAAAAAATATCGAAGTATATTTGATTTAAGGTCTCTTAAAAATCATGCATATGTATCTACTCATAAGTGTGGTTCAGGGACGCATGATACTCCTCCGCCTCTTTCAGCGTACGGACGTTCGAGTTCATCTTGTTTACCGTTTCTTGATACTCGTCCGTGGGATCAGAGTCGTACACGATCCCACCACCTGCCTGGAGATACACCTGGCCATCTTTGTACATCATGGTTCTTAGTGCGATGCATGTGCTCATGGCATTCTTGTCATATCCCCAATGGCCAACAGCTCCAGCATAGGCACCGCGTCTCTCGCCCTCAAGCTCGCTAATTAGCTGCATGGCGCGAACCTTCGGGGCACCGCTCACCGTGCCGGCAGGGAAAATGGAGCGGAAAGCATCGAATCGCGTTTTCTCGGGGCGCAAAACTCCCGAGCACTGCGAGACAAGGTGAGTAACGTGTGAGAAACGCTCGATCTTCATCAAGTGATCGACCTGGCTCGACAAAGGCTCACAAACTCGGTTGATATCGTTGCGTGCCAGATCGACGAGCATTACATGTTCAGCACGGTCTTTAGTGGAGTTGAGAAGCTCATTAGCTAGCCTATCGTCCTCCTCGGCCGTTTGACCACGCTTCACTGTGCCTGCGATGGGATGCGTTATCACGCGGCCGGCTTCAATCTTCACAAGCACTTCGGGGCTCGCACCAATCAAATTAAATTCACCAAAGTCGATGTAGAACATATAAGGACTGGGGTTCACCGTGCGGAGTTGACGGTAAATGTTGAACGGGTGCAGATCGGTAGGGTGCACGACACGCTGGGAAGGAACAGTCTGGAACACATCACCGCGCTTGATATGGCCCTGGATTTTCTTTACAAAAGTCTCATAGCCCTCCTGGCCCACGTTTGACACAAACTTGTCGTTCGGTGTCACCTTGTGCTGTGGAACCAGGTACTGCGGGCCCTCGAGTCGCGCAATAACGGCATCCACAGCAGCTTCCGCTGCCGCGTAGGCCGCCTCCACATCGGTGTCTTCCTTGATATGTACATTGTGAATCACCTGGATCTTCTGGAACACATTGTCGAACGCCACCACTGTGTCGCACATCATAAGTATGGACTCAGGTATGTGCAAGGTATCTTTGAGATCGGTTTTTGTTTTAGGCTCGAAATACTTGATGCAGTCGTAAGCCACGTAACCAACGGCACCACCACTGAATTCGGGAACGGTTGGTGTTTTGTATAGTTTGTATTGATCGAGTTCCTTTTCAAGCGCGGATAAGGGATCGACTTCACCTAGAGCGGTACCGGCACCGGTCGTGATGATTTTCCGGGGATCCGTGCCAAGGAACGAATAGCGCTCGAGGCGCTCACCTCCAATGGCAGATTCTAGTAGAAATGAGGGCTTCGCTTCAGGTGAGCCGGGTCGTGCCACTTTGAGATAAGCATTATGGGGATTGAGGTCATCTGCGCGAATTGATTTAAAAACCACAAAAACGTTCTCGCCAGTTCCTTGCTCACGGGTCTGAGTGACCTGGGCCTTGAAGGCCTCCAAGTACGGTTGAAGCATGACTGATTAACGTAGGTGGGTGTGGGCAGGTACGTGTGCGGTATGCAGGTGAAATCTTCAGACACTCGGGGAGAGGTGGGAGCGCTCGAATCACCAGAAAGACGTTTGACCACCGCGAGGGTAAAAACAACCCAGCCCGGGTCCTTCTGCACTAGCAAATTAGCATGGCAGTCGGTCTGCGTAGCACTATGCGCGGGTATAGCTGGAAGCGGAAGTCCCAGCCCGGCGATCGTGGCCAACCCTACATCGAGCGTATCACGGGAGGAGAGCCAACCGGCGCTTGACTGGGGTGCTGTGTTCGCGATATAGGGCTGCGCGGTCTCTTAGTCATCACAAATATTTTTCACATCTGCAGCAGGAGAAACGAGAATAGCGTAGGAATAATGGGGGTGTAGGCCTTAGTCAACGAAATTCTATACACCCTTACCCGAATCTTGGGAGGTGCACTTTGGATCGCCATTGTGAAATTTGTTCACCACCATATCCGAAAGGTAAGAAAGGTAAATAAATCAGAGTACTAATGGCTCCAGTGGTATGTTAGCACGCTTTGCTGTGCTCACTGCTAAGCATTCAACTACAAATGAGCGGAGGTTCCCTTAAATGGGCCGACTTCCGGTCATTGTTGGGTGTTTTTTGCGGTGGGTTACATCAAAGGGTGATTTTTTTTCATTTTCAAGCGCAGTAGGCAGTTGCTAACATTTTATTAACAGAAGACAACCAAGAGTGGCAAGCAGGCCAAGAAGGTCGTTCTTGATGTCGGTCCCGCTAACGCGGAGGCCGAGATCATCAAGGTCCAGGACTTCGCTAAGTACCTTAAGGAGCATATCAAGGTCGATGGCCGCACTGGCTCGCTCGAGGACAAGATCAACGTTACCGTCAGCGGTAGCAAGATCACCATTACTAGCTACATCCCCTTCAGCGGCAAGTACGCTAAGTACCTCACCAAGCGTTTCCTCAAGAAGAATGAGCTCCGTGACTGGCTCCGTGTGATGGCCACTTCCCGCGGCTACTACGAGCTTCGCTTCTACAACCTCGCTAACGACGATGACGAGGAAGAGGAGGAAGAGGAGGAGGAAGAGGAGGATGACGAGTAAGCATCTCTCTCTCCACTTCTTATCTATTATAATATTCAATAATTCTTTTTAAATCGGATTTCGTAGTTGCACTGTGTAGGCACACGGCTAGTACAGTATGGCGTGCCTTGTTCGTCAGACTCTCTAGCTGATCGGGCAATGAAATCATACCGGGCTAGCATCCGGCGTGCAGCAGGTATTCACGACTTTACCTGGATTTATACGCGTAAAATATCTTGTTGGTTTGTTATTGACCGACAATTTTTTGGCTTTCAATGCAGCAATCATTGATGCCTTTGTTAACTTAAGTACGTCTATAAATTCGTAAAAAGTAGCGCATATTCTGAAGCTCCCACGGATATTCGATCTTCTCAGGTAGCCGATACCACTCCGAATCTGTGGAGTTCACCAGCTCCCACTTCCCCTTTGACAACGTGTAGTGTAATAGGTAGTGAACAGGGAACGTCTTCGTTCCGATCTGGATCTCAGAGTACGACCCTGCGCTCTCAATTACCACAAACAATGCACCTTTGGGTAATCTGCTGAGATCACGCAGCATATCCACATAGCCTCTTTTGGACTGGGCCGCGAGCTCATTCGTGGTGAACAAGCACGTCACCAGCTGGTATCTACTGAGATCAATCTCTTTTATAAGTTGCATGGCATCACCCTCCTTAAAGCTAAGGCTCTCTAGGTTCAAATATGGCCGCAATTGGTTGGTAACAGGCTCCCAATGGGCCACATCCATGGCCAATACTTCTTTTGCTCCCAAGTGGCTGAGCGCCACGATCTCGGCTCCGGCTCCACCACCAATGCACAATGAGTTACAATGCTTGCTTAGAAGGTCTCTGGTGGCATCGTATTTGCCTAATATCGATGCATATGCCAAGGCCCGGGACGGCGACCAGCGCACGATGTAGGCCTCGAGATTCTGGGGGCTGCCGAACGCCTCTAAATAGCTTCGCCGATATAACGCATCCTTGACTTTCTGAATGCGGTCGTAGAGCTCAGGATCACGCAAGGTGTCGCGAAATGCGGTCGTGAAGGCCGCTAAGATATCCTCCATGATCCAACCCTGCGTCCTCCAAGCTGGACAAAATATTTATTCACTTAAACCACCTGAATCCGGCACTACAGCATTAGACCCACTATTTCTGTGGTACAAGCAGTTAATATTTAAAAAAATTAGTTATTAATTATGTAGGTATCTATAAATATATATGTTGCAAGTGACGATTACGCTAGACCGCTGGTGGCAGGATGAAACTTTTACCGTTTGCTCTGGCAGAACTTGTCCCGCAGCTCGACAATCTCATATACACCGCCTTCGTCGACCACCATGCTGTATGTCTTTTCCATGACGTCCGTAACCTCGCGGCGTTCCACCACTTTCCCATTTACCGTGCGTGTGTACACGAACGCAAACGGAGCAGTGCCCTCGAACGCGAACCCGAGGCTGATCTGGTCGCCCTGGTAGATGTTGAAGTGCGGCTCTTCAGTGATTGTGGACTTAGGCAGTGCATGGAACATCAAGCCCACATCCGTTTTGCGCCGGCAGCCCTGGCTGTCTTTGAGCGAGAGGAGCGTGAGGTTCCCCGGCTTGGTCACGCGCTTTTCAAACGCAGAGGTCACCGTTTCGTGGCGCCGCTTGCCTCCGCTCACACTATACTCGACCTCGAGCGCACCTCGGGCCTTCAGCGGAATCACGGCCGTTTCGCCGACGCAGTAGTCGTGTTTTGCGAGTTCCGGCACACGCGGCGACTCCAGCACCTCGATATGTGCCGTGCTGAGTCCGACCGTTGCGGTGCACCCGAAAGTATCGCGGGCACCAATCAAACGCACGGTGTTGCTGCCGCGGCGCAGTTTGGTCACGTCGATGTCCAGCTTGCGACTGCTGGACGAGCGGCTGCCGGAAGCAGTGTGTGGCGCCACGTGGCGTTCGCCCGCAACTTCGTACTCGATGTCAATGTCACCAGTCACACTGACCGGCAGGGACACGCTGCCCACGCCTTCACATACGCGCAGCGCGTGTGCTTTGGTGAATGCCACCTGCCCGGCGGGCCGCACGAGGTGCCGGTGCTCCCACACGTGCTTGGCGTCGAATTCCGGGTAGCGCCGGTCCATAAGCCAGAAGTAGTGTGTGTAAGTACCTGCAGCGAGGCTCGCCAGGTCGATCGAGACATCGGTCGCGTTCGACTCGATCGTGCGAAGCTCACTGAGGTTCGCCGGATCGAGCGCTTCGTGCACTAGCGTGAACGGCGCCTCACCATCAACGGTGAGCAGTAGTTTGGACGGGGTGTTCAAACAGACGCCGTCCCGAGCGGAGTTGCTCGTCCCCGAAGAAACAGAGGCAGACGCCGACGAGGAAATCGAGGACGAAATCGAGGACGACATCGAGGATGAGGCCGAGGATGAGGCCGAGCTGGCTGAGCTTGAGGCGTCCGCGTCGCACTCGCTTCCGGCACACGAGCGCATCTGCAGCCGGGGACGTTCGTACAAATTGATGCTCACTTCGTCGCCGGCGACCTCGCTGCCGCACACCGTATCCCGCAGTTCTTTCAGGCGGTAGGTACCCGGCCTCGTGGCCACAATAGTGTCCTCCGCGGTACGCAGCGTCTGCGTGTATGCCGTCGACTTCCCGTTGAGCTCGTGGGTGAACACGACCGTCACGGGGTAGCGTACATGTTCGCCCGACAAGGGCAGCGCGAGCCGCACGGGGTCCGCTGATTTGTAGTTGCCCGGGGACGTGAACCCGAGCTTTGCGACGTGGGGGAACACCGCCACGTCGGGCGTGCGCTGGCCGAGGTTGATCACGCAGCCGCGGCGGTCCGTCAGCGAGTCCAGGCGCACGAAATGCCGTCCCTCGTCCACCGTCTGCTCGAGACACACGTTAGACGAGTCGGTGACCACAGACTGAGACTCGCCGTCGTCGAGGCGGTAGTTCAGTGTGAACGGCCCCGCGCCGCGGACGCGGACGTCCACCGCCAGCGTCGTGCCGCAGACGGTCGTGGACGCTACAGGGCTCAGATCGGCACCAGGCAGCTCGCTCAGCACCTGCTCGAAATTCGCGTCGCTCAGCGCGTGGCGGCGGTACTTGTCCTCAACGCTCACCACCTCGTATACGTAGCTGCCAATATCCTTAGGCCGGAACTCGATCACGCCGGTGAACTTCGCAAATGTAGCCACCTTGTCGCCGAGTGCGCGGCCGTTCTTCTTCGTGCGGTACGTTACGCGGAACGGCGCCGTGCCGGCCAGCTCCAGGCGCGCGTTGGCACCCATCGGGCCCGCGCACTTGTCTTCCACGACCTCGAACTGTGCAGAGGCGTCAACCGCCGGCGGCTCGAAAACCTCGATCTCGGACTTGCGCGGAACTGCCGCGGGCTGGCCGCACCGCGCGCCCACCACGGAGGTCAGCACATACTTGCCAACACTGGCCAGTTCCAGACGGTGGGTGCCGGTGTTCGCGACCTGCACCTCGACGTCGGTGTCATCAGGGCGGCGCAGAGCAATTCGGAATGGCCGGTCCTGCGGGCTGCCGCTCACCTCGATGTTGGCCACGACGTTCTTGCCGACCTTGGCCAGGGGGCCCTGGCTGGAGAACCGCACGCTCGGGAGCGGAATTACGTCTGCCTTTACTTCGTCGCGCACCGAGTGCTTGGGTTGCGTGCCCAGCGCGTCTTCAACGGAAGCGATGGTCACGCCGACTTGGCCGCCCGTGTGGCTAGAGACAGCCGGCTTCGTCACGACGTAGCGCAGCGTCTGTACAGCGTCTTCGGAGGCCGCCTCGCCGAGCTTAACCGCCAGACCGTCAACATTGACGGTGAGCGGCGCCACACCCTCGGCCGTCACCTCAGCGGAGAAGTTGGTGCCGCTACACACGGGGCCGTTCAGTGCCGCCAGTTTCACCTGGGGACACGGCGGAATCACCACGCGCTCGCGCACGATCTTGACTCTCAGCCCGGTTTCTTCGTCCGTGATCCGGTCAAGGTAGTAGGCGCCAGGCTTGGTCACAGGGATATACAGCTTGCCATCCTCGGTGGGGAATGAGGAGAGCTGGCGTCCGCTGAACTTAAGCGTCTCGTACTGCGCCGTATTGCCAAGCTCTGCCCGGCTCAGGCTAACGGCGGATGGCCATGTGTTCTCGAACGCGAGGCGCATGTAAACCGGCTGCTCCGGTCGCCTCTCGACACACAGCGGCGCAATGGTGTCCAGCTTCGCCAGCGCCTCGGGCAGGATATCCACAGTATACTTGCCTCGAATATAGGCATCAGGTGTCGATTTAGGGCGCAATATCCACGCCACGGGTTGGAGCACGAGCCACAACAACCAGAAAAACCATCGCGCATCCACAAATATTGTGTAGTTCGCCACCACGGCCATAACCAACTGGATCTTTACGACTCTGGACTTAAATCGGAGTCGAGGGATGCCGAAAACAGGAAGAGCGAGCAGGAACACCGCGTCCAGCACGGAGAAACCAACAAATCGCCCCGTTGTTTTGGGGCTGGCGAGCTTGAAGCCCTGGAGAAGGAAAAAGACAGACGCGGCGAGCAGACGCTGTGTCGGCGCACCAATACGACTCGTCGGCACGAGCGTAGCCGGCGCCGTCTTCTCAGGGATCGACTGGACTCGGTCCCATGGCCTGGGCTTCCCGGCTGGCTTGGCAGGCATGAAAAGATGGAAACCCTAACGGGCGTAAACAAACCGCCCGAAAATCCACACGCAAAGACCACACGTGTAACCAAAGCACTCAAAGAAACGCATTAGGAGCGACCAGTGAGCGAGAAAATGAAAGTATTACATTAATTGACTGTGATTTGTCGTCTTTGGGAATATGGCCCAACAATACTGACAAATTAGACTAACCACTTCACAGATCAAGGGCTGACAAGCGCAAACAACTGTAGATGACTCTCAAAGAGCAAAACATCATTTTCACGTTATACTGAATAGACTCTTACATCTCATTTTAAGTAGATTTAATTAGATCTGAGTTACAAACCTAGTGAAATTACTGATCCGCAGATGGCAAGCTACTTAGTCTCCTAATCCGAACCCCGGCGCTGGTCACGTGGTGCTATACGATCACCTTTGTTGGTATGTCGTCCATTTTCAAATGTATTAAGCCACCATTTCACTATATTAAAGCTGGTATCCCAAAAGACTCGATTTTATGTACATATTTTACATCCGACTTCTCAATATTTAGCTTATTAGAACCACAGAACGCTGGTCTGGCATTTGCATATTGCGGGTGGGCGAGACCGCACCCGGCGCCCTGACCCTTTGAGGTCCCCTAGAAGTCCCCAGCATTTTCCCAGCCACTACCCAGACCGCCTAAACAGCGTCATCCGCTTCCAACCTCCCCCACCTTACTCTCTTTACTCACACAACAACATTTTTCGAATACCACGTGCATGGACCAATTGGACAGCATTGGTGGTTCACGCTTGCGTGGATTCTCGTTCCGCAAGGCCTGGAGTGTCCTAAGGACCTACGCTAGTTTCATAGGCCCCGGTATCCAGGTCTCCGTCGCGTACATGGACCCAGGCAACTACTCGACTGCTGTATCAGCCGGTGCGAGCTATGAGTACAAACTACTTTTCATCGTTCTCGTGTCAAACTTCTTCGCTGTCATTCTCCAGATTCTCGCCGCACGGCTTGGCGCCGTCACCGGCCTCAACCTTGCTGAAAACTGCCGTAAACACCTTCCCCGTTGGCTGTGTATCGCGCTATACGTATGCACAGAGATCGCAATCATCGCCACCGACCTCGCTGAAGTTGTCGGCACGGCGATCTCGCTCAATATCCTATTCAGAATACCATTATCCGTTGGCGTCATTCTCACCGTTGTGGACGTGATGGTCGTGCTGGCCGCCTACGACCCCAAGGGACCGATGTGGGTT
The DNA here is from genome assembly GCA_030562965.1 of Starmerella ratchasimensis. Lineage (NCBI taxonomy): Eukaryota > Fungi > Ascomycota > Dipodascomycetes > Dipodascales > Trichomonascaceae > Starmerella > Starmerella ratchasimensis. Next base: position 194,711 of record JAKUAQ010000008.1, read on the forward strand.
GTGCGCTACTTTGAGTACTTCGTGTCTGCACTGGTGGTTGCTGTGGTCGCGTGCTTCTGCGTCGAGCTCACGAAAATCCACCCCGAGAACCCGGGAAACATCGCCCTTGGTTTCCTGCCCAGCCGCGAGCTGTTCGAGCACAAAGCCGTGTTCTTGAGCTGCGCAATCCTCGGTGCAACGGTGATGCCGCACTCGCTCTACCTCGGCAGCGGTATCGTGCAGCCCCGCCTGCGTGAATACGACGAGAAGCACAACCGCCTTAACTCGCAAGACAAGGTCTACCAGCCGAGCCTGAGTGCCATCGAGCACTGCATGCGCTACACAATTGCTGAGCTCGTGATCAGTTTGTGCACGGTCGCTGTGTTCGTGAACGCCGCGATTCTGATTGTGGCCGGTGCTACGATGTACCACACCGAGGAGGCGTACGACGCGGATCTGTTCAGCATCTACCGCATCCTCGGCTCGCTACTAGGCCCTGCTGCCGGCACTGTGTTCGCGCTGGCCCTCCTCTTCTCTGGCCAGTCGGCCGGCGTCGTGTGCACGCTGGCCGGCCAGATGGTGAGCGAAGGCTTTGTGGAGTGGTCCGTGCGCCCATGGCTACGACGCATTATCACTCGTTTGCTGGCAATTGCGCCGTGCCTGGTGATGGCGCTGACCGTTGGCCGCCAGGGCCTGGCGTCGGTGCTGAACCTGTCGCAGGTCGTGCTGTCGATGCTGCTGCCGTTCGTGTGTGCGCCGCTGATCTACTTCACGGCCTCTCGGCACGTGATGAGCGTCCCGGTGCAGTCCGACGAGGTTGGTCTTGCCGGTGAAGCGCCCGGCGCTGCCGACGTGAACCTCAACAGTCCCAACGGCAGCATGTCCGATGGCGGCGCTCTGCCGAGCCTAGGCTACATGCGCCTGGAGTCCGAGTCCGGACAGCTGTACAAGGACCTGAGCTCGTCCAAGGTGCTGAAGTTCCTTGGCATAATGGTGTTCGTGATCGTTTGTGCCTTGAACCTGTTCCTCCTGATCAGCATGGCACTGGGCGTACAGGACGCCGGTGTGTAAGTGCAGCCGCAGTCATAGGATGAATGCGGCCAGCTGTGAAGCAGTGATGATTGCTATTCTACATCCAGCGACACACACCCCTAACGCGACCTATTCGCGTACAGCAAGCACACGCTGCTACTAATTCACAGCATGCACCTAGCCGACGTCCCTACGTCGCATATTTATTATTCTCTGTAACGATATCATGCATAACATTCCACATCTATTCATTATAATACAATATACAGCCAGGAGCCTCCCAAGGCGTCACCATTCCGGTCATTATTCCCATCAGCACGAGTGCTCACGACTTCGGCGCACTGGGCGCTGTTCTCTTCTGGCGCTGGCGCTATTTCCTAGTTTGCCTGGTGCTTGGCGCCTCCTACTGCCTGTTCTTCACCTTAGCGGCGCCCGGTCATGCGCGTTCGGTGCCGTAGGCCCGCGATCGTGTGCAGCCGCATCGACGACGGCTGCTGCGGCAGCGGGGCGAAGCCGCCCTGCATCGACTGCATCTGCAGCGCCGGGTCCGTGGCCGGAGGCAGCGTGCCGCCGTAGTTGCGCATCAGCACCGGCATGCGCGGGTCCAGCGGCAGCTGCGTCTGCTCGGGCGTGGAGTCCTCGACGAGGCGCGAAAGCATGTTGCTGATCTTGAGCGCGGTGTGGCGCTCGGTGTCGGTGATCTCCTGGAACTCGAGAGGCTTCGCGAGGCGCGCACGCTGGTGCTCCTGTAGCTCCAGCAGCAGCGCCGACACGAGCGCCGTTTCGTCGCCGGCCTGGCGCGCGCTGAGCTCGTCGTCGTCCACAAAGCTGTACGGCGACCACCGCAACAGCGCCTCGAGCTCCTCAGGCTGCAGCGGCGAGGGCCGCGGCGAGCCAGACTCGCTAAGCGTGTCGCTGTCGGACGCGGCAGCACTGTTTCCGTCCGCACTGCCGTCGACAGTCTCGCCACCCGCACTGTCGGCGCTACCTGAGCTGCCGGTCTGGGCACTTCCGTCACTTCCTGAGCTGCCGGTGCTCTCAGTTCCGGAGCCAGCAGTGTCTCGGCTTGAGGCGGCGAGGGCCTGGCTCCGCTGCAGCCACACCTCGCTCGCGTCGCGGTCGGCCACCACGGACCCCGCAGAGTAGATGCTCGGCGCGAACGTCGCGTACGAGTCCTGGCCCGTGAGCCACATCGGCGGCGGCACGACGTGCACGTTGGGATGCACAAACCGCGACATCATGTCCGACGGCACGAAGTACGGCTGCGGGTTGTTCGGGTTGAGCGGTGAGGCCGCGCCCAGTGTCGACTCCGTCGCCTTGGACACGTGCGGAAGCAGCCGCGTCGTGTGCACGCTGCCGGCCACTGCGGTATCGCGCGGATCAATGGGTGCCTTGTTCGTGATGCTCGTGAAAAGCGGCCCCGCGCCGGCCGTCACCCAAAACGATTCGGTATTATAGTCCTGCACCTCGGCGCTAATTTTCTGGAAGCCCTGCGAAATTCGCGTGAGGTTCTCGTCCTCCTCTTCGGTGCCCGAGCCCAGCTTCACGAGGCCCAGACGATTGGCCTCGCGCAGCAGCAGATCGGCGGCAAACTTAAACAGCTGAGAGACCTCGGCGTACTCAGCGGAGTTCTGCGGGAACTGCGCCACAAGCACGGCGAACACGAGCTTCAGGTCGTGGTAGAACGCGGCAGGATCTGAGTAGCTGCCGCTCTCGAGTTTGGCGGCCAGGCTCGTCGTGGGCGGTGCGCTTAGCACATCGGCGACGTCGGTATTCTCACTGCCTTCAGGCAGCAGAACGGCGTCGGCGGCCGCGTGGCCGGGCTCCGTGCTGCGGAGGACCGCCAGGAAGTCCGCGTACAGATCGGAGAGCATGAGGATCGGATGGGGCAGGGGCAGCCATATCACCTAGACCACCCAGACGCGATAGCGTCCAGAATGACCCAAACAGCCAGTGTAAATTCATTAAATAAATTAATTAGTGGAGTATTATTGTACGCTGTATCTGAGAATGGTACACTTCTTTAGGAAAGCAAATCTTAGCGTTCGCTATGTAATTAGTCTATGTGTTTAGGCACGGGGGTAGTAGTACACCTCGTCAGCGGTACGGCCGCGGACCCACTCGGGCTCGCTGCCCTTCTGGTAGATGTCGGCGAACAGCACCTCGGGGGTGTTCTCGGGGTGAGGCGCAGCCTGGGCCTTCTTGGTTTCCTCCTGGATGAGAGCACGGACCTCCTTCTCGATCTGCTTGACCTCCTCCTCGGTGGCGACGCCGAACTCGATCAGACGGTCCTTCATGCCGGTGATCGTATCGTGGCGCGAACGCATGCGCTGGATCTCCTCACGCGTGCGGTAGGTGGTGCCGGGGTCGGACATCGAGTGGCCACCGTAGCGGTATGTCTCGTACTCAAGGACGAGAGGGCCGTTGCCGCTGAGGCACCACTCACGGGCGAACTTTGAGGCAGAGTAGACGGCAAGCACGTCCATGGCGTTGACCTTAAGACCAGGGATGTACTGACCACGCTTGTAGAACTCGGCAAGGGCCGACGAGCGGGAAGCAGAAGTACCCATGCCGTACTTGTTGTTCTCACAGGCGAAGATGCAGGGCACATTCCACAGCTTGGCCATGTTGTAGGCCTCGAACACCTGGCCCTGGTTGGCGGCACCATCACCGTACAGAGTGAACGTCACGTTGGGCTCCTCCTTGTACTGGTGGGCGTACGCGAGACCAAGACCCAGAGGAACCTGGGCACCAACAATACCGTTACCACCGAAGAAAGTACGCGTGTACATGTGCATCGATCCACCTTTACCCTTAGACACACCGGTGGAGCGGCCCATGAGCTCGGCCAGAATGGCCTCGGGGGTCGCACCACGCGTGTACTCGAAGCCGTGGCAGCGGTACGACGTGATGACAGTATCATCCTTGTGCGAAGCCTCCTCGATGCCAATGGCGACAGCCTCCTGGCCGATCGACAAATGGCAGAAACCGTGGATCTCCTTGGCCTTGTACAGAGCATCAGCGCTCATCTCGAGACGACGAACCATGTTCATCTGACGGTACATCTCGAGCAACCGCGTCTTTGAGAGGTGGAGCTCCAACTCAGGACCGTTGTCAAGCATGTAAGTCTGGAAGCTCGACTCAGGGAGAGTGATCTTGATATCGTCAGCAGTGGCGTCCGGGTGATCTGACGGCACAGCGGTGGCACCGAACGAGTCCGTGCTCACCGAGCGCACAGCCTGAAAAACGGCGTTGCGGCCGCCGGTCTTACCGAGCACAGAACGGAGGCTCAACATGACGGATCTCCGGAAAGTATGGTTGGGGAGGAAGAGGCGTGGTGCGGAAAAATCGACCCTAGCGTGCACTCCCAGCGTGTGGTTGTGCGGTTGTGGTTTGTGCGGTTGTGGTTGTGTGTGGATCGTTGTGTATGGTCTTTAACGCGTCCCAACGTCCTTGATGTGGGCAAGGCACCGGGCAATGGCCGACAGTTGGGGCGGCATGAACACTGCTGCTTATCATGGAGTCCTGAAAATTCAGTCCCAACCCGGCCATTTCGTATGCACACACCAGATCAAGCTGGATCGGTCAGATCATTCCTCTCCGCATACCCTAAATAGTAAATAAAAGACACTAATTACATCGAAAGGCGGATGTCCTTCGTGGCAACCAACCTCGTGCACCAGCAATTGTGGACGCAGGTCACAGACTATGAGAAAAATGGGTTCCTGTTCTGTGAAGGTATGCCGCCGCAAAAGCTGCACCCCGACGACCATGAGATCACCAAAGAAACGGTTCTCATATCTCAGGTAAGTCAGCAGTGGACCGTGGCCGACTGGAAGCGCGTGTTCGACGCCATAAACAAGGAACGCATCGTAATGGCGATGGTGACGAACGACTCGACGGTCGTATACTATATGGTATATCGCGGTCTGAAAGTCCCTAGGAAGAATTAACAAAACCCATTATTTATTCTGTTTGTATAATTTATTATTGCATTAATGTCCTAAACACGATCTTCTATGAATGGTCCATTACACTACGCGGTTTTTCGCATAGCCAATATAAGCCATGGTGGTATTCCACAGGCTGTATGCTCTCTCATCTGGAACCGTCGTCAGCTTTGCAAGCTGGAAGTTCTTGGCGCGGCCCTGATCACGCAGCTGAGCCAAATCCGGTCGCTCACCGATCAGCGACTCGAAGGGCTTCACTGGCAGCCGCGTCAGGCCCATGAGCACAAGATTTGCTGCCAGCAGCATCTCAGCCGCGTTGCCCGGCGCCAGCGATTCCAGCGCAGGCCGTGACGTATCCACGATCTCCACAAAATCGGACACCCGGGCCATTGCCTGCTTCGGCAGGTCTTTCGCCTTCGACTGGATCTCGTTCTGTTTTATCATGGCCTCGTGAAGCTTGTTCACCGGCTCTGTGCCCGTCTTTTTCTTGTCCGCTTTGCGCACCGGCTGGTTCGCTTTAGCGGCACGTTGCAGCGCGATTGCGGCGTTGTACTGCATCGGAAATGGCACGGCGCCGCTGATATCCGGCCGCGTGACGCTTTCGTAGTTTTCAGGGACGACAAACAGTGTCCATTGCGTGATCACAGCCAAACGCTGGTAGAACGCCAGCAGCCCGAGCTCGAGCGGCTCGAGCGACCGCTGCATCACCAGAGCAGCAATCTCGGGCAGGCCAGCCACTGCCGTAGGCTCCGCGGCCTCGGTATCGAGCAGAACAGGCAGTGTGTAGGTTGGGCTCAGGTGGACGTTGCCGCTAGACATGATCGCGATGTCCAGCACGCTATCTTCACACAGCCACACGGCCGCTAAACATGACGGATCGAGCGTCGGCGCCCCGCCAATGGGCGTCGCCACATGCAGTTCATAGCGAGCCATATAGATGCGGGCCTTATATGAGTACCCTATATGAAATGAGGTGGAGGGGGTACGGGTGAACGGATCAGAGCGGTTTACGGCACGTCAGGTAGCGGCTTCACCAGTGCACACCATGAACGTCTAACTCCGCAGACTTTCGAAAATGTGCTTGAAACGAGAGTTTAGAAACGATTCATAAGAGTGAGCGCGGCCACTCACAGGCGTGCTCGTGGCAACCCTATGCAGGAACTAAAGGAAGAATTAAATAAATAAATATGTCGAAATTATACGCACAATTAGTGCATGCGCATCAGAAAATAAAAAAAGGATCAACAGTGAGGTCAGTGAGCTTGCACCACAATTACTGCGTGCTGCGACTAGCCTCCATCGCTGCTCTGAAACTGCTGCGCGGCTTTACGCGCACTTCTTCTTCCTTCACCTTCACGATCTGTACGTCGCCTTCGTGGCCAATGTTCTTTGCCATGGAGAGGATATCGCGGCGCGGCCGCGGGCCAAGCCAGGGGGCAGCTTTCTTTTTCTTGCCGAGCGACAGCTTGAGGCTCAGCTTTTTAGCGCTGCGCGAGTCATCAGGCGGCGGCGTACCAGGCAAGGCACCGGGAGAGGCCGAGTCAGTTGGACGACGGCCCAGATTGAGCTGCAGGCGCAGAGGCCGTGGTGGCTCGACCACCTCCTCTTTGATTTCGTCCTTCACTATAACATCGAGATGACCCGGATCGAAATTGTCGGGAGCAATCTCATCACCATCACCACCGTCCTCGCGGATCTCACGGTTGAGGTCGGCCAGCTGTTGCGTGTCCACAAACACCATGTCGTTCGATGACTCTGGGAGGTTCTGGCGGAGGGAGATGATCGATGCCGAGCCTTTGTCACCCAGCAGCCGCTGAAGCGCGCGCTCGGCCAGCCGACCCTCCTCGACAAGGCTAACGCGCACCTCGCGCAAGTCGCGCACATGGCTCGAGTGACTTTCTGAGTGCATGTAGGTATGATCTGCAGGTAGTGGAGGCATCCACGACGGCATGTATAGCGCAGGAAGGCGTGTGGACTCGACCAGAACGTTAGGCTTGTCGAAAAACACGCGCGAAGCCGGCGCAACATCTTCCTCATCCGGGTCGAAGTAAAGTGAGTTCAGAGAATCGACAGGCTTCGAGTTTTCAATTTCGGGCATCAGCTGGGCCTCATGTAGCAGATCCACCACGTTGATCTGGTTGAGGTGCAGCAGCAGCGCCAGATCAGCAGCGCTGGGCGACAGTCGTCGCTGCATCGCGCTCAGCCGCTGAAGGTGGGCGATGAGGCTTCCAAAGTATTCTTCTGCACGTGCCACAAGTTCATCCAGCATCCCTTTCTCGAACACGGTCTCCTCGGGTACGCGCGCGCCGACCACGGCGAGCACGCAACGGCGGAAGATGCCGGCAAGGTAGTCGCGGTGGGTGTCGACCTGCATGCCGTAACGCCGGTCGTACACGGTCTAGTAGACGGATAAAATGGAGGCTACGTCGCAGACTGGGCGATTCGGGGCCAGGTCTCTCGGGGGACGGGCAATGCGGCTTCTGATCCACAGCTGGCTAGGCGATGTATGCTCCTGGGTTTGCCAGCCATAGCAGGGCATGTTGGGTTGGGCCCGGCAAGGCTATGGCTGGCGGGGCTGGCTGGGAGGTAAGGGAGAAAGTGAAATTTAGGCGTCCGACAAATAAATATTATTACACTGTCGGCAACAAGGCAGTGGAACCACATACACCGGACAGCCGGCTAATTTATTTATTGTCTACGCACCTTATTTATTGGCCCGCTTGGAACCTGACTCCTAATTGACTTTCTTATGTCACAGCCCAACGTCAATGCGTTGGTCGCTGCTAGCCATGCCGATCCGAAACTTGAGGGGCCGGTCTATGTGCAGATCGCCTTGCAGAAACCGGCTGTCTCCCACCGCCAGGACCACGCGCTGCTGGCAACACTACCCAACAAGTTCCGACGCAAGGACGAATTGATGTCCTGCCTGGTAGTAAAGGATCCAAGCCACCCCATATCTTCCAAACTACTCGACACGCCCACCACAAGCACCCTGTTTGACGAGGTTATTGGCGTAGGTAAGCTTCGGAGACGTATAGCCCATGGAAAAAAGAACGCGAAAACTACAAAACAGGCAGAACAGTTTGCCCAGACGTTCTCACAGATATTTGTACAGGACAGAGTTGCTGAGCCGCTCAAGGAAGCACTTGGCATCGGTTTCTACAAGCGTTCGCGAAACCTCCCGATCCCTATCAAGATCGAGCTTGACTCGCTCAACAAAGAAGACTACCAGCGCCAGCTTAAGGCTGTGGTGAGGGCCGCAAGCCAGAGCGCCCAGATTATCCTAAAACCAGACAGCAAACTAAGTAGTGTGAGGGTGGGGCACACAAAGATGGATGCGAAGAAGCTCGCAGCGAATGTGGACGCACTTGTGAAGTTCGCGAAGGCTCACATTCCTGATGGATTGGGGGCATCGGCCACATTTTACATCAAAACAGCCGATAGTTCGGCATTGAAACTAGACACTTAAGCAAACATCATCCATTCGGCAGCTAATAGATGGTACTTGTATGACTAGGACGATCCTAATGTAGGCCATTCAAATGAAAGGGACAAAATTGATGATCCGGTTGGATGCCTATATATAATTTATTTTTCGGATACATCGACCATTCTTTTTCCATCGATCCACACATATGGTGGTCCATACATGGCGACCATATTTTGATCACCACAAACCTATATCTTTGGCACTCAGCAAATCTAGGGTTCCCTGATGGCCGGCGCTACCCGCGTGAAAGATGTCTCCGTCGCGCGGCCCATAATGTATGGGAACTTCACCGTTCCTCTTGAGAGCAAAGATCGACGCAAAGACACACCAGTAGATCACACACACAAATGGACAGTGTTTGTACGGGATCCAGCCGGTAAGGACGATCTGAGCTACTTCATCAAGAAGGTCGTGTTCAAACTGCACGACACGTACCAGCAGCCGCACCGCACGATCGAAAAGCCGCCTTTCGAGGTTACTGAGACCGGATGGGGTGAGTTCGAGATTCAGATCCGGATCTACTTTGCTCCTGTGGCCGGTGAGAAGCCCGTCATGCTGTATCACCACCTCAAGCTGCATCCCTACGGTCCCGAGTTCAAAGAGAATCCCCCACCGATGCTGCCGACCGGCGTGCCTGTGCCTCAAAATGTCGAGAGTGTGGTGTATGACGAGCTCGTGTTTGTGGAACCGACCGAAGGCATGCTGGAGCTGATGGTGAGCCGGCCCGGAAACCTTCTGCGCAAACAGTCCGACGTGCCGAGAATTTTGCCGTTTAGCTATAGCAGTGAAAAACAGGAGTTCGATCGCGTAAACGAGGCGGCTGACGTGATCCGCAAGCAGCTGAAAGAGACTCAGACCCGGATCAAGGAACTCGAAAAGCGCAGAGATGAGCTGCAAGAGCAGATTTAGGGGATCAGAATGATTGCGGTCGGGATTATTTATTAGACAATGGCTGCGACCTACACCATTTAGGATGTAGCCGCTTAAGAGATGTATTATAGTATTACGACGAACTAATTGGGCAATGAAGAACAAAAAGGCACTAGATTATGAAGCTATACGGCTTTCTAAATCTACATATGTCCACTACCGCACTCAAAGTACTTATTATACCGACCAAGCCGTCTGGTGTCGAAACTATTTGGGGCCCGCAGCGCTAGGTTAGGGCACATGGTGGATCTAGATCGCTTTCTGCCGGAGCGAGGCTTCTACCTCGCTCTGGGCCTCGAAGGCTCGGCGAATAAGCTAGGTGTCGGCATTGTACGCCACCCGCGTGGCCAGCTGGCTGACGGTAACCGTGCGGTCGTGCTCAGCAACATCCGCGATACTTATAATGCCCCCGCCGGCGAGGGCTTTCTGCCGCGTGATACTGCGAAGCACCACCGCAATTGGGTCGTGCGCCTTGTTCTGCGCAGCTTGGCCGAGGCCGACATCTCTCCTAGCGATCTCGACTGCATTGCGTTCACACAGGGACCCGGAATGGGTGCCCCGCTTCACAGCGTCGTGGTGGCCGCACGAGTGCTCAGCGTCTTGTGGAGCGTGCCGCTGGTCGGCGTCAACCACTGCGTCGGGCACATTGAGATGGGCCGCGACATCACCGGAGCCGAGAATCCCGTGGTTTTGTATGTAAGTGGCGGCAACACCCAGGTCATCGCGTACTCACACCAGCGGTACCGCATTTTCGGTGAGACGCTCGACATTGCGGTGGGCAACTGCCTGGATCGGTTTGCCCGCGTGCTGAAAATCAGCAACGACCCCGCGCCAGGCTACAACATCGAGCAGCTGGCGAAGCGCGGCACCAAATATGCTGCGCTGCCTTACGCCGTGAAAGGCATGGACATCTCGATGAGCGGCATCTTGGCGCAGGTCGAGCAGCTGGCCAAGTCCGGCAAGTACTCGCCCGAGGACCTGTGCTTCTCGCTGCAGGAGACGCTGTTTGCCATGCTCGTCGAAATCACAGAGCGAGCCATGGCCCACGTTGCTTCGAACCAGGTGCTCATTGTGGGCGGTGTGGGCTCGAACGTGCGGCTTCAAGAGATGATGGGGCTCATGGCAAAAGACAGGGGTGGCTCGGTGTTCGCGACGGACGAGCGCTTCTGTATCGACAACGGCATCATGATCGCGCACGCCGGTCTTCTCGGTTACCGCGTGGGCCAAACCACGGCAATCACGGACTCCGTGTGCACGCAGCGGTTCCGGACAGACGACGTGTGGGTGCAGTGGCGCAATTGAATGGAGCAGCCGAGGCTGGACGGAACCATTGAGCCACATATAGATGCTAGTGCTTTTAAAAAATGCGTACATAATAGAATAGAACTCATAACTCATCGTGAACAGTCTCAGCGCCTTCCGCCGTTTCACCGGCCACCTCAACAGGTGCAACTTCGTGAACATCCGGAGCCAGAACCTCCTCAGCCTTCTCTGGGGCCTCATCAGGGATCACTTCAGATTCCTCTTCAGATCTCTCTGCAGAGGCATCTTCAGTAAATCCAGTTAGATTCAGAGTCTCGGCCTTCTCAGGAAGTTGTTCGGATCGCTCCTCGTCAACTGAATCGATCACTTCTTCCGGTACTTCTGGTGCTACCTCAGGCACAATCTTTTGACTATCGGCAGCCTCCTGCCATAAGTTTTTCGATTCAGGTACTGCCGTGATCTCCGGCTGCATTAATTTCGGCTGATCCACGGCACTCTCCGAAATTGTGTTCGGCAAGCTAGGTGCACTAAGCTCCGTGGACCGTTTCGGGATGAATAGCTTGCCCAGCCATACGAAACGGAGCAGGCCCCACAGCAGCAGTTTGATGGGTCCGCTCAGGATGCGGCGGTAGACAATATACGCCATCACAAACGCCAAGAACCCGAGACTGGCCTGCATATATCGCCGCTCCCATTTATCGGCCTCGTCCAGGATCTTCACAAGCTTACGCGAACCATTGAGAAGAATGTCTACACCTGAGTACTTCTCCTGAAGTTCGCGCAGCGTTCGCGAGCTCATGTCGAGCTCGCTGATGTTGAGTTCGCCCTTCAGCACCTCGCCCTGCGCCATGTCCCGCATGCGTTTAAGAACGTTGGTAATATCTTCGCTGCGTGACTCGCGCAGGCTTTGCTCGAGACTATCGGCGCTCTGATTGGTACCATGGACCGCAGTCTCACTGGACGGCTGAGCGGTACGGTAGTCAGTTCCCTGTGTCTCGCTGGGCTGCTTGACTTTGCGCCGCGTCATGAACAATTGGAGGCGCTCGTAGTTTGCCAGTGCCTCCTGCTGGGCGCGAATGAGGCGGCGGCGCGAGAGTTTGATAAAGATCACGTCGTTCGGGTCTGCCGCATCTATCAGTCGATCATAGCGCGCCTGGTCTTCGAGCAGCTGCAGTGACTCGAAAATCGCAGAGACGCGCGGCTCAAGTACGCTAGAGTGCTCGCTTGCGCGACCGAGGTCTTCGATCTGGCGCAGGAGGTCGAGCTGGTCCGGCCGCATTTATGGCTGTGAAGCTTAAGGCAGAGAGAGGCGTGCCCTCAGACTAGCAGGGCAACGGGAATTTAGCGTGTACGATGTTATGTTATGTTATGGCTGGGACGGATGGGGGTGTCAGCGGATCAGAGGGCAAGGATGCTAGTCACAGCCAACGCCCAGCTTTAGGTGTAGCCACCAGTATCAGCAGAGAGGATCGTGGCGAAAGATTGGGCCCGCGAGTGCGCGAGAAGTAGTATCAGGCGCTGATCAAGACGCGTAACGAACAAAAACTTGATATATTATCCAGGCCAAGATTTAGGCTGAGACTAAACTAAGGCTACTACCAATACCACTATCAACACTACGGTACACACTGATGAATGAGGATTTAAAGCCGTACAACTTTTCCAAGCTCACTCTAAATGAGGTGGTCAAAGACTTGGCTGTGCGCTTTGTGCTAAACTGTCCACCCGAAGACCTGTCCACGAGCGTCCGCTTGATGTTTCAGGTCGAGGAGGCGTGGTGGTTCTACTTGGACTTCGTGCATAGCCAGAACGAGAGCCTCCCTCCGTTTAGGAAGTTGCGCTCGTTTGTGGAGCAGCTGTATAGGAGCGTGCCCGTGATGTCGACGATCTTCGAGGACCCACTGCTGGCAGTGAACGAGTTCGGCGAATACAAGCGTGGCATCCCCGTACGAGGTGGAATCATTCTCAACGAAGCAATGGACAAGATTCTGCTTGTGCGGGCATGGAAAATGAAGAGCTGGGGCTTCCCACGAGGAAAGATCAACAAGGGTGAGGACGACCTTGTGTGCGCTATCCGTGAAGTCCTAGAGGAGACGGGATTCGACATGACGGCTTTCGTCGACCGCCGCCACTTTGCGGAGCGCACGATCGAGGGAAAGAGCTTTCTTATGTTCTATGCGACCGGTGTGCCGGAAAGCACGCACTTCGAGACACGCACGCGCGAAGAAATCGCGGAGATCCAGTGGGTGCCGCTGCGCGGCCTCGCCACTCGCTCCACATACAAGTCGTATATCGTACCAGCGTTCCTCAGAGACATAGAGCGTTTCGTGCACAGAAACAGAGGCAAACGAGGACTATTGGGCCAAGACTCACATGATCTTAAGAGGCTGCTTGGCATTGACAAAGCCGCTGCCGCGACACCTGCTCCAACAGTGTCGACCAACGCAGCCAGTACCTCCGGACAGCGCCTTTTGGACATGATCAAGGCCGAGCCTACCCACGACAAACAACAAACCACCCAGGCTACGACCCAGGCCTCCACCGACCAAACGTCGGCCAACCGGCCTGCCAGCGACGACCCGAGCCGAGGCCTGTCGATGCCATTTGGTAGCGCACCGATTCCCATGGTATTACCAGGTGCGTACATGCGCAGTTCTTACATGCCTCAGTTCATGTACGGCTACGGCGGCTCTGCATCATATCCCGTATCAGAGACGGCTGCTCAAGAGGCGTCGGAAGGCAAGGTTGCCGATGCGGAAGCCAAGGAAGATGCAAAGGAAGACATTAAGGAGACGAATACCTCAGCGAAGCAAATGCTCGCACTGCTCAACAGCACTGCATCGAGCGCAGGACTGGGAACTGACAGCGCCATGGGAAGCAGGGCCTCCAGTGCAGTACCGAGCGCCACGTCAAGCGCCGCACCCAGTGGTAAGGTGACGCCGACTGAGGATGACTTCTCACTCCCCCAGAATGACATTCTCGAGAGGCTCGTGTCGTCTCGACGCAACCACACGTCGCGCCATCAAAGTACGCTACCGGCTCGGCGGCCGCAGTTTAAACAAAACGCATTGCTGCAGGTTCTCCACGCCAAGTACCCGAAGCAGGCAAAGGGTTCGCTGCTCGATCTGCTTGAGCCAGCGACCTCAAAGGGCCCGTCGCGGCCGGCACGCGATCCGAACCAGCTCATGAAGCTGCTGGGCACTACCTCGCTCGGGGCCAGCTCCGAGGTGGCAGATGCAAAGCCGCTAGGTCGTGGCACAAGACCGGTGGTGCCGGACGCGCATGGCGACAGCCTGTTGGCCCTGCTTGCCGAAGACGCGCGGCGCGATGTTTCCGATGTCATGGCGCCGACAGTACCGCAAACGCCACCGGCACATGCGATGCAGAATGGATCAGAGCCAACTGGGGCAGCTGAGCCAGACCACCTTGAAGGGCATCCTGAGAAGACCAAGCTCAAGAAGGAGCGGAAGAAGACAAAGCCGAAGAAGGTAGAGCAGGAGAAGCAGAGTTTGATGGACTTGCTAATGGCCGATGCAGCTAAGCAGGAGGCAAACGCTGACAAATCTGCCACGTCTGCTCGAGCACTTGCTAATGTGGAAGTCAAGGAAGTACCCCAAGTGGCACCCAAAGGGGTGTCAAACGAAGTGGAGGAATCGATCAAGGCACCGACTGACGCTGCTTCCAGCGATCCCAGTGCATCGACTCGCGAAAACAGCGCTACTCCTCGCGTGTCGCTACTCGACATGCTCAGCAGCCCAAAAGAAGCGAGTCCGGGCCCTGCTAAGGTACATAAGCCAGCGAAAAAGGGCGACGATAGTAAACAGCAGTCGCTGCTATCGCTGCTCGGATAGTGACATTATTAAGTATATACTATTAATTATCCAACAACTCAATGCTTGTCTTTTTCGGAAAGTTGCCATTTCTAGTATAGTGCCCGTTCTACCTCCAAATTCGGGAAGACGAGGCCGCCAAACTTGTGTTTCATGTCCATTCTATTGTGTTTCACCTCTAAATTTTTTAGTTGCATACTTTTGTGAATGCATCCCCCTTTTTCAAATTTATGTATTTGTCAGATTTTTTTTTTGTTTGTTTTTGAGACACAGGCTCACTTTGTGACGCACGCTAAATTGATGCGAGACACCGTGTTTCACATCTATGTCAGAGGGGGTTGCAGACTCTTGGCAGTACTCTGACAATGCAGGATGTGACCGTAAGCGCATACTTCCATGTCATCACTTAAGGTGCCTTTGAAACCAATCTCATACAATCCCGCTGCATCAGCCTTGTTTTGAATGAGTTCCCCACCTAATGCATGCGAGGTTCGCTTTTAATATGCGTCGACCGTAAGCCCCTGCATCGAGCCCAGGTCTCGGGTCTCTACTGGTCCGATCGACCACCCCCTGTATGCAGGAGTGTGACGATGGTTCTCCTTGATAGAGTGAGGCCTCCACTCGCCCAGGCTGGGCCACGGGTTGAAATTTATGTGGTAAGTAAATGAGAACTGTCAAATATAGACTGCACGGAACTGCTGATGACATTTGGGAGTCCTACGATTGGAAATCGTTCGAATTATCAAGCTGTTCGAGCAAGATGTCTACATCCAGCTCGAACTTGCTCCTGCATTATCGGAACTCGAAATCGTACATTAGCCGCCGCACGAGCCCTGAAGAAGAAGAGTCCACGCTTTCATCTCGCATACCCTGCATATCTATATGTAATCAAAATGCAGGTTCGCGTTCTTCCACAGGAAAGGGTGCTTGTGTGAGCGCATAGGGAATTAGGGTCGATCCCATGGTGCTTCCTTGATCTATCGGTGCGGCGCAGCAAATCTAGGATGATTCATCGACAAGTTTGAACCGGTTTACTATCGAAATCAACACTCATCAGCTCCGGAAAAGCCGTTATCAAGTCAAAAAGTGGAAACTAGTGGAAGATAATGATTCTCCATGGTGTGTGCCAGGCACCGCTGCCAAGAAATTCCGAGAGGGTCTGGAGCGGCTAACACAGTGGGCGGGTGTGTTGACAGCGTGCGTGCGACCATGAAGGGGATGATGAGCTCAGCTTGATGCCAGATAGGGGTTCGGTAAAAACCGGACGAGGGGTTCGAGGAGGCGACCCGCGGGCGGATGATGATGATTCTAACTATGATATAGGATAGACTATGAGTTCACCATTTGGTGGACCAATGGTTGATAGTATTTGGCACGAGCGTTACGAATCGCTGGCTTTCAATCGATCTATTGACCAGTTAGCCACAGCGAAAAGTGTCATTCCCGTACGTATATGAAGTACCCCAACCCTAACACCGAATATAATCAGGTGATGAGATGAGGAGGCGGGGACTCTTACACACCATAAGCTTAACGCACCTCATGCAAGGATACCCCGTACCACGAATGTTCCTTGAGCCGGTACCAAGTATAAAAGCTTTGCTATGACAGATATGGGGCTCGGGCAAATAGGACCCCATCCCTGTCAAGTATCTGTCAAACCCAACACATGCGCGACTTAAACATTTTTTTCAATTAGTGCCATAACTTTGATATACGAAACACGCAAAATCGTGGGCATGCTGACGGGTACAGCTTCCCCACTAGTCGTGGGAATCAGGTCACTGGGGCCCAGCCGCTTAGGTTTAACATGCATAGAAACATCTAAGCGTATCCCAGGGCGCCTGAGTCACCTTAGCTAAGTGAGTGTAAGCCACAAGCGCTAGGGGTTACGGGCTGGGGTTAGATCAAGGGTGTTCTAATTACCTGTACCCTGTCTTCTTCTGGCCTCAATCACATGACACTCTCGAAGCCGACCTCCTTTATAGTTCTTTGTAGTTTGTAGGGAGGAGGTATAGTCTTTTGTTTGTCATTTTGCTGATCAGCATTCTAAACCAAAAGTTATAATCTTATTATCGCCTTTTTTTCCGACATCGATGCCGTTACGACACCGTCCGTGCACTTCCTGCCACGAACCAACCGGAAGGCTGGGCCTCGCCGGCCCGCGCTCCCTCCAGATCGCTAGCCGAAGGTGCACTTGAAAGACTTTTCACATGTCACATATTCACCACACACTAACATATGAGTTCTTATTCTATTTAGAGGCCCAAATATTGTCAGATCAGCCTGCTAGAGGGTGTATTCATCAAGAGCGACCGTGCGGGAATCAATTAGAGAAAATTTACCCTTTACCCTGATATGCAGGCTACATGCATGAATTGGAGGAGTCCAAGATTGACAAATCTTTGAGGTGAAATATATACGGCTTGAGGCCCCCTCTCTAGATCCTCAGCCAAGCTCGATACTGAGACTAGGATACTACTTCACAAATACTTTGTGAATTCTTAGTCTAAGGTTATTCAATACTTCGTTTACTCGGAGCAGCGAATAATTAATCATCTTCCTCCTTCAGCTTCTCATTCAGCCATCAGGACTAGATCCACAGCGCCGGTAGTTGTAGGTCACGATTAGCACATTTCTGAAGACGAACTGATAGGATCTGGAGAATACTGAGCCCATACTCCAACATCACTCGAGTTCTTCAGTCTTAAAATTTTTTAAATTTGGATTGTTAGATCTGAAGACACTTGAACTAGACCAAGAATCTCCCTGAATCCTTTCATAATCTACGCCAAGCTTTTTGGATCATCCCAAATAGCTTAAGATTTTGGAAGATCAGTAGATTATAGTGGACCCACGACGAAGAAGCAGTTTGTTCGACTCATATGTCCATAGTAGAGGACTCGGCTCACCTAGCCATAGTAGAACTTGAAGATGACATCTATAGTTCTCTTCGAGAGCAAGAACTTTCAAAGCTACCCGCGAGCAGCCTTGTGGGGTCTCAGACCCAAATTACGTGGGATATGAGGCCTCAACTAATGGAGTTTCTTGCTCAAGCGCAGAGTGCCCTGGAACTTCTACCCGAGACGCTTACGCTGGCCGTAAGCATTCTCGATCGCTATATGTCGAAGCGAGAAGTATTTGCACGTCACTACCAACTTCTTGGCTGCGTTTGCCTCTGGCTTGCCGCTAAGACTATGGATGCAAAGAACCGAGTACCGAATACTGCAACTCTAGCCTACCTGTGTGCTGGTACATACGCTGAATCAATGTTTAGCGAGATGGAACTTCACGTGCTCACGACGCTTGACTGGTCTGTATTGGCTCCGGTAGCCACCGATTTTGTCGACCTAAGCGTTGGTGAGGTGGCCCGCACCTTGGTGTCGCAATTCCAGCTTGAAGACTATGAGAAAATCCGTGCGATCGCTCACTACGTATGTGAGTGCTCCCTATTCATTCACGAGATGATTGGCCTGCGCCCTTCGGTCCTGGCCTCCACCGCCGTCGCTTTCGGTACTATTGTGGTGGACGCCGTCGAGAACAAGGGGTGGGCTCCAGTCTATCCGAGAGATTGTGAGAGTAACTGCTTTGATGCGCTGGTCTCGCTCATCGCAAACCCCCCTGAAGTCTGTGTCGCTCGCTATGGTGATGCTGAGCAGTGTGGAGCATCAGGCTTCTGTGCACGCTTCTACAGTCTACTGGCTACTTCATCGCGCGAAACTACCCGAACATACGGGTACAAGACCAACGAGAACTCAATTGCGGGCCATGCGGAATGGTATATGTCCGAGCCATCGACGCCTGTACGCTCTCGTCAAGTCAGTCTTGACTACGGGCAGCCAATCACTCCGTTTGATGAGGATATTATCACGCCTGTGGGTGTTGAACATCGCTCACCCAGCTACTTCATGCCGCTAACACCTATGGAAAATTTCGGTATCAATCGATCCGAGTACTTCGTTCCCGCAAACAAGGTCAAAGACTACTATTAATTAACTTAATAAGAACTAATGAATGAGAATGTAGATCGCTAGCTAATGGTTGAATCAGTATATTTTCAAAGCAACGCGTCTAGAACCTGAACAATAAAAAAATTAAAAGCCGCAATTCCAGAAGCCGCACGCATCTCGGTTGCTAGTTTTATTTTACATGAATCAGGGGTCTCTTCCCGAGAACGGGGAGGGGTGTGGCCCTAAAATTTGAACACGTCAAGCTAATTATGATTACTCCGAGCACCCGTACCCTTGCAGATAAGATAAGACGTCACCGGGATACATCCCTATTTACAGTCTCGTGATCACTCGTGAACCTCACCACGATACTGGGAGCCAGCCCCGCGGAGTGTGATCTCGTACAGGGGGTTATTACCGTGGGCTGAGATCGCTTAACACCAACTACTACTGATCGAACACAACCCCTCGCCCGCACCTGCACCCGCACCAGAGTCACCCGGCCAAGAGCTTGGAGTCAAAGTCCCTTTGGAGAGGAGATCATGATCCAGGTGAGTTTGGTCCTTTAGCATACATCACACGGAACACTATTGGATCCAATCATCAGCATATTTAGTGACCGATATTCAACTCTAGTATAAATAATTAATTAATGACTTAGTATTACTAGAATCGGATTTTCATTTAATATAGAAGGGCACTCATCTCATGTTTAGATGGTCCCAGCATCTCAAGGAGAATGTTTCAGCTTTGTCATGCGAAGATACACTGGCAGGTTTGGGCAGCGAGGGCTTGGCTTGAAAAATCATGAATTTCAGTGAGCCTTAAGACCCTTACCGTAAATAAATGGTGCAGGGCGGGTGTAAGTTATCTGGAATAGCTGGCGTCAGTTATTAGGAAAAAATGTAGGGCCCACTTGACGCCACTTTGACAGAGGGTGGCGAAATTCTTTCGAAATATAAAGGAAGAGCTCGATATTAAAGAAATTATCACAGACAATTCAATGCTGGTACCAAAGGTTTTGTCACAGTTCATTTAAGACTTCATTAGCTATAGTATTAATGGACGCTTGCGGGTCATCTCAATGCTCTTCACAAGACCAGGTGATCTTTGATTACATAAGTAATCTGGTCACTAATATCAACCCTGGTATGCACGACCAGTTAATTCTTTGAATGGGGTACCCAGTTGTAGGCTACGTGTCCACTGGGCCGGATTCTGGGATCGTAATTAATTAGTCTTTATTTTTTTTCAGTGAATCCTGACTTCAAAATGCAGCTTAAACGTTTCATTGGCATTTTATTACTTGCAGTTACTCCACAAGAGGTACCATATATTGAAAGAGCAAAGAGCGCACACCCCCGCCTTGCATTGAGCATTTGCTCGCAGGAACCCTGGAAGCCTTTACAGTTCAAGGTTTATGCATAAAACCCTTGACACATGCTTGACTTATGCATGATGTCAGCGTTGAGTTTTTGACTAATGCCAAATGTACCAATAGAAGAGCAACGCCATAAGCACGGAACCTGACCTGACAACGTACGCCAGTCCCCGTACCCAGGGCCGTTTACGATTTCTTACATTAGTGACAAAATTGGAATTTGGAAAACCACCAAAAACAGTTCGACAAAATGGCATCTCAGAGTGATCATTCGAAAAATTCAATCAAGGACAACAACAAATCACTTGCGGAAGCCTGTATAAAAATCTTAGCAGATGCGGTCAATGGCATGACTACTAAGGACCTCGCAGCTGCATTGGAAGAGAGTGCAGATGAAGAATTCAAGGGCATTTCATCATCGATCCTGTCGTCCAAGCTGAATGCAGTTTTCCGACGATGTGAGAACGTTTCTGATGATTCAGGGGTGGAATCATTAGCGGAGTTACCTATATCTCGCAGCCAAAGTAATGAGCCTCCCAAGCGACTGGTGTATAAATATGCACCCAACGTCATATCCGAAAAACCCAAACAGACTGAAGATTCTGCTGAAAGCACAGGTGATCACACTGAACCAGGCAAACTATCACCAACCAACAAATCCCTCGATGGTCATCGCAAGTCAATAGCCACCATTACTCCTGTGAGTAGCCCGAAGCTAGGCGAAGAATCGGACGAGAACGTAGAACCCCTCACACCCAGTGAAGAGAAAGAGCCATTAAAATGGCGCCGAAACAAGAGAAAAGCCGAATCAGATGCAACTCCTGAACTCCCACCGATCACGCGAACGAACACTCCGCCCTCAACCTCTCAAAAGAAGTTCAAAAGCCACAGGAATGGGGAAGGCGTGGCTGGATCACAAAAACAACCCAGTAAAGTCAACAGCAACGTAGCCTCAATAAGGAAAAGCCTGTTCACGACCAAGGGCCTCGGGATCGACCAGACGGAGAGCCTGGAGAAGGTCAACTCAGTAAACCTCTATTACGACAGTGTCGGGCTCCATGCGGTTAATGCTGTTCTAGATTGTGATAATTTCGTTTCGGCATACATTCCCACCCCAGATGTGAAGGCCGAGCTCGATGCATGGCTGGAAATCAAATCTCCGGAATCCCTGAGACTGAGTGAGCTCGATCATGTCGTCAAATGATAATCATATATTGCATTTTTCATATAATCTTAGTTGAACCCACTTCATATATGATCGTGCAATCATATACATATAATCGGCTGCGCAAGCACAAAGGATACTAGAATGCCGTTGATGAATCGGTGGTGCTAACGACAGCAGAATTGAATTTGATGACTTTAACCGCTGAACCTTTACCTCAAATATATAAGAAAATGAAAAGTCTGTTTAGACATATATACATTAATATAAAAATAGATATATAGGAATATGACATCGCGAAGACGGAACGAGAGCGTATGTCATGATTTATCCAGACCATCTCGGGCTTCAACGAAGCGGAAGTACATATTGCGAGTCAATTTGCGGCACCGCTTTCCGAAAATTATCATCGGTACGCTGAGAAAAATGAAGAAGAAGTTAAGCACGCCGATGCTAATCATCGTGTTCTGTGGCCCGATTGAGTTCATCCAGCGGTCAACCACGAACGAAAAGACGGCAGCAATGTTATTGTTGATCAGTGAAACACCGACCATTCCTTCCAAAACCATCTCCGGATAGCAGTCAACTAGATAGCTCATGCTGAGGTCGCCGCAGCAGCCCCATCCGAATCCGATCATCCCGAGGCCCACATAAGGGGCCGGCCACCACCAACCACGCTTTGTACCCACACCCAGCAGAAACATACCAGCTGGAGAAATTAGACCCGCAGGAATCAAACACCACAGTCTACTCTCAGCTTCCCGAATACCTCCGTTTCGTTTAGCACACATCAGTACAAACCAGTCGCTAAACCAAGCACCATACACACATCCAACGGTAGCACCAATGAGGCACGGTATGTTCATGATTCCTACGGCTTCGTCTGAATAATTCCATGGGGGTCCATACCAGTAATCATCTTCTAAATCAATGTAGAACGATAACCACGCATCCTGGGCACCCCACTGAAAACCACTGTAAATAACCGGGGGGAAAGCCAGAACCTGGAGATACAGGAAGAGGCGCTTGATGTACTGCTTGAAACCCGTGCCTTTCAAATTAACGGCCGGGGTGATTAAAGCGATTCGTTGCCAGTACGATTTTGGGGGGTCTGCATATGCCTGCTTCTCTTCGTCCACGATATCAGGGCGTATTGAATTCAGAGTCCGCTCAGGAATAAGCTTACGGGACAAGTGAGGCTTGACGGTGGTAGAGTGGGACTTTTCCAGGCCATCTTCCTCCGAGCCTTCGTTGATGGACGCTTCTTTAATAGAACCCCCTCGCACAGACTTACGTGCCAAGAGTTCTGAATCATTCCCAGCCTTCGCTTTCTTAGCTTTGGAAGTATGATCATCATCGTCGAAAGGTTCATGGAAAGAGTCATTCGCTGAGTCGTTCATGTGGCGCATCTCATAGTCATGGGCCAATGCCTGAGATTCTGCAGCATCATATTGGGATTGGAAATGCGCACGATCAAAATAGGTCTCTTCAAGCCCGAAAAATATAAGGCACAGAATGAAACCCGAGCAAATTGCACCCACATACCCGACCCAGTGCCAGTTGATGTCGTCAGCAACGAAACTGCCGATAAGTGGCCCTAGGAATGTGCCAATAGAAATTGCCAAGACATAGAAGCCAATATAGTGGTTAGCTTGATGTTGGAAGAAAACCTGAGTAATGCTGAGCTGAACCACCGCCTCGCATACTGCTTCACTGGCACCAACGAACATCTGCGACACAATGAGATCACCCACGTTCGTCACGTTGGCGAACCAGACATTACCCACAATACTGATGATCATGCTAAGAAGGTACCCAATTCTGGATCCGTAAAGATAAACCGCCGGGGCGCTGAATAGTGTCCACCAACCGATACCAAAGAACAACACACCATCTCCAGTGTTGAACTGGTCCGTGCTGAGATAAGGATGCTCCTTCTGGATGCCATCCTGAGCAGAGCTGATGGCATTTGACGTCGCGGCTGTGAGACCGGTAATAAGTAGAAGTAGCGCGAGGTGAATGTACTTCCGATACGCGCTCCACGTCAAGGGGTCGTTCGGACTCACCGTTGGCTGCGGAACAAGGACGATGTTTCCATGTTTCAATAATCCATCCTGGTTTCCCTGTTCAGCGATTATGAAATCTGTCCCTGGGATGTAGTCCGGGCCAACACTATGCATCTGCGGACCTGGTCACACAGCTGGATCCTCCACAGCAATATATTTCTATTGGGCGCTAAAGAGATCAGATACGGAGTGGTATTTTCACACAAGCCCCTACCCCCGTATATCTCTTATCAGTCTCAATATAGATAAGAGCGCATCGATGCGGCGGCAGATGAGGCGAGTAGTGCGTGTGTAAAGACAATAGGGTGTAATAATTGGCACAGTCCTGAAACCTCTCAGTTGTCGGTACATATCGATCATCATGACGGGATCCCAATTTATTTACTGACCTAAGCTTCGCAACCGTTGCTACTGCCGTTCGTGCTGTGTCTTGTCGAATCTTGGTATTATACATTTAGATTTATTTAATATAAGCTGTAATAGACCCACAGTTGAATAACTTATATAACACTATATCTGTTGTTAAGATGATCTGATCGGATTGCTCGCTGCTCGTTGTGCGTTGCCCAGTGCGGCGGGTACTCAACAAATCTTCAATGTGCATATGCTGACTGGCGATTAGCCAGCCACTAACCCTACATACAAGTCTGTAGTCACAGATCAAGGTGAAATCAATAACATCCGATATAGTCTAATGGCTAGGACGTGTCGCTCTCACCGACAAGATCTGGGTTCGATTCCCAGTATCGGAGTATTTTTTTTGTAAAATTTTGGCACAAACCAACTAAAAACTGTATCGTCGCTGATTTTACTTGCAGCTCTGCGAATGGAGGAGTTAGAAAATCTACGGGCTGTGCTGCACTCGGATACGCGACTAGTTGGCGGAGGAGAAGGAGTGGGAGTGTTACTCTCTGAATCTGCCGAAGCATTTGATGTGGATGGTTTCTCTCCAATAGTTCGTGTACTGCGATGATTGTCTGGGGAACTCAGACTGCGAGTGGGCCTATTTATATCAATTTCAGACCACTTTAGAACAAGTCTGATTGCATACAAGATTGTCAGGCGCTGGAGGTTCGCTTGTAAAGTTAAGCAGACCTAATGTAATGAACGCAATGCTTTAGTGAGATATAATAAGCTAGATATCTCGCACTGCAGGGGTTGGGTGGCTTGTCAGACTGGGTGGCTCGTCAGGCTGAGCTCGTCATGCTCAGTGATATTATAGATACGTGGTTTATCTAAGGATTTTCACTTGCACATTATAGGAGTATCATTAATAGATTTAGCAAGTGAAGGACATGGTCACCATGTATACAAGTAAAATTATATGTCTTATTGTCAGAGTAAGTATCAGTCTACGCTCATATCTACATACTGTGGGACATATCCTGCGACTGTGCTCAACCTTGGACACGTCATGCGCGTCAGTGAACACTTCGCGTGCTCCTGCGTCCAACCACTGGCTGGAGTTCGTTGTCGCCGGCATCCGAGGTGTTAAGGACGACTTTGATCGCGACCTCTGCGGGATCAGGCTAGTACCTCAACCTGTCAACCATGTGTATGTGCAGTTCTCACAGATCGGAAACAATAACAAATAAAATTTTCGTTTCAGTGTTCAATAGTACCCCGGGTGAATGAAGTCTAGCTTTTTCACCATCTCGGGATCTCGTGCATCTGGCTTCGTGCTCACTGAGAACTTCATCGAGCCAGTCAAAGAGTTTCCCACTTTACCATTTTCTATAGCGGCTACAAGCTTGTCTACAACAGCAGTCAATACTTTCTTGGCGGATGCAGCATTAGCGTTGAGGTTGCCCACCACTGTCTCCACAGTGACGGCTTCTTCTCCTTCACGCCAAGCATCATAGTCTGTTGACATGCAGATCATTTGGTAACTGATCTCTGCCTCTTTAGCCAACTTAGCTTCCGGGAGACATGACATGTTTATGACATCACCGCCGAAGGATCTGTACATGTTCGACTCAGCCCGCGTCGAGAAAGCGGGTCCCTCCATGCAAATAAGCGTAATGCTGCGCTTCAACGAGCTCGGCGAGTGTACCTTATAGCCACTGTCGCTGAGAACATCCGTCGTTAACTCCGACAAGAGCTTAGTGAGTACAGGATCGAACGGCTCACCGAAGCCCACATGGCCCACTAGACCCTTGTCATAGAAACTCGACGGCCGCACGCCCTTTGTACGGTCAATGACCTGATCGGGAATGGCGAAGTGACGGGGTTCGATTTCTTGGCGCAGAGAGCCTACGGCGCTGAAAGCGAGGATGGCCTTCACACCCAAGCTCTTAAGAGCGGCAATGTTAGCTTGTGCTGGGACAGTGCTCGGCGTAAATTGGTGATTCACGCCATGACGACTCAAGAAAGCAATAAGCTTGCCTTGCTGAGTGCGGGCCACAGTGATGGGTGAGCTCGGCTGGCCCCAGGGGGTATCGATCGTAAGTTCATCCTCAACTTTAAGCTGACCATCAAGGTTGTAGAGGCCAGTGCCTCCAATGATGCCTAGGCTGATCGGTTCTTTGTACATTAGCTGACGTTGGGTGCGAGCCAACCTACGAAGCATCTGATAACGCCATAGAGCATGCCTATTGCCCTTGCCCCAATGCTGGTCCTAGGGCTCAACGTAGTACTAATCTTTTGTTAGGAGACCACCTCCGTGAAATATGCATCAGTGAAATATGTATCAGTGAAATATGCACCAGGGCTGATCACAGATGGAAACACACTAGGCTGCGAAACATCAACACACACATTACTTATACAATGAAATAACATATACTAGATAATCAATACATATTCGTACATCTGCCCATTCATCTAGTGCTGGATGGAGTTCTCCAATGTGTGGTACGATTTGATGAGATCTTCCACCATAAAGTGCACATTCCCGAACTCTTCCAACTCATTACCATCTTGGAACATAGGATACTTTCTGAATTCAGACAAGAAAGCAGCACGTGTGAATATCGGCTCAAACTGAGCCAGCGTACGCTCGAAACAGTCGACAACGGCTGTGGTGTTCGCAAGAGCCGCTCCACTCAACCGCGTTTGGTGCTCAATATACGGCGAACGCCGCGCAACGACCATTTGTGCTGCGTCTGGATATTGGTCCACGAACTTGAGTCCTTCGGCATTACGCAGGTCGGATAGCTTCTTATATTCGCTCATATCTACATCGCCCTGAATGATGCGCAAAAGCGAGAGGTACCTCGATGTGTGATGAGATGATGGAGACAGATCGACCATCACATACTTAGGCTGCAAAAGTCGCCTCATTATTTCGGTAACTGTAGTCTGGCGCGTATAGTTGATCTTACCAGAGAGAGATGGGTTCACTACCGGTGTATAGCTCGTCGTCAAGAAGTGGAACGCGGACGATGGGATTAGCATGGATAATGTCGACGTCCACCGGGTGGGGGCGTAAGTGGGGAACCGAAGTGTGGACGTGGCTGCCAGCAGCGACGCCGACACAAATGAGTTGTTGTAGTCCATCTTCTGCTGCCCCTCTGCGGCTTCAGCACGACCGCTGACATGTGCGGCGGCTGATGACGGAAGTGCCTCTGACGAAATGCGATCAAGCGCATTGTTATCGTATACGAGTACTGAGTCTGCCTGCTCACGCAGCCGTTTTAGCGACAGCATTGCGTTGTACGGCTGTACGACGTTATCACTCCGTCTGGTGCCGACAGTGGGGAAAATGGATACAGTTTGAATCACCGTTTTAGTGTAACGATCTCTCATCTCCTCGAGTAAGAACGAACCGAGGCCCGATCCTGTGCCCCCACCAACTG
Organism: Starmerella ratchasimensis; assembly: GCA_030562965.1. NCBI lineage: Eukaryota > Fungi > Ascomycota > Dipodascomycetes > Dipodascales > Trichomonascaceae > Starmerella > Starmerella ratchasimensis. Next base: position 221,544 of record JAKUAQ010000008.1, read on the forward strand.
AGTGCATAAGCATGAAGGAATCCAACGAGTCTGAGTTCTCCATCTCGCGATCCAAGATGTCAAAAAGTCGCTCTCCGTATTCACCACCTTGGTAATAACCAGATGCCCAGATATTCCCGGCTCCCGTTCCGGACGAGGGGTGGAACACATTTTCAGGATTATACATCGTGCCATAGGGTGAAGAGGTTACCATGTTCAGCACTCGTGGCTCCAAATCTACCAGGACAGCGCGCGGGATATACCGCGCGTCGTCACTTTGGTAGAAGAAAGCATCGCGGCGGTCCATAGTCTGGCGTTCCGGCTCTATCACTGTGCCATCGCCCGCAATGCCGTGCTCCCTGCATAGCTTTTCCCAGAAATTTGCGCTGACCTGATTACCACATTGACCGGCACCAATGGTGATTATTTCGCGTGGCATCAACAGGTCGCGCGCAGAGTGAGCTAGGCTTGGCGCTCAAGCTTGTTTGGGTCGCGTGGTTTTTGGACCCCTGCCCACAACATTATCACTACCGCGAGACGAAACCACCTTCTTTATCTCTCTCTCTCACAGACTGGATGTGGTCGAAATAATACGCTCTGCCTTCCACTGTTCACAAGTCACCAGGGATCGGATATTAAATTTTGCAAGGTTTTGTAAATCATACAACATATTATATTATTTGATACTTGAAACCTTTGCCAACATATATTTATCTATGTATATTCAGCCAGTAATAGCTACAACTCCTTATCGCGGTCTTCCTCGCTGTAGATCCTGGCCGTGAAGGGCTCCTCGAAGAAGAGACCAATCTGGTAAATCAACCAAACTAGGAAACTCAAGGCTACACCGAGGGACTTGCCTTTGAACAGGGCCACACCCAAGAACGTGAGGTAGCTCCCGGTGTACATTGGGTTATCGCAAACATTAAAGGGGAATGCCTCAACCTTGTGGTCCATGAGGATCCCGAAGTAATCACCGAGATACGTTCCAGTGACACCCAAGGCCCACATGGAGGAAACAGCTAAGACATGCCCGGTCACAGCGGAAGCTGCGCCAGCTAGCTTCACCACGTCGTGGTCAAGCCACGGCGAAGTAGGTTGCGATTCAATAGCTTTGTAGAAAAGAAAGTCGCGGAACAAGCCAAGAGTGAATACCACGGACGCAAAGACATAGCACGCGCGATACTTGTCACCACCAGCCAGCTTGGTAAAGAGATGAGACTTGAATTCGAGTCGACCGACGACATTCCAGAATGTGGGGTTGAATGCAATACTGCGGGCAGCCCACTTCGACTCTGGGGTTAGCACAAAAGGAAGATTGGTGCGAACCAGTTGTACCGCGCCGCTTAGATCAGTCATGATAATTTTGAGGAATGAAGAAGAATATACAGGATCTAGGTGATTTAGAGACTCAATTTATAGTGCAAGCTTATCAGTTCCCCAATATAACTCCCACGTGTCACGCCAGATCACACGCACTCCGCGTTGCATGAACCCTGCGGTAAGCATTCCCCTGCATATGAGCGTTAAGGACCCTATCCCGCGCTGCGCGTTGGGGATGCGGAGAGAGGTGCCCAGATTCACCAGAATTCTGGGGTATCGTAGTTGGTTGGAGTAATATTTAGAAGAAAATAAACCATTTTATACTGAATATAATCAAATCTGACAAATATATGCAAGGTTTCAGGTTGTGTCCCGTATAATTGGTTCGGCAACGCGGGTTCCTCAGTGGCCTGTCAGATTCAAGACACTAGGCCCTGCTCCCGATGCATGTGATCAGCCCCGCTGCCCCAATGAAGATACGCTGTCGATCAGCCGATGCATGCGTCAGGATAAAAGGTGGCCGTCCGAGGTCGGCTTCGAGGATAATGCATCAGATACGGAACGGGTTGGGGATGCAGTCGACGGTTGAGTACAAAGATCAATCGATTGCTGTATGGACAGAGATAAGCCTGATTAGATCCTGAGAAAAATGAAAAGCCGTACATCGGATCGGAGTGACTGAAGTAATGATCAGCCGATCAAGCAAAATGTTAAGTAAAATAAATACAAGATAGATTAGAAAGCAAACTCTTTATCGGCGTCGACGTAGTTCCCACACATGAGCCAAGCGGTCTTGTTGTGATCGGCTCCACCAGCGAGTGCAACTTCAATGTTTTGCATGGGCAGGTCCATCGTCACGAACTTGAAGCCTAGGAGCGAATCAGTGCTGGGATCTCCGATCACCAGATACCACTGATCATTGCTCTCTGATTCACCGCCCTCGTCCAAGTCACGCTCAACTGAAACTACCACGCGATCATCACCCTTTGACTCAGCACCCGTGACGTCAACCACGGGGAACCCGTTAACAAACTCGGCCACATCGAGCATACGCCCATCCTCGTCATTGAAACCAAGCAGAGACGCGCGCAAATCGTCATCCTCGATCGCTATGAAGTCGAGCACGCTGTGAATGCCGGCATCCTGGCATCGGAGCACCGTCTCATCGTCGTCGATCCACGGAATCTGCATGAGCGGCGAGTCATTTCGGTCGAGCAGCTGCGCCCGAGTCTGTCGCTCATCAATGAGTGTGAAAACCAGCGACAGTGGCTTATTGATTGCAACAGCCAACGCCAGCCTTGCGTCAAATGTTTTGAGCGCCGCGCTGTGTCCGGCTCTGCTGTTCTTCCCAGTGGTATATGCGAGTTGCGCGGCATCACCCAAGGCTTCCAAGTCGCCAACGGTAGCCTCTGTGTGCGCCATTATATTGCACAGCTCAAGCGGCTCAACACTCAGCATCTCGTCGTCGGTGATCTGCACGATCTCAAGCGCGGCCAGCCGTTCAAATGTGGTCTGCACCGCATCGCTGAGCCACTCATTGCGGTCCGCGCTCTGGTAGTAGCTCGGGTTTGCACGCAGACGGCGGAACAGCAGGCTCGACGCAAGCCACACCACGGCGTCCTGGGCGTTACGCATAGTTCCAGCCGCGATCTCGCTTACAAACACATCGGCAAGATGGTCACCGAGCTGACTCTCGACACTGAGCGGTGCACGCAGCACCATCTCGGCATATTCGGGCTCGCTAACGTAGATCAGAGCGTTGCTCGTGGTGTCGTAAACCAGTTTAGCAAAGGAGGCCGGGTTCGCGATCGTATCAGAACTCAAGTACACAAGATTGGATACAGGTGCCAGGCTGTCAATCAACGGGTCGTCGAGATGAGTCACAACTACGCGACGCGGTGATTCGGTAGCAAACACGCCGGAGCCAAGAAGCCGTAATACCGCCTGGCGAGCCAGACGCGCGTCCGTCCTAGATCCAGTAACAACTAAGGCCGGCACGGGCTCCTCGAGAAGTTTCTGCACGTCGGAACGACGCACTGTAACGAGCGCTGACCCGTCATACTTCTGAATACTGATTGTTGGTGCCGGTTTATCGCGGACCTCCAGGCCAAAGTTAGCAGCACCATGTTTGCCAGCCCCCAGCCAGTTCGCGAGGGATTTGGCACTGTGGCTTGGCAGCCCGAAACCAACAACGGTGGGCGCATCATTAGGGGTTTGTTTGTGCAGAGCCAGGATCCGCGTGATCGTGGCCTCGTATATGAAGTCTACATCATCCAGGTCGAAAAGCACAAGTGTCTGGATCGACTCGAAATACGCGCGATCCTTGCGCGACGCTACGTCTGCCTCATGAACGCTCATGAAACTAAGGCCAGGGACTTCATGCGGGGCACCAATTACGAGCGCATTTTGCCCCGTTTGAGCCACACGCTGGGCTATCAGACGCAGCAGGTTCAGAGTGTCACTGCCCGGTGGCAGGCCGAGGAACTGAGAGTTCTCAGAATCTAGAAGGAGGGTTTTCAGGCCCCGGACAAGCATACCTGGCTTCGCATCAGTAGTCACGTCGCCCACCATATCACCTTTCGTAGAGTTATGTATGACTCCTTCCGTACCATCGTCAGCCATAAGTTCGTCATCTTGAGGCTCGAGTGAAAACTCCGCTGTCTCCTCGACTGGTGCTTTGACATCCCGCATGCTCAGCGTTGCTTCGGATACGGCATTCACCCAGTGGTCGCTAAGGACGCGTACAAACAAATAGGGCGAGCGCTGCAACGACTCGAGGAATAGGTGAATGCTGTGATGAGCCGCCCCCGGATCCGCAGTGAACGTGAGGGTACCCAAAATACAATCTTCTTGGTCCTCCACGATCAGTGTGAACACACCGGCGTAGGTCACGGGATCAAAACTGTGCGACGGCTCCAGCACGATTTCTAGCTCTACGCAATCCGAGGTAAGGGGCCTTGCTACCGGTTTCACGGTGAACCAAGGAAATGATGCGATAGCTCGCGCCGCAAACTCCAGCAGACTCGAGTCCGACGTGCGAAGCACCGGGCCCAGCTGTGCGGGTGACAGCTCGAGCAGTTGCGTCATGCTGAGGCCCGAACGCTCGGCCAGTACGGCCAGTTCCGGCGGACTGCCTTTGAACTGACGGAAAGCACTGGACCCGACACTCCACAGCCGGCTCGTAACCATTGTGTACATGCGATGCAGACGGCGCGCAGCGGCGCCCCATTTAAGGTTCACCGCGAGCTCAAAGAGCGCGCGCAGCAAACGCGCACTTGACTCCGCGATGTAGACGCTGTCCGCCTCGATAGACAGGCCAGAGAGCGGCAGTTTGGCGACTAGTGCCTGCAGCAGGACGCTTACCTTGGCGAGGCGCAGCTCGGCGTCTACACGAACGGGAAACGGCACTAAATCCATCAATCTCTCGATCTCTGTTCTTTCGCCAGGCCGGACAGAGAGCGCGCTGAACTCCTCGGACTGCGCAAAGACGGTACCTAAGTCGGGCTCTGTCATCCACGGACGCAGTCGCCGCCGGTAGGTCGCCATGTTGCGCGGTAACACGTAGAAGTTGGAGGCGATTTCACCTTGCACTGTCGGACTTATGGCGGGGTACTTGTACTCGGCGACCTGAAATTGGTGGAGCTGGTTGCACACGGTGTGCGCGACGTCTTCTAACCTGAAGTTGTCACCGTACGTTTCGGGGCTGCGACTCCAGCGCACAGCCCAGAACGTGCGAGCCAGCCAATCGCGCGCTTCGGCAACACTGCGCACGTTATTGAGCACGACCTCGGCGTTCAGCGAGTCGACGACGCGGTTCATCAGAAACGACTCGATCGGGCCGGAAAGAGTCGCGACTGTCGCAAAGTACGCCAGGTGCACGCGGGAACTGATCACTACACCCACGCCACGAACGTCCGAGCCGGGCCGGCCGGCTCTACCGAGCATCTGCAGCAGGTCTTGCGGACGCATCTGCTGCCACCCATCGCTCGCGGGGTTGTAGAACTCTGTTCCTTTGATGATTACGGCGTAGGCCGGTAGGTTCACGCCGGAGGCGAGCGTGGCGGTGGAAACGAGCACACGCAGGCTGCCTCGCCGGAAGGCACCTTCTGCATCTTCACGCGCGCTGCGGTGAAGCCCTGCGTGGTGGATGCCGACCTCGCTTGCCTCTAATGTAGTTTCCTGTATGAGTGCACGCTGCGTGACGGCGGTATCTTTCCGCGAATGCACGAACACCAGGACCTGCTGGCGCTGCGCAACGGCAAGCTCTTGCACTTTAGCGACACATGCGTTGTTGAGGGCAACTTTCATTTTGTGTTTCGTCTTCTCCTTGATGCCGACGAACTGCTGTTCAAGGGGAACGGGGCGGAACGAGGAGTCGAAAAAGAACGCGTTCTCGTCGGGGGCTTCAAGAAACTCAGCGACGTCCCGGTAGTTCGGTAGGGTAGCCGAGAGCGCTACCAGCCGAGTGCCGCGAGACTTCTGCTGGTCGCCGAGTTGCTTCTGCCGTACGACAATATTCTCGATCACACCTCCTCGCTGTTGGTCATGCAGCAAATGAACTTCATCGATCACCATTAAGCCCACCTGGCGCACGAGCTCTATATTGCTTTTCTTACGGCCCACAATATCCCACTTCTCGGGAGTGGATACGACCACGTCAATAGTCATCAGTTCGTGGCGCTGCAGTGAGCTGTCACCTGATAACTCCGCAACAGAGTGGTCAGGGAGCCGTTCGGTCAAAGCCTGGACTTGCTCTTGGACCAAGGCCTTGATCGGCGACACGACCACAACTTTGCGACGTTCGTGCAGAGCACGAGTAATGGCCAACAGTGCAATGTTCGTTTTGCCGGCACCGGTGGGCGCACACACAAGCACGTTGGTGTTAGAGTACAGCATTGCGTCTGCCACGCGCGATTGTACTATGTTAAGCGACGTTACGCCGTTGAACGCCGATTGCGCAAATTCAGGCAAATCGCTAATGGGTAGTAGCGGCCAGTCCGCATTGCGAACCGGTACCGGCGCCGGGACAGTGAACAGTTCATAATCCTTTTCCACTTGCCGAGTCGAGTTCGGTGGCAGGTCAACGGCGGCATTCACCACCGGAATCGAGGGTCGTCCAATGAGCTCCAGATCAACGGTATGTGGCAGTTCCTCGCTGATCGCCTCCTCTACGGCCTCGATTCCCAAGCCTCGCGCTTTTATTTGTTCAATGAGCATCTCTCTCGCCCCGAGCTCGGTGGTCTGTGCCAGCTTAGTGTACATAACCACAACATCAAAATTAGCCGACAAGAGCTGGGCAGTTGACAGGTGTCGTAAACCAAACCGGTTCTCGAGCTCCAGCTGCAACTCTTGAGCTGGTAGCTGTGACCACTCATCGTAATTATCCATTACTTCCTCCTCAGTCACGCCAGTACCTTCCAAGGTACAGTTCAGCCATGACGCATGAATTTCTTCTGGTCTCACCAGCTTTTGTCCGTCTAACCTGATTGGTGCCTGTAAGGTCACGACACTTGGCCTCAAGTCATCGTCGCCTTCCATCTCTTCGTCGCTATCCACATCATCGAAATTGCCGAAAGTGTCACTATCTCGGGTACGTGGCATATTGTCTTGGTGGTTGGAAGCATCATCCTCAAAATTATAGCCTAGATGCATATTTTCCCCAGTTGTAGCTGACGTATTCATACTTTTGCGCCCAATATCCCACAATGCGGCCAGCGTCGAATCGTAGTCAGGGTCATCAAGATTAAAGAATTCTTTGATCTGCAGAAGGCGCTCGTTGTCGTTTTTGTCCCGATCAACTAGTATCCTCATAACCTCATCGGCGACGTTCTTAATGAGTGTGTCAGGGGCATCACCCATCGTTTGGTAAACGAGCCCTTCAAGTTCAGTCTGTGCATCCCATTGACGGAGGGGCCCGGTACTAACCCCTTGATGACCCGGCGTTTTGAGCCGCGAGCCCATTTCCTGCATGGAAATCCGCTGGCGGTCCATTAAGTCTTGGAGTGTCTCTCGATCTCCGGTTGTCATTGTAACGACTAATTGGAGGCCGAGAGTGAGGCAGCAAGAGACTTAACAGGGTTTAGGTGGAATGACAGGGTCACTTCTCGACACGGTGGCCGCAGTGATCTTCGAATAAATAAATTAATAGATCCGACGACGAGCTGTGAACCGTACCCTAGAGTTGTTAAGCGGCAGATCAAAGCCGCATACATCGCTCATGCACATAACGTCGAACTTACTTTGAAGCTAAGCGCACCAACTGATTTGCAAATATATCAAAACCATATAATCTAGGTAAGTCATAGTCCAGTATGGTGACTAGGAGGCAGTTATCAACAGTCTAGCCTTAAACTCGTTGCGTTACTTGCGGAGTAATACTACTAAACATCATCTATAGCATAGCAAGACCACCTTGCCATATATAAACCTTACGCGGGTATGAAAGATACACATATATTCGGCAGATACGCGATTCTTCAGGTGATATATGCGTTGTCCTCTGCACTCGCTGGGTTGCGCCTAACCCTAAATCAACTGCCAAATCTCTGTATCACCACCTTACTAACCGGCTGAGCCGATCTCAGATTACCTGACCTGAAAACCCCGGTAAGGTACGGGTTTATGCATCCCGAGTCGCGGGGAACTAGGAAGAAAAGAGTCAGCAAGCGAAAAACGCGTCGAAAGCTTTATTAAATTTAGTTAATAGACTGCTGCTTTATCGTAACACATTACAAGATGACCTTGAATGCTCTATCTTTTATGTGGCTGTTTTTAATTGGTGAGTTATACTTAAAATCTGTCAGCTGGAAGAAACTAGTACTGAGTATATCTCACGTGATGATCATGGAAAAAGGTTACGATCAAATCTTTACAGAGGTGCAAGATAAATAGTGTGATGGAGTGCAGACAGGCCACTATTAGTGTAAATATTAAATCTTTTCATTATGACCTCGAAATCTCGGAACTACGCCGTTTTCACTTCTGTAACACCCTATATGATACCCCTTTTGCTAGAGTGGCGATTACCAATTAAACACATTCTTTTATGCATGAACACTGACCCTGGTCCAATGACTAATGGTTTTGAGCACTACTATATAAAGACCCCGAGGCCCCCCGAATTGGGACCATCGGCTGCCCACGCCATTATTATTATTAATAGTTGTTCCGGCCCCTACCCTAAGACACTACCCTTTGTGACTTGTCTTAGATTCCAAAAAAGCACCCGATTTTTGGAATTTAAAGCACCAGTCGCACTCAAGAATTGATCTATCAGAAGGTCTTATTGGATTAAAAGTATTGAGGTGGCATTTGGTTGCAGAACTTCAAACTCCAGCACAATTGAAGCCCTGCTTTCTTTACTAACCAGCACAGAATGGATACGTTAAGGGCACCCAACACTCCTGCGGAGGCCAGTCGCTTCGTCTCTAAGGAAAGTCTTTCGCTTCCGACGGATTATGGACACAATCAACCCCAACAAGAACAGCCCGGTGCTGTGGAGCAAGTAGGTTCCGCGACCGGCGAAGAGGAAGAAGGCTCAAGCGGTATTCTTCCGACTGTTCAAAACATTGTTGCTACAGTGAATCTCGCTTGCAGGCTGGACCTTAAGACGATCGCACTGCACGCACGCAATGCCGAGTACAACCCCAAGCGTTTCGCTGCTGTTATTATGCGAATCAGAGAACCCAAGACCACGGCTCTGATCTTTGCCTCCGGAAAGATGGTCGTCACTGGCGCTAAAAGTGAGGATGACTCGAAGCTTGCTTCTCGAAAGTATGCCCGTATCATTCAAAAGCTCGGCTTCAATGCTAAATTTACCGACTTCAAGATTCAGAACATCGTCAGCTCTTGTGATGTCAAGTTCCCTATTCGTCTAGAGGGTCTCGCCTTCAGCCATGGAATCTTCTCGAGTTACGAACCCGAGTTGTTCCCTGGCCTTATTTATCGTATGGTCAAGCCCAAGATTGTACTGCTTATATTCGTATCCGGCAAGATTGTCTTGACTGGCGCTAAGCAGCGTGAAGAAATTTACCAGGCTTTCGAGTCCATCTATCCTGTGTTGTCCGATTTCCGCAAGTCCTGAATGAGAGAGGAACATGGCGGTGATCATAAATCACTCACGGGTAACTTAATTTATTGCATAATGATTGAACGTACACAAAGGCTTTGTCCGTCACAACCTCCCCACTCTAGTTCCCGATGTATTAGTAGTCACCGATGTATTGTATGCGTGCGATCACGAATATGTTCAGAAACAGTGTTCATAAAGCTAATCGATAGAGCAAGTTAGTTAGCAACTTTACCCTACACATCATTAGTACCAACTGATCTCATCGACAAGTCGAATGTGAAACAGCAGGGTGGACAGTTGTAGGAGCCGTGCTGGGTGTGGTGTGAGGATATATTAGGTGTGCGTGTGGGGTGATATGGCGGGAAGTTATATATACTATGCTCGTTGTTTTCAAGATGTCTTAGAAACCCTACAGAACTGGATCCGCTTAGCCGGTGTTGAGCCGTTCGTTTGCGCACCAGCCTTTGAAATTCACCTGTCGCGTGACATCTGCGAACCCTTCTAGTGCTGCTGTAGCTGCCCTCACCGCTGTTAATGGCTGTGCAGGCTTTTGGGGTAGTGGGAGAAGCTCTGCATTAACCTGCATGAGTAAGCTTGCCCGAGATATACAGCCTTAACTGAAAGACCCGTAGCCGGTCCAACAATAAGCCTGGCCGTTTAATTCAGTCTGATCAATTGAGTGGAATTGTTAGTATATCCTATTTGGCATTCAAATCGCAGTGTATTTCGTCTCAGCGTTTACCTCAGACATCACAACTTTTCACAACGGCAGTTTCTGGGACTTAATAGCAGTCCTCAGGCACCGAGTAATTTTTTCCCCTGCAGCCGGATCACCCATCGGAAGCCAGCCCACCTTGGATCACCAGTGTGAGGATTTAACCCAGCGACGGACTTAATTTAGCCTTGCTCGAATTCGATTGCGGTACCTCGAGAACCCGCCTCAAAAATGGCGATGTCCGACTATGACGGCTTCAAGACCGTCACTGACCCCATGGAGTATCTCAACGCTCCTGCCATGATAATGACCGGCTCTCAGTCACCACCACCATCCTCAATGCCCGGTGAAGAACTACCTCTGATCGTAAGAGCGGCGATTGACTATGCAGCGAACCTGCGGACACTCTCTGCGGACGACCTCCAGTCATACTATGCGGAGCAAAAGACCTTAGGACGCAAAATCGACGATATTCACTCACGGATCGGTGTGGAGAAAAAGATGCGCGAGGCAGCTGAGTCAATAGGACATCTAAGCATCAACGGCGGAGGTGCTGCCGGTGACGATAAAGCATCAATCAAGTCTGCTAAACCCAGCAAAAGACTGAGCAAGTTTCTAGGCCAGGACGGCCAATCTAAGGCAGAGAAACGTTTGAGTAAACAGGCTGCTGAAGAAGTGGCACTCTCTGTAGAGCGTCTTAACCAGCTTCAGACTCAGTCCCAAGAGCTTGAGACGCAAAAGGCATGGATCGACCGAATCATATCAGAGCACCACTGTGGAGTCATGTCGAAAGCTTTGAGTGGCAAGCCTCTTCCAAACCATCATCGGCGTAACTTATCGGCAAGCTCAGCGATCAGTGCTGCTACATCTCAGAGTCAGGGCTCGCGGCGCAGCTGGGTCGTTGCTCCGAAACATCAGCGACAGTATTCCTCGGCCTCAAATGGCGACTCTTCATCACTGGCCACCGTAACTGAGCATCCTGCCACGAATGAGCAATCTCCACGTGTGGCACCGCGGTCGGATCCATCCAACGACATAAGAAATGAGCGGAATGGAGATATAGGTGGTAAACTCCAGCATACTCAGGCTCAACTTCAGCAGAGTCAGACGCAACTTCAACAAAGCCAATCTCACCTTGAGCAGAGTCAAGTACAGCTCCAAAGGACGCAAGAGGCGTTGGAAAATAGCCAGAGCCAATATGAAATGATCAAACAGGAAGTGGATAGCTTGGTGGTCAAAATATCACAAGCCCTGCCGGAATTATCGCCGGCAATGAATGGCCCCATGGCTTATGTGACCTCTGCATTCGAGCATATCTCCCGCCAGCTGTATGACAGTCGCAATCATGCCGATGCGATCGACACACAGCTCGGTCACACGAAGTCACGCATCGGCCATCTAGAGAAAGAGGTTCAATTTGGGCGCCAAGTAAGCTCATCATCCGACCAGGCGGCAATTCGAGCTCTCACGCTTGAGCTCGGTGAACAGAAACAGTTGGAGCAGAAGTGGCGTGCGCAGGTTGATGTCCAGCGCAAGCAGCTCGAGCAAACCACTGCGTCTCTTGAAGATGTGACGAAGCTGGCTGTGCAGCTTGAAGGGAGCAAATCTCAACTCGAGCGGGTATTTACTCAAGTTCAATCCGAGCTTGACTCTGCGCGTGAAGAAAATGCTGGGCTTCTCATGCAGAAGTTGGGCAATACCAAAAACACCAGTTTGTTATGCCAGGAATTCCGCACCATCGTTGACGATCTAGTGGCCAAGCATAAGCGTGAGGTGAACTCTCTCTACCCCTTGATAAAGAAGAAAGAGGGCGATACGACCACTGAAAGTATAGATCAAAAGCCGTCTCCAAGACCCACGCATATGGATGAAAAGAACCTTGAGAAGGGTCAAGAAACACCGATGCAGCCACTCACACCATCCGATCCAGCAGAGGAGGTTGAATCAGTGGATACTGCTGACACGAGGCCAGATACTAGCCAATCATCAGAAAGCAGTAAATCTGTCCTCCGCAGCGAGTCTGTGCAAAGTAGCCAAAAGTTTGTCGAGCGCAAGGAGCCGACACCCCAGAATTTACCACCCGTTCAGAACGGCCATTTTAACCCCCAGAGGACTACTCCATTGAAAGTGGTTGCCGATGACATTGGCAAGGACCGTCCAGAGCCTCTGGGTCTTGGTTTGCAAAACGGCCATGCTGGCATGCGTCAAAATACACTCTCTCAATTCGACCTACCTACCCCGAATTACACACCGGCTGACCGTTCGTCGTTCGACACCTCGTCATTTGACAACTCCATCCAGCACACAAACGAGTCGCTGATGCGCCCCTCGTTCAGCCGCCGCGACACCGAGATGTCCGATGTGTCGAAATCGTCATCTTTCTACCCTGAGTCTCAGGCCAACCCCTCTCTCGCGAGTATTGCGCGTAAAGCTGAGATCAACGCATCATCGGCTAGCCTCAATCCCGAACGGGCCGCACGCCAAATTCGACAAGAGTATGATGACGAACTGCTGTGAGAAGTAGTTATGCATCTTCGAAGTCTCTAACCCGTCTCCTCCGAAGTCTCTTTAATTAGGAGTTATTGTATTGTATATATCTTTATTTGTCCTTGCGGTCCTTCGCCACACGGTCATATGAGTAGATCTGGCGTCCGAACAGGCCACGGTATAGCCAGTCGAAGAACATGTGAAGACGGGCACGATGCGTGACAGTCTGCGACATGTAGACACTACGCCACAGGTACATAGCGAGAATACCGCCGAACATGTTGAAGCCGATCTGGTCGCCAGTGTCAAACACAGCAGCATTCGACACATAGGCGAGCGAACCGAGATGGTGGTAGCTGAACGCACGGGCAAGCTGGCTGTCGACATCTTCCAGGCTCTGCACCATTTCGGGGGTGGCCATGGCGAGACGGTTCAGCTTGTTACCGAGGTAGATACCCTGCTGGTTCGCACGCTGGGCAGTCGCGGGCAGACTCGTGAGCTTCGAATTAACCTTCTGCAGGTCCTCAATGACACGGCTCAGGTGGACGCGATCGTCAGGCTTGTACCACTTGTCGAGCTTTTCGCGAAGCTTCAGCAGGTATATGCGAGCCGAGGGCTCGTTACGCAGGATCTGCAGCAATGCTTCGTCGATCGTTTTACGGTCATACTCGTCGTTCGGGTCGATACGCTCCTTCAACTTCGAGGTGATCTGCTTCTCAAGCTCGTCCGAAAGTGAATGACGCACGGTAGAACAGTCACCGATAGCATAGACCTCACCCATCTTCGTTCCCAGCACACGCAGGTGCGAGTCCGTCTCTAAAGCACGGCGGTTCTTCTGGTAGCCGTGGAGCTTCGTCATCACAGTCTGCACAAAGCGGCTCAGGCCGACACCAGTGGTCCACAGGGTCAGGCCAGAGGGGACACTGTACAGCTCGTTCGTGCCCTTCTTCTTGAACACAACCGCATCGGGAAGCACCTCGTTAACACGCGCGTTGGTCTGCAAGTCAATACCGTCCTTCATGAATCGGTCCATCGCATACTTGGAGATCGTCTCGTCGTAAGTGTTCAGAATTGCCGAGCGACTCTGGATAATGTGGACAGAAGCCAGGTTCACCAGCAAGTGGGGGTACATCTTGAGCACATCTTCCTTCAACAGATCATAAATCTCAGAAGCCAGCTCCACACCGGTGGGGCCACCGCCGCACACAACAAAGCTCAGCAGTCGGCGGCGCTCGTCCTCAGAGGTATCAGGAAGGGCAGCTATTTCAAGGTTACGGCAGATCTTGTTACGCAGCTTCTCGCAGTCCGCAGCAGTCTTGAAGAAGTAGCAGTTCTCCATTCCCTTCACGCCGTGCGTGTTCGTCGACGCACCGGTTGCAATGACCAACTTGTCATACGGCACATAGAAGTGGGTCTCCTTGTCCTGCGCGTCATCGGTACGCACTTCCAAGAGGCGCTCATCAAATTCAACATCGTGAGCGGCGCCCTGCAGGAAACGAACATTCTTGACCTGGCACAGGTGACGCATCGGCTCCACCAGGGTGTCAAGAGACAAAGTGCCAACGGCAGCAGAAGGAAGCAATGGCGTAAACAGGAAATGGTTCGTGGGCGAAATCATGGTCACATTGTACTCAGAGGTATCGAGCTTGTTCAGCAGAGCAACTGCACCCCAGCCGCTACCCAAAATTAGCAGGCGCGGCTTGTCGGCAGAGTGGCCAAGCTCCACGTCGTCCACAAACGAGTCAGCAACAAGCAGATTCTTTGGTCCGCCACGCTTGAGGTGCAAAGAGTCGATCGGGATGGCAACGTCGGTCACGAGAGGACCACCAGAGTACGTAGTAGAGTCGTAGATCACGAAGGCAATGAAGTAGCCGACAGGAACAGCAACCAACACCATGAAGATGCCGGCAGTACGCTTGATCAAACGCGAAAAGTAGCCGCTTTTCGATCCATGGCCGCTACCGTGCCCCGCGGGCTCAGAATAGAGACGGATCTGGTGGCCGGCACCCATACGGTTAACGCCGATCTGGCCAACACGTTGAGTCTGCGCCAAGCGCAGAAGCGTAGCGGCGGGAGTGTGCAGTTTAGCGATGCCAGAGGGGCGTAGAGCGGTAAAGGCCGAGGCCGCGGTCACAGGCATCGCCTGTCGCGAACTGAATGCGCCAGCGCTACGCGGGCCGGCCAGAAGGCCCAGGGATAAGCGGGAAAAGCCACGCATCGTAGCCACGAATCTGTTCTCTCTCCAGAGTGTTGAGACTATAGAGAGGGTTAATCGGACTGGCGACAAGCAAGTCTTCGCTCGAAGTGGGGTAACGAAATGATCTGGCGTTCCCTGGTGTGTCGAGATATGTGGGTATGTATGTACTCGGTATGCGGGTATGCACGCACACACCCTTAACGTCCGGCGGTCGGGCCCACCTATCTCGATCCGCCCCCGCTTATGGCTGACGGGGCGGCCAAGGATAACATCCCTTGGGTGTGGGTAACCACGAAAAACACTGGATCTGGGAGGATCCGCTGAGTGTTAGCCGTTAGCTGCAAGGACCTTGCCCTCACGTATACTGGGGGCATGAGGGTATTTCAGGCCATGAAGCCGGTATTCGACAAATCAGCACGCAGTGCTCGACTGATGCCTTGCAGGTTAGGGGTGTTAAGGCTAAGTCGCAGACACGGACTTTCGCCGGTATCTAATGATCCGCTGTGATATATGATTGAGCTATTAACGAGCGGGACTTAATCTGTACATACATTTCAACAACTTTTTTTAATTGAGTGTATACAATATAGGACTGATAATGTTAGTTCGTTCCAAAATACGAATTTTCGCAGCCTGACGAGTTTCGGATTTGTTTGTTTTTGATAAGTTCTAACCCGATCTGGGCCAATTAAATGCCCTGAAGAGAAATAATGGAGGGTTGCTCCCAATAGGGGCAGGAACAGAAGCACTATTATTCGTAGGCCGCAGAGATTGCGAGAATTACATATTGTGATTTTATGGGGAGAAGTAAAATAGTACGCATAATATAAGCGTTTTTGATCACATGTAGACTGCAGCCAGTTTAAATTTGAAAATTTTCTAATAACCTATCTAAATCCAGCGTTTTTTATCAAGAACTGGTCCCATTACCTTGTCTCACACACAGATGCATCACTACGCTAACTTCCCGATCCGAGACTCGATCATTGCGACCTGAGATATCGGTGGCCAGGCGTTGAGAGGCCGATAGACTTAAACTTGTCTCGAGATACCTGTAAAATTGATCGGCAGAGATCTCACCCAGGGCAGCGATCCGAGGCGACCAGCCCTGGCTGCGACTGTGTGACTCTTAACGCTAACGTAGACACGCCGGTGTAGCCAGAGTGTACAAGCTCCATACGTTATCTTGCACCCTGGCCCACGTCGTAACCGCACTGAGCTAAGCTTAGCTTAGCCTCGATAGTTTCACAGCCTTTGTTCACCAGCCCACACCTGCTTTAGGGTCACAGCCCCCAGATACCCAGAGCAGCACCATACCCAGAGTAGCATCGTACCCAAGTACCCGATCCTTCCATCATCCCCGCCTCGCCGCTTAGCCACACACCACCGCCCTCATCCCATCATCTCAACCCCGGGGCACCCACAACGTCTTTTTGTCCCTCCTTCCACGCAGATCTCTGTGCTCATTGCTGCCGCACTCGGTTTCCATCCCCACACCTCTATAAAACATAGTAGCCAGGTGTATACTGAGCTACGCCGCACACACTCTCACTTCCAGAGCATATTTGCGAGCTAACGCATAAACGGGCACAATGGGTTTCATCAATAATCCCGTCCCCCAGAGTATGGGCCAGGAGATCAAGAAGGCCGCCAAGATTCTTACCAGTTTTGTGAAGCCGAATCAGATGATCCGCTATGAGGAGGTCATCCCCCCGCATGTCCTGCAGAACGCATATGGCCTGTGCATTCTGACCGTTCTGCGTGCCGGTTTCCTCTTCTCTGGTCGCGCCGGTTCCGGCGTGATTGTAGCACGTCTGCCCGACGGAACCTGGTCTCCTCCGTCAGCATGTATGACTGCCGGTGCTGGTACTGGTGGTCTGATTGGTGCCGATCTGACTGATTTCATCTTCGTGCTGAACTCCCCTGAAGCTGTCAAGACTTTCGCAAGTGCCGGAACACTCCAGCTCGGTGGTAATGTGTCTCTCGCCGCCGGTCCCCTGGGTCGTGCTGGTGAAGCTGGCGGTGCCGCCGGTACGCAGGGTGTAGCTACTGTTTTCAGTTACTCCAAGAGCAAGGGTCTGTATGCCGGTATCTCTCTCGAAGGCTCGGTACTTGTGGAGCGCAAAGACGCAAACCAGAAGTTTTATGGACGCCCTGTCCCCGCAAAGCAGATCCTCGCCGGCCGCGTTGCGGCCCCGCGCGCTGTCCAGCCTCTGTTCGACGTGCTGGACTCGCGTGCATTCCGCAGTGACGTCGGAATCGACGAGATGGAAGATGACTTCTATGACGACATGCCGGACGAGGACGACTTCGACCGCACGTCTACCTACGGCGGTGGCCGCATGGCGTCTGGATCTGGACGCCGCTCAGGACGCTATGGTGACGACGACGAATACGACGACGGTTACGCGCACCATCGCCGTGGTACGACTTACACGACTCCGCACAACGGACGTTCAGGTGGCCGCTCTGGTGGCAGATCCGGTGACTACGACGACTATGACGATCAGTATGAAGACGACTATGCCGCCCCCAGCCGCTCGCGCTCTAGCGCCAGCGGGGCTCGCTCCGGCGGTGGATCTCGCTCTGGTGGGGGTCGTTATGCTGACGACTACGACTATGATAACGAATATGATGCACCGCCCCGTCGTGGAGGCAGCGGCGCGCGTAGTGGAGGTTCCAGTCGCCGTGACTACACGGACGAGTACGATGACTATGCGCCAAGGAGACGCAGTGCGCGTGACAATGACGACTACGCGCCAAAATCGCGGCCTGAGCCGCGTGCGCCGCCACCGAAGCCCAAGCCGGCACCTGCAGCCGCTCGCGGCTCCCAGGGTGTCGCACTGTACTCCTTCGGTGGTGAGGAGGCCGGTGATCTGGCGTTCCAAAAGGGTGATGTGATTAACATCACCGCGAAAAGCGATTCTACGGACGACTGGTGGACGGGTGAGCTCAACGGCAAGAAGGGTATCTTCCCAGCCAATTACATCGAGCTCATCTAAGTTGAGAGGTCTCGCATTCATTCGGTTATTATTATGACATGGTATTTACGGTAAATCACTTTTCACGCTATGACACACTCGATATGGCTGTGAGAAGTCACAGTAGCCGTGCTGGTCAAGGTGATGGACACAAGAAGACTGATATATGATAAGTACGTTAGCATTTATAAAAACTATCACACTCAGTAAGCATACGTACTATGAGAGTATATACACTTGGTTCAGTACCTCTCTCTGCCACTTCCGAGACTAGATTTCATTCCCGAAGTGCCGTCTCGGCTTGTTCTTGACAATTCTCGGCAGTTGTCTGTTTCTACTATATTTAGCGTACTTAAAAGATGCATCGGTATAATGTGGCTTACTTCGGCACCACCTCTTCAGTGCGTGACAAAAGCTTTCATTACCCTGCAGAGTGTGTCGGCAAGATGACATCAGACTAGTCTAGAAGCGGATCACCATGCTGCATGATACTGGTCAAGGTTTTGGGTGCCGCTCACGATCCGTGATGGGATTGCCAGGGTAATTTTAAGGGCGTACCAGTCCTGGACAAGGCTATTTTACCTTAGAGAGCTACTCTCTTCGCCTTTTTTTCTCTGTTTTTGCTACTCCCTATGTATAATCTTAGGATCTTTTTTAGTAAGTGCCTCACTGGGCCCGACGCGGGTGGTTCGACGGTGAATTTAGAGCTCTTCATAGATTTTTACACGTGACCGGAAATACCCTCACCTCACATTTTTCCATGCTACCAACGGTTCTAAAGAAAAATTGATGGCATATTGGTGGATCACTCACGTGATTGTTTTCGCCCAGTTTCGAAATTGATCCGTGAATCTATACGGCATGATACGTGGCCCCCGGCGCTGTGCGGGGAATGATGGGGTAAGTAAATTAAAATAGTCTGATCATATGCTTATTTTGTAAATTAGTTACAAAATGCAGCTGAAGTTATCGTTTCTTTTTGATCACTGCCCATCTTTAAGCAATGTTTATCTATTCCCTCGGTCCAGCCATTAAAGCGCGCTAGCTGCGCTACTCGCTGCCGAGCATCTAGCAAGGACAAACCCTTAACCCATTCACTCGTTGTGCCTTAGTCGCCGATCGAGGTACCTCTTCCCTGCAGCTAGGATAAGAGGGTAGCCGGGCATTCGCGGGTCCAGGGGAGTTATGCTGGGGGTAAGAGTAGTGGTCCAGCATGTGTTCTTTTCTAACCCGAGCCCTACGCAGATGGCAAGAAGCCCTATATATATATGCCTTATCTCTCACTAAGATTAACTTTATCTAGAATCCAACTGCGATCCTTCTTGTATATCCATCAGAATGACCTTGTTTAACCCTGAAGCCCAGCGTGCCATTGTGCCCGAGCCGCCTACCGCTGAGGAGGTTGCCGCTGCCAAGGCTAGCGAGCCTGAACCTTCTTCGAAGCCCAAGAATTTCCTTGAGCGTTTCCGTCTTGATGGTAAGGTGGGCCTGGTCACCGGTGCTGCCCGTGGCCTGGGTTACTCCATGGCTGAAGGTCTCTGCTCAGTTGGTCTGGAAGCTATTGTCATTCTTGATGTCCAGACTGAGCTTGGTCTCGACGCGGCGAAGCGTCTTCACGAGGCCTACGGTGTCAAATCGCGCTTCTTCAAGGCTGATGTCCGTGACGAGAAGAGCGTTGGTGAGATCCTCGACTCTGTTGTGGAGGAGTTCGGCCACATCGATGTCGTTGTGAACTCTGCTGGTATTGCCGATCTCGTGCACGCCGAGGAGTACCCCGCCGAGAAGTTCCGCCGTGTGATGGACATTAACGTCACCGGTACTTTCTTGGTGTCTCAGGCTGCTGCCCGCCACATGATTGCCAAGGGCGATGGTGGTGCTATCGTAAACATTGCCTCCATGTCGGCGCACATCGTCAACTTCCCCCAGGCGCAGAACGCATATAACGCTTCGAAGGCTGCTGTTCTACACTTGACTAAGTCGCTTGCTGTCGAGTGGGCGCCTTTCGGTATTCGTGTGAACTCGATCTCCCCGGGTTACATGGACACCGCTCTCAACCGTGCTTTCAAGAGCCTGTTCGTGGAGTGGCAGCGCCGTACTCCCATGGGCCGTCTCGGTGACATGGACGAGCTCACCAACGCTGCGATCTACCTGTCCTCGCCCGCTTCTAGTTTCGCGACGGGTACCGATATCCTGATTGACGGTGGCTACACTTGCATTTAAGCGGATCATGTACTACATAGACAAAACCTCAACCTTCGATTGTTTTTACTGTATCTCAGTTAGAGTCTCTTAGTCTTCAGCGTGAATCCAAGTTAGCGGTTTGAGACCGCGTACCGTTGGACCTTGCCCCTGGGATGCATCAAGCGCGGGGTCGAAAGGTAAGGGGGGCTGCTAAACAACAGCAGCAGTACCCTGTGCGGCGCGCCACCAATGTTCCACACTAGGGCAAGAAACTCACGATCCCACCGAGCATTGCCAGCCATTTGGGATGTACAAGCAATTAGGGGTTTTTTCAGCCATTGCGACGCTAGCCATTTTAGCTCCCCATCACGTGGAGAATACCGGACGCGTCGTAATTTAATAAACATAGCGGCCGGGTGAAGAGTGGCCTATTCCATGGCATCGCCTCTCTCAATTCAGAAGGTACTTCTTGACGACGGATCTACTGCGTCAATATATCCTGTTTGGGACGCGAAGTCGCTACCTCTAGAGCTCGTGGCCGCGTTATGTGTGGAGTTCAACGCCGAGATAGATCGGGGGCGATCGTACCCCGAAACACACCGCCTTTCTCTGGAAACATTTGAGAAGCGCTGGTTTTCTGGTGTATCAGGCATCGTGGTGTCAGGTTATGATCCCAATATGACTCTAGAGGACTTCGATTTCGTCGAGGTGGCGAAGTGTCTTGGCTCCTTCTGCATTCTGCCTGCATATCCTGGTCGAAGCTCACATATTTGCACCGCAAACTTCCTGGTGAAGTCGCGGGCTCGACAAAATGGTGTCGGTACTGCAATGGCGCAATGCTACATGAAGTGGGCTCTAAAATTGAGCTACGACTATGCGCTTTTCAACCTGGTGTATGACTGCAATATCCCTGCATGTAAGATTCTCGCTAAGCTGAACTTTGGCGTTCTCTCGTCAATACCCGGTGCCGGCATTCTCAAAGGACTCAACTACCCCGTGGATGCCCTCATATTCGGGCGCCCGTTAGTCCGATCCCCATCGAACGCCACGAGCAGATCATTCGGTCATCCGGGTGGGTTTGCAGTGGGTTTGCCTTATACGCCTTCACCCGGTGGCGAAGTAGGTAACTTGGATGCATCACTAATGACGCGTATCGAGACTCCCAGAGAAGTAATACCGGAGAGAGGTAATGAGCTAAACGCCTCTTCTCAATTATCTGCAACCGATTGTGAAAGGGATGCAAAAAGCGGAGCTGAAGCAGGTGGACAAGCCGCCGAAGCGAATGACCCGGCTGGTAGCGATGCTTATCCGGCGAATAAGCCATCCCCGCTACCTCCTGTTGCGATTGGTGGCACCCGCAAGCATAGCCCTGAGTATCAAAACGTTTACTTTTACCTCTCCCAAGGCGGCTATCCCCCGGGTCTCACACGAGTCGAGCGCTCGCGCATCCGCAGCCGCAGCCGGTCCTACGCCGTGGTCGACGGGATTTTGCGCTACAAGCGGACGGGTGCCGCTGTGATCTCAGACCCGGACGAGCAGCTTGTAATCGCGAAGAAGCTACATGCGGAGAACCACTTCGGTATCAACCGGCTCCAGAAGCTCATCTATCAGCACTATTTCTGGATGAAGATCCGCCCAACGGTATTGAAAGCGATTGGGAGCTGTGAACAGTGCCGAAATGAGAAGAATCCGCCGCCCTTTCATCCACGTCCACAACAATATCCCGCGCATTCGCAGCAGCACGAGCAGCAACCAATGGCGATGTACCAGTCAATGCAGATGCCTATGTCTGGGATGCCTGGGATGCCTGGGATGCAAAATCCGATGCAGTTCCTACCCCAGCATATGCCGCATATGCAATATATGCAGCCCATGCAGCCCATGCCTATACAGCCCATGCATGCATCTCAGAACACCACGTCTGACTGGATGAACACACCCAGGATGCCTAATATGCCCCTCGAACTTCCTGGATCGACGCCCATGGAGAGTCCGAACCAAACCAGCCCCAACTTCGGCTCGTCGTACTACAACTACGATCCAAGCGTTGTATATCTGCTACCCGAGAACGAGGATGAAGAGTACATTCCACCCGACGAGGAGTTCGAGGAATACGACATCGGACTCGGCGGAAAAACCGATACCTTTTTGGATGAAGACGCTGATCTCTTTCCTGATGATGAGGATAACGAGTGGCAGGAAGACCCTGAGGCGGGCGGAGTTGACGATGACGACGACGATGATGATGACGACGATGATGATGAGAACGAAGACGAAGACGAAGATGATGATGATGATGATGAACGTATGCAGTGATCGCTGGACGATCCTATGACCCCACCGTAATGACAACTTTGACAGTTTTATCTTGATACACTAATAATAAAATCTTCTACCGAACACAGTGACGCCAAATATTGACATTTCGACCCATTTGTCTACCATACTCTTTACTAAATGTTGTTCCTAGCTAACTAATTTTTGATCGGTTGGTTCATATACTCCACCGGCGGTTCAGCCCTTTCCCATGAGAGTTGGCATCGGCCAGTTGACATCGACCGCCAGCCTGCGAGCCAATGGCCTCGCAGCTGCCGCCCTCATTGAGAAAGCGCATAAGTCGGGCTGTCGTGCTATCTTTCTGCCCGAGGCGAGTGATTACATTGCTGGCTCGCCCGAAGAGACCGTTTCTTTAGCACGTCCTCTCGCCGACTCTGATTTCGTGAAAGAGATCCGCGCCTCACTGCACAAATTTCCCGTATACGTGAGTGTTGGTGTGCACGAGCCCACGGAGCCGCCCAGCTCGCGAGTGCGGAACACACTGCTGTGGCTGAGCCCGCAAGGCGAGGTACTGGATCGGTACCAAAAGGTACATTTGTTCGATGCCGACGTTCCCAATGGCCCGATCTTGCGTGAATCGAAGTCCGTAGAGCCCGGAACTCAACGCGCCCGTGTATCTGAGCTCGAAGAGCTAAGGATCGGGCCCCAGATCTGCTATGACATTCGCTTTCCCGAATCAGCCCTCGAGCTGCGCACACTCGGTGCAAACGCCATTCTGTTTCCCTCCGCATTCACAGTGAAAACTGGAGAGGCTCACTGGCGTGCATTGAATCGTGCGCGTGCGATCGACACACAGTCGTTCGTGCTGAGTGCTGCCCAGGTCGGACAGCACGATGAGGCCGGCAAGCGGCAGAGCTACGGCCACGCCATCGCCGTCGATCCGTGGGGTGAGGTACTCGCTGAGTCCCAAAGCACTAGTCCGGAACTTCTGGTCGTGGACCTTGATCTTACGAAGCTTGGCACGGTGAGAGGGAACATGCCACTGTGGGAACAACGCAAGCACACACATGTAGACAAGTAGAACAGCGACCTGGCAGGCGCGTTTATATAAATAGTTAGCGTTTGTGAGACTTATTTTTCTTCTTCGACTTCGCCTTTTTCTTAGGCTCCGTCTTTGGCTCTGCCTTGGACTGTGTCTTGGACTCTGTCTTTCCAATAGGTCCCACCTCAGTAATTTTTTCTGTCTTCTTTTCGATTGGCTCCTCTGACTTTTCTATATGCTTCTCCGTATCTGCGTCTGCCACGGTTGTGATATCATTAGTCGGCCGATCCACAAGCTTCTGCAAACGCTCTGCCTTCATGCTCAGCGACAGCAGCAGGGCCTGCTTCCGCTGGCTAAGCTCAGCATACATCATTCGCTCAGCCTGAATCCGCGAGTCATAGTCGTCCACCAGCTCAGCCATACGCTGGTCGGCCATGCGCTGGTATCCATTGACTGCCGATCGGATTTGGGCTACGGCGGTCGTGACTGCCGAGATTGTATCGAGCGCCTGCTCCTTGGCGTGTTGCAGAGTTTGAAACTCCATCTGCAGTTGGAGCTGCGACACGACATCTTTTGCCTCGGCTGAGGATGCGTCGTGGAGGTGCGGTGCCACGACACTGAGTTTCGGCAGTGTCTTGACTTCCTCCGCCAAAGCGAACGCCTTCTGCCCAGCCTCGACGCGGGCCTGCAGCGCCGTCGTCAGCTCGTCCATGAGCTTGATGAGCTGGTCCATTCTATCTACACATGCTGATCTGGCCGGCTAGGCGATGCGCTGGAGGAGGAGGTTGTCTACGTCGTACGGTACGGCCGTGGGTAAATGGCTTGGATGGGCAATGGCTGGTGCCTATAGCTTGGGCTGCTTATTTTTGTGGCAGCGCGAGCGTAGATAGCTGAGCAGTTTGTTGGCTGGGAGGTTAGATTACGTCTATTTCCCCGCCCTGCCTTAAACAAGCCCGAGCTTACATATGTTATGCTCTGCGGGTGAAACCATAGGCGGGCACCAGGTCAAACTTCCCCAGCCCTGCAGCCATCCGTGGCATTCCCCAGATAGCATGGGTCAACAGGATAAGGGTTTGTGCCCCGGCCTACACAGATCAACGCCGAGATCCGGAACTCACTGGCAACCCAACCAGAACATAACAGAACCACAGATCCCATGTTGAAGACCGCACAGAGCTTGCGCCCGATCATCACTATCTTCCATAACCCGCAATTGGCACGCTCGAAGGAGCTTGTCGCCTTTGCAACTGAGAGACTCGGTAAGTCGACCGGTAAGTACGATCTCGAAATCGAGGATCATAATCCCACTGAGAACCAGCTCGAGTCCCTCAAAAAGATGACTCCGCTTCTTCAGAACGTAGCGACGCCTGCTTCGTTGCCGAAACCGACGCTAGTTGCATGGTTCGACGGCAAGGTGGCGGTCGACAACACCGACCGCGCCACTGCGATCATCAAGAGCCTCGTCGAAAAGAAGAGCGACTAATGTAATTCCCCCCAGGAGTCATGACCGCACGGCCATGTTCCATGCCGCGCCATCACCTCGTGGTGCGTAAGCACAGCCTGCCCCGGCACCCGGGTGTGGGATAGGGCATTACTCGTTTAGGCAGGTACCAGCCCGATCCGTGCCTTTACCACCCGACTGCACCGCTTTAACCGCCTGGCCTGACGACATTGACTGGCAGCCTCGAGCCTAAGCATAAAGGCAGCTCGTGCATATTTTGTGTGCGTATACTTCTCTTGCGTGCTGCATGCATTGCGCTAGTTCGCGCTTCCATGCAAACCACACCTATGCTCTACATCACCACACTCACATATCACCCTACATAGTTCTACCATTTTCATTCCAAGAAAAGCATGGTCACCAGTCACCGCCCTGCGTATCCCCCTACGCACGACGCACCGCACCAAATTGCATCTAACCATTATACCAAATCGTATGCACGACCCATTCCACTGCAACGCAGCTTCGAAAGCGCATTTCACAGCCTGAACGAGGCTCAATTCATCACCAGCTCGCATCGCCGCGTGAAGCACCTGGAAATCCAGTTTGAAACACGTCCGTGGTGGGTCCCCGTGGAGCGTCTCGGAGCCGGAACGTTCGGCGTCGTGCACCGTTTCCAGAAAGTGACCAACCAGCGAGATATGGCACCCGTGTTCGCGGCCGTGAAGCGTATCCAAGGAGTCAATGACAACTACGGCCAGACGCACCGCGCGATCCGGGAACTACGCATCATGCACCACCTTCGCGGCCACCCCAACATCGCGACCCTCGGCGAGGTCGATCTGGTAGAGCACTCTGTGTTCCCCGGTCTCTACCTGTTCATCGAGTCGATGGATATGGATCTGTCCATTGTGCTGCGCAACCCGAAAATAATTCTCAACGACTGGCACACTCCCTACATTGGGTACCAACTGCTGAGTGCCGTGCACTACATGCACTCCGCTGGCATCGTGCACCGCGATTTAAAGCCGAGCAACATTCTCGTGAAGCACGATGGCCAGATCAAGGTCTGCGACTTCGGCCTCGCGCGTGGGCTGCTCCCCACGACACAAACATCGCCGCACGACCGCGACCACTACACAAACTACGTGGTGACGAGATGGTACCGTGCACCGGAAATCATCATGCGAGTCGACAAATATCACTACGGCCTCGACATGTGGTCGTGTGGCTGCATTATCGCCGAGGTTGTGCTGCGGCGCCCGCTGTTTCGCGGTCACTCTGAGGTCGACCAGCTCTACAAGATCTTCGAACTGCTCGGCATGCCCGTTTGGGACCCACTGAGAACCCCGAACGAGAAGGCCCCCGTCGAGAAGGGGCGGCGCCGCCTTGCGGATCTGATCCCGTCGCACCTGCCTCAATCGCTCACGCGGCTGCTGGAGGCAATCCTAGTGTACGAGCCAAGCCGCCGCCTGAGCGCCCGCACGGCCATGACTAGCAGCTTCTTTGACGAGGTGCGCCGCACGTCAGTTGATGGTGCGCCCGCGCTCACGTGTCCGCGTAAGCTCGACACCACCTTCGAGCACGCTCCGAACATGCATCTGTCGTATATACTGCGCACCGACGTCGACCGCATCCAGCAAGGTATCGACGCAATGACATAATGATCTTGTGATATGCAGGCTCTGGTAAGTGTCGATCCGCTGACAGACTCTCCGTGATCAATTCCTACATGGCCCACATGGCCCCAGGTAGTGGTCCCATGTAATGGCTTCACGCCCAAGGCTTCGGATCGGATCGATGGCCCAAGGATCCCAATTAGTCCAGTCTGTATTGGCTGTTGTTTATTTAAAATTCGAAAACATAATTTATTTATCTGAATTACGTCGATGCGTGGCTGATCCGCCGGCAGTCCCACCAGCCCTACGTAGCACCCACCCCACATGAAACATTCGACCCCCCACCACCACCAATCTATCATCTCCATAGATCCCCGAATTATTTGGCTATACCAACAAGAATCGCTCAAGTAATTGACTATGACGACCAAGTCACATATTTAATTTATCTAAATCGCAGCTGCCGGTGGAGGTATGGCGGGCCCACGGCCCAATGAGTTGTGCTGCCAGGGAGCCACCCCCGCCCTACCCACCTGACCGGCAACGGCCTCCACAGCGGTTACCCACCGACCACCGCCGTTTCAGCCAGCAGCGACTCCCCGCGATGGACGTCAAGGACCTGCGCCGGCGCATCGCCAAGCATTTCTACGACCTTGTCGACGAGGACGCCAACCCGCTTGTCGTGGCGCTCGCGCTGCAGGACAACTCGAGCGTCGGCCTGCAGCGCCACGCCGCGGAGTTCCGCGATCTGCATGACGAGCTGCAGAACTTCCTCAAGCTCCGCGTCGACGAGAACTACGACGGCTTCATTGAGAGCGCCGGCGTCTTCCGCTACGTCGTCGAGGCGCTCAAGGCCGGAAACGACGGCGTGCAAGGCGCCAAGTCGCAGCTCGCGAAGCTGCACGGCGAGCTGAGCCAGCGCAAGGATGAGCTGCAGGCGCTACACGCGCAGTCGCTGATGTACCAGCGCAAGCTTGAGCTGCTCGACCAGCTGGACGCCCTCAAACAGCTACCGTCCCGATACGAGGCCGCCGTTGCCCGCAAAGAGTTCACACAGGCCCGCCACATGCTTGAGGAGGTGCTTGGCGTATTCAACCAGCGCAGCCTGCTCGGGCACCCTGCTGTCAAGCCCTTGATCGGCTACGTGCAAACGCAGCAGGTGCAGCTTGTGGCCCGCCTCACCGACGAGCTGCGCCAGACGGCCAGCGCCGCCGCGCTGCGGCCCGATTACACGAAGACGCTGCTGCAAGACGACGCTGAGTACGCCGAGTTCATGAAGAGCCTGCCCACGCTGCCCCCTATTGACCCCGCGCGGCCGGAGGAGCACACGCTCGCCTACATGGCGTACGTCATGCAAACGTTGGCCGGCCTGGGCGGCCTCGTGGACGCGCTCGACAGCCTGCAGCGCCGCGTCGAGTTCGATCTGCAGGCGGCCGTCGCCACGACGAAGCAGCAGGTCATCCGCGACCTCAAGGTGTCGCCGGAACAGGTCGAGCGGGCCCTGCGCGGCCACACGCTGCTTGACCAGTTCCGCCTGATCGACCAGGGTGCGATCTCGGTGCTCGCGAAGGCCGTGTTTGCGCGCCTCGTCAAGGCGCTCGAGCACCACCGCGTCGTCAGCGAGATCGCCGCGCTGTTCGGCATCGAGTACGATTTTGATGCTGTGTGCGAGACGATCAACAGCATTGCCAAAGCGTTTCTCGTCGAGTACGTTGGCCACCAAGCAACCACGCCGGCCACGCAGTCAGCTGCCGCCGCGGCTGCTGCGCGCGCTGCTGCTACCGCGAGCGAGCACGAGTCGCGCTTCTCCAAGGCGCCGCAGGGCCCGCTGTTCGAGTTTGGCCCCGGCGACGAGGACCAGCGCTCGCTGCGCGACTTCGCGGTACTCCGCGACTCGCTCAAGAAGACGGTTCCGGGCCTGCTTGCCGACGACCCGAATCACCTGTTTGCTGAGACGCGCGAGAAGCAGCAGCTCGAGGTGGTTGCGCCCACGCACATTTTGAACATCCGCCCGCTGCTCGAGCCCACGGCCGCGTTCTTTGCCAAGGCGCGCAGTTACGTCACGAACCCGCGCTACGAGCGCCTATTCGACAACTTCCTGGAGCTCTTTTTGCAGCAGACGTTCGTGCCGCGCCTCCAGGAGGCGTTCGAGGACGCGATCGCCGGCATTGCCGAGGAGGACTCTGCTCTCGAGCAGATGGAAGACTTCCGCCGCCAGTCGCAGCTGCCGATCGTCAACGCCGTGAGCGAGTTCATGGAGACGATTGGGCTGCTCAGCCAGATCCTCGACACCGGCACGCGCTTCCGGCCGGCCTACGCGGACATGCTAGTTGGCCTGCTCGAGTCGATCACGTCGTTCTTCCAGACCCAGGTCGCGAACCTGTTCGAGCAGCCGACGTACAGCCGCTCGGGGTTCCGTCTCGCGGCGTTCACCGCACAGCCCGCGTTCCAGCAGGCGATCCGAGCCCGCTACCGTGCCAGCATGGGCGGCGCCTCGTCGTCGGCCGCGTCCAGCGTCTACGGATCGAGCGCCGGCTCGGCCACGGCCAACGCCAGCAGCTCCAGTGCGAGCACGAATGCCAACCACACCGCCAGTCTGGGCGGAGCCGAGTCCGACCTCTACTTCGGCAAGCGCCACTATGCCAAGCCCAAGGTGTCGGTCTCGATCCAGGACCTGCTGGACGCCGGCATGTTCCGCCGAGCCGCGCTGCTCGTCTCGAGTATCCGCTGGATGGTTCTGCGCCTGCAGCGCGCCCGCGCCGTGGACCAGGCCGGCCCCGAGGTCAGCGGTGACCGCCTGGCTCTGCGCAGCCGCCGCTGGACGGTGCTCGACGCCGCCGCGCCCGGTGCGGCGCTCGAGCGCGACCTGCTGGCGTCGCGCGTGCTGCTTGCGGGGCGCAGCCTGGCCGCGTACGACGGCGTCATCGCCAAGCTCGAGGAGTGTGTGCTCACGATCCTCAGCACGCTGCGCGCCGACCTGTTTCTGCGCATCGTGCACTACTTCGACCGCATGTTCCTCAACCGCGACTTCCACAGCACGAACCGCGGCGAGGAGCGCGACCCCATGGTCGACCGCCTGCAGCACGAGCTGTCGGCCGAGGCGCAGGTGTTCGAGGAGCACCTGCTGCCGTCAGACACGGGCTTCCTGTTGAGCGATATCGCGGAGTTCATGACGCAGCTGTTTATTCTGGAGGGCGAGAACATCCGCGACATGAACGAATCGGGGCAGAACCAGATCCTCACGAACATCTTTGCACTGCAGCAGATGCTCACCTCGATCGTGGCCGACCCGCGCGAGGTCGACTTCTCGCGCGCGTCGGGCTTCTACGAGCTGTTCCGCCTCAACCCGACGCTGATCATCGACAAGGCCAAGGACGGCGAGACGGATCTCGGCAAAGAGGACCTGCGCCTGCTGCTGGCGATCCGCCACCGCAACGCCGGCTCCACGTCGCACGCGTTCGGCACGCTCGCCAACCACATCGCGCTGCTCGACCAGGTCTTTGCGGCTGCCTCCTCGTCCTCGGCGTCTGCGCCCGCGCCGCCAGCCACGCCAACCACTCCGGCAACCCCGGCTACTCCGGCCAGCTCGGCGGGCGCCTCGACCCGCACCGCACGCTCAACGGGCAGCACGCCGAGCCAGTCGCGCCCCACACGGTCCGCCGGCGCCGCCAACGGTACATCGGCCTCGAACGGAGCGTCCACGTCGAGCGCGTCTACACCGAGCGCATCTGCACCGAGTGTGACCACGTCAAGCGCATCCAGCACGCCGGCAGGAAGACCGGCCGCACCACCTTCGCCTGCTCGTGTGCGACAGGGAATTCCGGAGGGTGCCAAGCCGTCGCCCACGCCGGCCAGATCGGCTGCTGCGTCGCCGGCCGCGGCTGCATCCGTCTCCGCACCGTCCGCTTCGTCCGCCTCAATCACACCTGCCTCGAGTGCGCCTGCGTCTACATTCAGGCCCTCCACGCCAGCCCGATCGGCTGGCTCCTCAGTATCTGCTAACTCTGACAAGGCAGCTTCCATTAACGCCGCGCCGGCCTCTTCCGTCGCGACTGCTCCAGCGCGGGCCCTGCCGACTCCGACTCCCGCTGCCGCCCCGGCCGCACCGGCTGCTGCTGCTGCTGCTCCCGTTGTTACACCTGTTGCTGCTCCGGCCGCGGTGCCGGTTGCGCCTACCGCCGTGGCGCCTACGACCGCTACACAGACCACTGCAGCGGTCGGCGGCCTCCCGCGGAGGTTCGCGAAATCCGCGGGCGACGAGATCCCGCCCCGCGGGTCCTCGGAACGTCTCCGCGCGAGTGCCTCCTCTGATCGCCTGCGCGGCCACTCCGACGGCGCCGCCTACGAACCACCGGTGCCGGCGCACGTCCAGCCACTGCGGCAGCGTGCTTCCACCCAGCAGATGCGCGTGAACACACAGCTTGCTTCCGCTGAAAACTTATCCGGTGCCAACTCCCCGATAACACCGGACCAGCCTACCGGTCGTCCCCGGCCGCGCACTCCGTCGGAGCGCGCTCTTGAGGCTGCACAGCGCGTACGCGTAAGGCCGCTGCCCCAAAACACGCCGCGGCGATAGCTAGTCTACTTATTGCATATACTTTTAGTTGTACATTAACTTCATTAATAGATAGTGTTGTTGCACTGGCCCTTCTTGACTTTTCGATAATAGAGGATTACAACAACGGCCTAGCTAGCTCAATCGGAAGAGCGTGTGACTCTTAAACACTTCGGTGATAAGATTCATCACAAGGTTGGGGGTTCGAGCCCCCCGTTGGGCTTATATTTTTTGTTTTTGCTGAAGTTTTTCATCCTAGCAGTTTTTTTCACTTCCATTGGAATGTATTTATAGTAAAAGAGATTTTATAATATTTCAAGTCCTGCAGTTCATACACGCATATGTAAAATTAGCTTCTACTGAGATCATCTCCGGATATTAGTCGTTTCACTACACCTGGATTCGAATATATGAACGGGGTGTGACCAATAGCTGGGACCTATATGGAACGCATTGTCTCCAACATCAACTGATAGTAAATGTAATATCCAAATGTTTAACGGGTCAGTCATGTTTGACCCCTTAATTCCTTACATAGAATACCTGATTATAGAACGCAACGACCGTGCCCTGTTGCCGCCCTGGCCCTCAATTCAACGGTTTCTGATCATTATTCCGCTGATCCATGGCGCGCCGTAAGTCTAGGGACGAAAGCGAGGCTGTCGAGAAGGTGGAGAAACCGGATAAGGTACGGTCGAGACGGAAGGCGAAGGGTGAGGCTACTGATGGCCCCGCTGAAGAGCCCGTAAAGCCGGACGCTCCGCCGGCTGAAGATGCTCCTAAATCAAACAAAGGTGATGAGAAATCAGATCGCGAGAAGCGACGTTCTCACAAGGAGCACAAGGACCATAAAGAACACAAGGAACATAAGCGTCACCGCAAGCGTTGGTCGAAGAAGCGTGTGTTCTTCATTGTGGGCACACTGATTGCATTACTCACCGCCCATTTCATGTCTGGACACCATTCCACCATCGAGCTTGCGGAGGCATCTCAGGAGTGGCTTCTGAACCACCAGAACATGCTTCCTCAATCTCTAGTGGAGACGCTGAAGCAGGCGCAAGCCGGAGCAAAGGATCGCCATCTCAGTGACGACTTTGCCGTGGGTATCAACATGTACGACGAAGGCTATCGTCCTAAGCACCCCGTGATCATGATTCCCGGTGTGATCAGCAGCTCGTTGGAGAATTGGGGCCTGCACGGCACGGAGGAATGTCCCAGCCGGCCGCACTATCGCAAGCAGATGTGGGGTGGCTTCTATATGCTGAAGCAGATCCTGCTCGCCAAGAACTGCTGGCTGCAGCACCTGCTGCTCGACAAGCAGACTGGCCTGGACCCGGCGGACTTCAAGGTGCGACCGTCCCAGGGAATTGAGAGCGCCGACTACTTCATCACCGGCTACTGGATCTGGAACAAGATCATTGAGAATCTGTCCGCGCTCGGGTACGACCAGAACACCATGAACCTCGCCTCGTACGACTGGCGTCTCGGTTATCCTGATCTGGAGCGTCGTGATGCGTATTTCTCGCATCTTAAGGCGTTGTGTGAGCTCAACCTGAAGCTGACCGGCGAGAAGACGTCGGTAATTTCTCACTCGATGGGCTCCCAGGTTGCGTTCTACTTCTTCAAATGGGTCGAGGCCGAGGGTCCCGAGTTCGGCAACGGCGGTGCTGGCTGGGTCAATAAGCACGTCGCGCACTTCGTGGATATCAGCGGCAGTTTGCTGGGCACACCCAAGGCTCTGGTGGCACTGCTGAGTGGCGAGATGCGCGACACCGTCACTTTGAACCAGGTCGCGGTCTCGGCGCTCGAGAAGTTCTTCAGCCGCGCCGAGCGTGCGGAGATGCTGCGAACGTGGCCCGGTATCGCGTCGATGTTGCCGAAGGGTGGCGCCACAATCTGGGGCGACATGCGCGGCGCTCCGGATGACCCCGCGAATACCACGGAGACGTTCGGTAACTTCGTCCGCTTCGCGGATCCGGAGACCCCGCTCAGCTCGCACAACCTCACGCTCGAGGGCTCGCTGCAGATGCTCTTCGACCAGTCACCCGACTGGTTCACTAACAAGACCAATAACATGTACTCGCTGGGTCTGGCGAAGACCCGGGCGGAGGTCGTGGCTAACGAGGCCAACCCCGCGAAGTGGTCGAACCCACTCGAGGTTGCGCTACCCAACGCGCCCGACATGGAGATCTACGCGCTTTACGGCGTTGGAAAGGGCACGGAGCGTGCGTACTACTACCGCGACTCGACGAAGGACGATGCCACGACCCTCAATGCCGTCATCGACTACGAGAGCCTTGAACAGGGCTCAGTCGTGATTGGACCGGGCGACGGCACGATCTCACTCCCGTGCCACGCAATCAACCACCGCTGGAAGGACAAGGACTCGAAGCTGAACCCGGGCGGATCGCCGGTGAAGATTGTCGAGATGCTGCACCGCCCGAACGAGTTTGATCTGCGTGGCGGCACGCAGACGGCCGATCACGTCGATATCCTCGGGCGAACCGAGCTGAACGAGCTGCTGATGCGCATTGTGAGTGGCAAGGGTGCAGAGATCGAGGATAAGACGGTGAGCAACATCGACGACTGGGTCTGGGATCTCGATCTGGGAAGCAACTAAGTGAGTCCTCATTAGTGCCCCAGAAAATGTTCCAGAGCGCTCAATGAGCCCAGTCTCCGCACATAAGTGGGCGCCAACTACTTTTATGGCGGGTCACGATTTGCGGTTCTATTGTAAATAACACGAATCAGTATATATACGTATACTCAATCCTGTACTCATCAATTATTGACAATTCATGCTGTATACATCTGTATAAGGTCATCTAGGTAGTTTATGCGGTCACTTCCTTTCCGTACGTGATTGGCTTGCCCGTCTTGGCAATGGTATCATGGACGGTCTGGTATTGAACGCTGGGATCGGTCTCGACCAGAACCTTCTGGTCCTCGAGCGAGATGTCAATGTTCTGGACGCCGTCGAGGCGCGTGAGCGCGCGATTCACCGCATTGCCGCAGCCGCTGCAGGACATGCCGACACCAAACTCGTAGGTGCTACTCATGATGCTTGTGAGGGACCGCCGGGCGTGCCTTTATAGAGCGTGGAGTGATGTGGTTCGGCGGGCTTGTGCCCTACCGGTAAGGGTGCGTTTTGAGGCCTCCCCGGCCTGGGTTCTTGCTGCGGTCCTCAAGTGGCGGGGAAAGGAAACCCTACACCAACAACGCACAACGGTGACAGACCGCCCCGTGTCATGCCGCGAGAATGCGCCAGAAAATGATGTCATTCGGAAAATCATTAAGGCACACATCTTTCAAGCACTGTAGACTCGCGTTGGCAGATTTAAAACAAGTCATCTGGTGCGGTTGATCGCGTCGGTGATTAGGCGAGCTGTACATAGATCTATGAAACACTTGTGGATCAGAGAGATTCAGCGTAATAATAATATAAATAAATAATGATGAAATAAACGGTATCAAATTAGCTATATATATATTGCGTCGTCCTTTATCTACGAAATGAGGTGGGAGGCCGACTTGATCGCCTGGGTCGTAATTTCCAGCCAGTGCACGAGTCTCTCTTCGTCGCCATCCTCCAGGCTCTCGGCGATGCCCGGTAGTACTTGGCCGGCGTAGCCTGTGTAGCGCCCTGGCGAGTACACGAGGTGCTTGAACCACGGCCGATCCTCCAGGCCCTCTGGGTGCAGGAACAAGCGGTCTAGGTCTCTGAGCGTGCTGTTCTGGCGGTGCTTGATGCCACGAAGAATCTCGCGCTTGACGCCGTTCCAGAAGCCCTTTTTGTCCGCTAGGCGGCGCCAGTCGCGCTCGATCTTGTGCATCTTGTGCGTGTAGGCGTGTGCGTTGTGGCGGAATTCGCCGAGTGCCTCGAACAGTGCATTCACCTGCTCGTTGGCGCTGCCGTCGTAGAAGCGAAGTAGTTGGCGCACGTCGTGCTTAATCGAGCGTGCATAGTCGACGAGTCCGAACGGCAGAACTGGTTTTTCTATCAGCTCGAGCGCACTCAGCACAATGAACTTCGTCACGGCCTCGTGGTACTCGAGCGTGGGGTCGCCGAACTCGCGCATCCAGTGCAGAGAATCGTAATTTGAGTGGTAGTGGTACACCGCTGCGTCGTCGCCGCCGGCGAAGCCAACATCAAGCGACGGAATGCCCAAGTGGTCTTGGAACACCGTGTAGTCGCTGCCAGATCCGAGAGGGCTGATGCGCTCGGTGCGGTTCTCGCCCCAATACTGCGACAGCGTCTGGCCCTGAATGTCGATCAAACGCACAGCACGCTCGATAACAGGGTGCAGCAGCGAGTTAGCACTTGCGTGCCACTTGCGTCCTGAGACACCAACGTCGACGTTGAGGTAAGCAATCGCGCGGCGCGAGAGGTCCTCAGCATGATCTTCACCCCACTCCGTCGAGCCGAGCAGGCCATACTCCTCACCATCCCACGATGCCAGCACGATGCTGCGCTGGGGCTTCCAGCCGGCCTCGACCAGGCCACCAAGCACACGTGCGACCTCGAGCAAAACGGCAGAACCGCTGTTCGGGTCCGCACCGCCAAGAATCCAAGCATCACGGTGGTTGCCGATGATGATCTCGTCGTTCCCAGAACCTTGAATGCGACCAATGACGTTGCGCGTCGGTCTGAAGTCGTAGTCCTGCTCGTTGGTCACGAGCACCTCGTGTTTCGAGGGTCCAACGTTGTAGTCGATCTCTTCAAGCCCGCCCTGCCAGTCCTTAAAGCGGTGACCGCGGCCATTCAGTGTCTTCAACAGGGGCAGGGCGTCTACCCACGAGATCGGGATCGAGGTAATGGTAGGAATGCCTTGCGGCGGCACACGGCGGTCCTCATTTTCAGGTGTAGATGCGAAGCCAGGGGTTGTCGGATCACCGGGGGCATGACTCAGATCCTGGACACTCCCACGCTGCACGGCGTCGGGGTTACGTGCCGGGCCATCGGGGTAAGATTTGTATCCGTTCTCAGCAATGATCTTACCGTCTTCGACGGGGTCCGTGTAAATGAGAACAGCTTTGGCACCAAGATCCTCAGCAAACTTGACCTTTAGACCGCGGAAGATACCACCGTAGCGCACGATCACGACCTTGTCGGTGAGATCAACGCCAGCATCGACGAGACGCTCGTAATCCTCATAGCGGCCGAGATTCGCGTAGACAAGCTCTCCGGTCACGTTTCCGGAAGCAGAGTAGCCATGGAAGGTGGGAATGCGGTCACTGCGGCCAGTGGTGGGATCCTCCTCGAGCGGCGGTTCTTCCAGCTTAAGCTCGTGCTCGACACCACCGTCGGCATTAAGCAGCGCAACACGATGACTCACGGGATAGTTCAGCCAGATATCGTAGGTGTCCACACGCGTCTCCCAGCCACTCGCATTGAAAGCAGCCTGGGTGTACTCGACGAGCTCCGTATTCTGCGCGGCGAGGTGGGGCCCAGCACTGAAGTAATGCTCAAGCGAGGCGTTCAGGTGGTCGCGCGACACTAGATCGAGTGCCTCACGCTCGAGGTGTGTCAGCGAGTGGTTATGGTGATGTTTGTGATGGTGCTTGTGGGGGTGCTTGTGATCAGGATGCTTGTGATCAGGATGCTTGGGGTGCTTGGGGTGCTTGGGGTGCTTGGGATGCTTAGGGTGCTTAGGCTTGTCGCATCCGTGGCGGCCCTTGCGGCCTCTATGGTCATCATGGTCATCGTACTCGTCATCATCGTGCTCGTCATCGCTGTGCGGTTCATCGTGCTCGCTAACTAGCCAATCATGCTTATCCTTAGGCTCTGTAGAAACAATTCGCTCATCCTCGGGGCTATCATCAATAGCAGTGAAATCAGCGGGGAATCCTTCGTAGTCCCTGGAGAAAAACAGCTGCATCGGGGAATCCGTCTCTTTTACAAATTTGAAAATCTCAGGAAGGCTAATCAATGCGAAAACAATTACTGTGATTGCAATTGCCCGCACCGACCAGCGGCGGACGCTTGCATTTTGCTCCAGCTTCTCCATCATGGTCGAAACCGGTGTGGTAGTGCGATCTTGGGTATGTGAGACGTTATCCTGTGCGGCTCGCCGTTAATATAGGGACGGTAATTAGCCGCGATAATTCGCACGCTAACCTCGCCTTGCCCATGACGTGTCCGTGCCCCGGTGTGACACCATGATCAGGTGCAGTTAAGGCGGCTATTTAAGACCACGTGCGCCAGCCAAGCCTTTTCGCCCAACTGAGTCCCGCCGATCCAGCGGGGCGGGCCATCGATCAAATAGTTATGATTTATTCACGCAAGAAAACTCGATTTGGCGTTCTAATGATTTTCGTGCTTTAACTGACATGAACATATATAACTATAATGCTGCATAAGGGTCTGTCACATGCACCCAATATCAAGTATAGTGTCTCAAATAGTTATGCTTTATAACCAATACGACAGACTCTGATCGATCTGTCTTAAACATAAAAAACGGCTCGAATTGACTCTGCCGATGGTGCCTGGTGCTCTGTGCTAACCTAGACCTGAATCCGATTGCGATTTTCACAGGTCTCTTGGATCGAACTATCCCATCGTCGCACACACACGGTGCCACTTGCCCAACTGCTGCCATCGCACCACCCGTCCTAGTAGTCCCTCCGACTCCCATCTCCCACCCCACATAAGAAAATCCCCACAATAGCTGGTGCAACCCCTAACCTGTAGTGATCGACTTATCTAGGCAGCTAGAAATTAGAGCGTATTAAATGGTAGGACCTTTGACTGAAAAGCACGGCGAAGAAGTCCGAACGACATATTCTGGCAATGCCTTGAATCGGCTGTCCTGGCTGCGCGAGGACAGCATCTTTTTGTATAACGGTTTCCACAGTCCGCAGGCCCGATTCTTGCCGTTCGTTGAGTTCAACCCCTTGCTCAATGGATCGGCGACCGGACTCAAATGGCTCGAGCTGTCAGTTGTACGTAAAGCGGCCGGGGATCCGTATGCCACAGATTTGAACGACCGTGCAATGACCTGGAATCCCCAGCGTGATGCCAGCGGTGTGAATCACGCGCAAGTAGTATTCCTCGGAGTCGACGAGTCAGTAGAGGATGCTTATACTGAGACCAGTAAAGGCGTGAAAATAAAGGGCGCACCCCGTTTTGCCCTGGATGCCACACAGTACGAGCAGGCTACATTCGAGCTGAAGCGAGCGTTAGCCGATTTGATTGGCAAGGTGCGTGATATGGATGGTGAAAAGTCGCCCGATTTCCACTCGGTAATGTTCGGTGTTCACCTTGAAAATAACTTGGACTTCAACGTCGTAGCCGAAGCTCGCATCGTCCTCGACTGGATTAACCGCACGCGTTTCTGCGGCGGATGCGGTCGTCGAAATATGTCAGTCTGGGGTGGCTTCAAGCTTCTCTGT
Source organism: Starmerella ratchasimensis (assembly GCA_030562965.1). Lineage (NCBI taxonomy): Eukaryota > Fungi > Ascomycota > Dipodascomycetes > Dipodascales > Trichomonascaceae > Starmerella > Starmerella ratchasimensis. The sequence goes on from JAKUAQ010000008.1 coordinate 259,807, forward strand.
CCCACGTCGTTCACTGGCGAAACAAACTGCCCTACAAAGGGCAAGATCACGAACCTCTCCTTTCCGCGCACAGACTGTTGCGTCATTGTGGCAGTGATTAGCCGGGACGGCAACAAAGTGCTTCTAGGCAAGGGAAAGCGTTTCAGAGGTAACATGTACTCGTGCTTGGCCGGATTTTTGGAGAGTGGTGAGAGCATTGAGGATTGCGTACGGCGTGAGGTGTTTGAGGAGGCCGGTGTCAAGGCCGGTCGGGTGATCATGCATTCGTCGCAGCCTTGGCCGTACCCATCCAATGTTATGATTGGCTGTCTGGCAGAAGTTGCTGATGATGATGAGGCATCATCAAAGATCAATTTGGGATTAGACGAGGAGCTTCTCGACGCGAAGTGGGTTAATAAAGAGGACCTGCGGCAGTTGTGCGTTGGCGAGGGAGATTTCGGCTTCACTGTACCTCCTAAGCTGTCAATCGCTTGGACGCTGCTCAATGCAGCTGCGAACAACTTGTACTGAGTACCTATTGGCTGAGAACATGAAAGTTGAAAGGTTGCACTAAACTAGAATTCAATGTATAGAAGAAATACGTAAGAACAGATCGGACCAGATGGTTCGTCTATGATAGATGCCGCGATCTTCTGTAGCCCAATTGAAGTATACGATCTAGCCGAGAGACCGCCAGTAATAGGGTCGACTCAGCGGTAAGAACCCTCAAAGCAACCCTCGTCCTGTAAAGACCCGGCCTAAGCTATGGTCACAAGGGATTTATGTGCAGCATTGGTAGGGCTATCCTGCAGCACTTATAGTAATTCCTGATAGACTCAACCGACTTAAACAAATAAGGACTCCGCGTCGGCGTGCTAGCTAGCGCTGGCGACCTCATCCCTTTCAAGCGGATCAGGGTTTGACCCTGACCGTTTAATATATTTATTTCCTCTCCGGGTTCAAATCTCCAACCAGTAAGATGCGAAAAGACACCATTGGCGAGCCTCCGGCATCGCTGGCAGCCAACGAAGTGATAGTCAAAGTCATCCAAAATCGCGGTAGTACATTTGATGCGGAAATTCCGGCAAGCCAATTGGCCAAAGCCTCGGAGATCCTCGGTTCGGCCTCGCCAAAGATTCTTGTGGGCTTGAGCCCCTCCCTTAAAAACAAGTTTTTTATAAAACGCAATGGATTTGTTGTGGCTAGCCTCGAGAAATTATCAGATCATGCCAAAATAAGTGGCGAGATCACCAATGTTGTGGGCGATCCGCGACAATGGCAGAAAGCGCTTCCCGAATGGCCGGAGGAGTTCCGTAGCACTCAAGTTTCTGAAACGATGGACCTTCCGCCTTCCGAAGACGAATACGAAACCGAGGAAGAGGAAGAGGAAGATGAAGAAGAGGAACCCGAGCCTGCGGTGGTATTCCCCGCTCGATCATAGTGAACAGTGTGTATATGCTGAAAAAGGGGTATGCTATTATTATTATATATTTATGCAAGAAGGAATGGATTTTGACGAATGGATTTCTCCTTTCGTTTCACATCAAGATAGGTGGGTGTCGATGTACTTCACTAGGCGGGCAGCAGCGTTGCAGTTAATGCCATGGACGACCGTGCCGGTGTGGTCAGCGTTTGATTTGAACACAGCATGTTTACCTCGATCCGTGATCTGCGAATCAAAGCGCTGCAAAAAGATGTTGGCGCGCTTACGCTCGATGATCGCCCGGAACTTAGCTTTGAACTGGTACCATGGGTACTCTGCGCTGAACTCGTCACACGACTCGGCTACATACTCATCATAGCTCGTCAACGCTTTATGGGCTTTGAGCGCGACTTCAGGGCACTTCTCTTCATGCTGGCTCAGAAGTTCGGTGTAACCTGATACTCGCGTAGGCAGAATTGAGTCTTGCGCCAAAGTACCGATAATTAAGCTGAGGAATTTTGTGGCCACACTTAGGTCCATAAAATCTGTCGCAACGGTAGGCACGCCGTGCTGCAAGGCAAAAACATCAGCGCCTAGCGGTGCGGAAGGCCATTTCTCACTCTTCAACGGGCGCAAAGTGATGCCACTCGCCTCGATCTGGTCGGCCGCCCAGGTGGCGAGCTCCGAGAGCAGAGGAGACATCGTGAAGATGTCCTCTGCGGGTCTTTGATTTGAATCAGTTGGTATTGTGCCACAATCTATGTATGCGATGCCGTGGTTGGCGAGATACTTCGCATGCTTCTTTGCCCAACTCTCGCTCGAGTAAGCGCCGAATGAGACGAACCTGATCGATCGATATGGCTGCCATCCGGACTGAGAGAGCAGCGTAAATGTATGTGCCAGCTTCTTAAACAACATTGTGCTTATCGTGCTGCCGATGCTGTCACCCACAATGACAACATCCTTGGTGAATCCGCTGATTTCATGCTCTATGGTGGCGAAATAATCTCGGTCCTCTTGGTTGAGGTGCACAGATATCTTTGAATTGCGGCTCAGCTCATTTTTGGTCGTTATAACCGGGATTATTGGAATTTTTGGCCGCACAAGGCCGAAATTAGGTGTCCACTGGTAGTCGACTACCACCATGATCGCCTCGGCCTTGGCTGTCAGCGCTGCTTGTACAAGCGAGTCAATGGAGTCACCGATCGAGTCGACTACGTAGAGGTCCTCGTACTTGAACATTCTTTCGTCGCCGGGACTCTTGTCGTCGGGGTATACAAAGAGATCGGCATATTTTGATAGGGTCATCTCGTGGTTACGACTTCCGAACATAGCGGCAACGGTACGGTACGGCTTGGTCCGATCCGTACGTTTGAAATACGAGTTGATATTAATTGGGGTCACTGGGCCCCTAAGAAGGTCGGGTTGATAATCGGATACAGCAAAACGCTGCACATCTTGAAGTGTGAACCGCTGGCCATGTATATGGTTCCAGTCACGGTTCGCCGAGGTGCGGGCCATAAAAACAATTTGATAAATAATAAGAAGCCCCACTGTAATCATTCCATACGCTAAGTAGCGCCTTACACCCGGGTGCCGGCTAATCATCCCCAGTAACTGTGCCACAGGCCACTGGTGAGAATGATCCACTGTCACAACTATCCCAGACCCCAAAACCTCAGCCCTGAAGGCTCTTAAGTATACAAACCGGAGTACACAACCCCGGTACCCCAACCTCCACCGGCTTAAAAGGCCTATGGCCCAAACATGTTTCGGTGGTGCCAGCTTCTAGGGCAGTGCTGATGCTTGGGGCTGAGATTATGTAGTCTGAAACCACATTACCACGCTGGCCCCCTTTGGCCCTTACTGATAAGGCCCTCAGTGCATGTGCGGCGTCCGATTGAATCTAACCCAAACATAGACACTAGAAGATCAATTGACGATAGTTATGTCGTGCGAAATATATAAAGGCCATTCCAAAATGGAGGTCGGCATTGCAGCCGGCCTTGCGCTGGGAATCTTTATCAGTTATGCACCGCAACAGTTCCTTATAGCCATGCGGAAGTCAACGGAAGGCATCAATCCATACTTCCTCATGCTCATGAACCTAGGTTCATCTTTTGCGTTCAGCAACGTGCTTATCCTAAGCCGGCCCATCGTGGGATGCTGCAAAACGTCGATTAGTCCGTTCGACTGTTTCGGCAGCATTTTGGGCACGCTGCAGTTGTTTGCCGGTCTATTAGGTCCGACTATTCTTTTGTTCCTAGGTGTCAGATTCCGCGAACCAGGTGAGGCGGGCCAAGCCATGAAGCAGTCGGCCGTATTAGTTGGTATTGTGAATCTGGCTTCTTGGATACTCGCGTTCTCGGTCACAGACTTGAGATGGCGGAGGCATCTTGCAACACTGTTTGGTCTAGCAGCTCTCTGCGTTGGTTTGGTGCAGTATTTGCCGCAGATTGCAACTACGTACCGTCTCAAACACACGGGTTCGCTATCAATCCTTATGCTGCTGATCCAGATCCCCGGTGGCTATGCGTGGTGTCTCAGCCTGGCAATGCGAAAGGATTCGCATTGGTCGACGTGGATCTCACTCTTCATGGCCGCCGACTTCCAGTTGCTTCTACTCATCATGGCTCTGTACTACACCAAACGGGGAACACACCAGCTGGCGGCGCAGATGGCCGCACCACCGCCGAGCCTGAGCGCCCAGCATGAAGCCGACACGGTTCCTGTTACCAACGAGGCGGAGCCTCTCCTACCCCACTGATCTGCTAGTACACGTATCTGCGGGTATGAGCACTTAAAATTTGTGAATTAGTAACGCGTTGAGTTCAGCTACTATAATATATTATTAGTTACATATATTAAACAGAAATACTCTTCCACACCGAAAAACCGTCGCTTCCGGAGCTGACCAGCGCGCCCGGGATCTGGGGGTGCCATCTGACCTCCTTAACGTTCGGCTGCCAGTGCATGAACAGCATCTGAGACGGTATGCCCTCGAGATCACCTTGCGCCTGGCGCTGCTGCTCGGCAATCTCTTCATCGTCGGCCTCGACGGACAGATCCCACAACGACACAGTCGAGTCTTCCGATCCGAGTGCCAGCACACTTTCATCATTGGGATTCCACGCCAAAGAGGTGACAGCTTGCTTGTGGAAGTCGAATTGAGCAACGGGGCTGCCCTTGGTGAATGTTCGCAGATCCCAGACAGCGAAGGCGCCATCGTCGTGGCCAGTGGCTAGGAGATGGGGCGCACGCGTGTTCCAACTCATTACGTTGACGTCCACATTCGCCGCCCGTACGCTGAGCGCCGGCTTGCTGCCGTTCTTTTGCTGGGTGTGCTGGCGAGTGTCCCAAATGCGCACAAACCCATCAGACCCGGTAGACGCAAACACCGTCTTTTCCACCGGGCTCCATTGTAGGTCCTCGATCGAGTGGCCCTGGCTGGGGTTGACGAAGGGGTTCTTCTCCGTCACCCAACCAGCGGGCTGGCGCGACGTCCAGAAGATGCGACCATCAACATCGCCAGTAAGGAGCGAGCCACTTTGGATCAAAGGCGACCAGTCAATGGCATAGCCCTCGGTAGATCCGTGTGCCTTGATGGTGTGGACAGGTTTCTTGGACCACTGAGAGCCGGGTCGGCTGAGCGATTGGAACGGCATCGACAGGTCCCAAATATTAACATCTCCGTTCTCTGCCATGTTCGCGGCAAGTACCTCGGGAGTCTTAGCCGCAAAGGGGCTCACCCGGAGACGGTTCGTGGTGCTGTTGGTGGGGAAGTCGCGCGACTCCAGGATGGGGTCAGAGTCCACGCCCTCATCATCGTCGCTATCTTCATCGTTTTCATCGTCACTCTCATCCTTGATGAGTGTCTTGCTCAGCGAGCTCAGCCTCATGACATTGATCTCGTTCTCCTTAGGCTTCGAGGCCTGAGTGCCGCTCACGATAAACATCTGGTGCGGGAACTTTCGGCGATCGGAACCAGCCGAATCGGGGATGATATCGAACGACAGACTAGGCCATCGCACATTGAAGCTGTGCAGCATCACGTATGTGCCGTAGTCGGGCTCCATTTTTTCATTTGCGCTGAGGGGGGCAGATCGGTGCGGAATATAGACGCGTTGGCGGGCCTCAGCCGCTTGTTTTGCGGCCTCCGACTCGTCATCATCTCCTCTTTTAGCAACGGACGATGTGCCCTCAACATCGTCAATGTCGTCCGGGTCGCCGTTTTCGCCCGCCTCGAAGATCTCCTCATCAGATTCCGATTCGAAGTCGTCACCATACGGGTCCTCAAACTCGCCCATTTCGGTATCACCGGTTACTTCAGTGATCTTTTTGGGAGCATTGTCGTTCTCTCCCTTGGCAATTTTAGCCGGGGTCTGAGTCTCACTGGCACGCTTCATTTGTCAAGTGAACTAGGCAATTGATCGCAATGATAGAATAGGTTGAAATTCTCCAGAAATAGTCTTTATGCTCTCAATTGACAACGGATACGATTGTCTAATTGCGATCCAGAGAATTCCGCAGATATTTATCTATGAGACCAGGTAGTTGTTTCGGGGCCCCACGAATTTCAGAAAAAAAATTAGGCCTAACCCTTTGCTGCTTATACCCATCAGGCACCCTTAGGTTATAAACAATAGGGTGGTGGTGGTGATAAACTTCCGAAAGAATATAGCTCATGTAGATATATGTGCAGTTAAAAGACTAATAAATAAATAATATAACAAAGCAACCCAAATGATGCGTATTTTTTCTTTAGGGCTCAATTTTTGGTTGGTTACGAAGGCGGATCTCTAAGTAGCGGAGCGGAATGTAGGCCACTCCCGAGAAGCCGAATGCTAGTAGTGTTCCCATTTCGCAGCCATTACCGACAGTGTGTGCCAAGCGGCCAACATAGTAGTACTGATCCATGCCTACCACCACACCAGCGACGCCGCATCCGAATGCGACCATAGACGCATACATGATAGGAAAGTGCTTGGGGTTCAGATACTGATCCCATTCGTAGTCATCTTTGTCGTGACGGCGGAACCAAAGTGTCTCTAGAGCCGTGATAGAGAAGTATATTAGACTCCAATATCCAATCATAGGCAGGAAATTGGAGACGACTTCAGCCCATCCCGACTGACCCACAGCCGCTAGCACGTACCATACAACAGACCCAAATATGACCAAGATGTATCGTGGGAAGCGGGCAATAGGACGGCCAAGCGTCTGGAATGACAGACCGAATGAGTAAACGGTCAGGCCACCGTTCGTAATCAACGAAATATACATCAGCACGACCAAGAAGGTACCTCCACCGTGCCAGCGTCGCATACCATCTACAATCAGGCCTGCTCCTCCGTATTGCTTGTAGATCTGCGCTTTGATCGGGTCATACAGAGCCGCAGAAGCAATACCACATCCCAGAATACCAACGAAAGCGGTGGGGATGAAGATGACGGTCAGTACAAAGAAGAAAACCAGCCATCTATTAGTGTTCTGTGGCATATCAAGATGGTAATCAGAGGCTACCGGCATCCATGTACTGGTAATTCCAATACAGTTTTGAAAGAACCCGACCCATGCAGCCCGCTGAGCCTCACCCGAGACAGTAGACCCTTGATCTAACACAAATTCATGACCGGTGCATACATAACATAGCAGGAAAGCCACGAACACTGGTACAATGAAGATCGTGTCGAATAGAGCCAAAAGTCTGATCCCGAATACAGACAATATCAGAACCACTAGGAACAAAATTAAGATACCGATCTCGATAGATACGGTCTCGTCTGTCAAAGCGGACAGCAATTGGCCGGCAAAGTTACCATTAACAATAAGCCATCCCAATAGCGTACAGCAATTCAGCAGTGCAAGGAACTTGCCAAACCACCATCCAAACTGGTATTTAACGCCCATCATTTGGCGAAGGCCAGACCTGGGACCCAGCGTAGCTCCGAAGGCACCTACGACAGAACCAGCGAAACAACCGAGGACACCTGCACTGACCGATGCTTTGAAACTCAAGTTAAACAATAGTGGACCCAGAAAGAAACCCGTCATTGACGGAATCGTACATGTAGCCCCGAACCAGATCCCGGTGAGTCGCAGGAAATGCCAAAAGTCCATCTTGGTACGGTTCTGGGGTAATTGCCTGGCTACGCCTCGGGCCTCACCAAACCCGTCGATAAAATGCGAAAACCTCCAGAAATACTTGAAATGACTATGGTTCAGTCGGTGATCCGTGTATATTTCGAGCGTCTGTAGGTCTTGTCTCGGACTGGCATCGTCGTAGATGGAATCAATGCTCCCTTTTGCTTCTAGAGCATTTATCTCAACATCTTTAGGGAGCCCGTCGTCCCTGTAGTGACCCATTTCTCCTGATTTAGGACGCAGATGAGTCCTTAATGAATTCTTGAGGTGATTTGCGGATTATGGAGTCTTTGATTCCCGCGGTCATGAGCCCGGGTCTTGTGTCCCTACCCGGACCCCACTTTTGAGTCACATGGTAGGAAAAAGATCGGTAGAACGCAGGCTTCGGCAAGCCATTACCCGACATTCTGAGGGATTTCTGAGTACATACGTCACAGATAACGGTGCATCATTAATTAGTGTCTTGAGGCTTTTAGTAGATCAGTGCGTTATTTTTGATAAGCAAATCCAACCCGGTCAATTCTAGAAAATCGTTTCACTTGTTTCTCAATAAATCAATTTTGGTAATACTAGGTCATCAATATAGCTACTGAATATAAATTAGTTCTGGGCCTTGATGAGGGCGTTGATCTTGTCCTCACGGTTGCCAAGGGCACCACCGGCGACGAAGTGCTTGAACTTACGGCGCACACCCCAGCCACCGTTGGGGTTGCTGAGCTTGAAGGGCCACAGGAAGTTGTTGACCTGCTTGAAGTTAGGACCAACGGTGTAGATCTCGTGGATAAGGTCCTCAATGCAGATGATGCCGTACTGGCCAAGGTTCTCCTCAATGAGGGAGTTATCGCTCAAAGCAATGCGCTGCTTGTTGATCTTACCGTAACCACGCTTGTAAACGAGCTGACGGACAGACGAGAGGCTGGGGTAACCGTAGGCGATCCAGGGCTCAACAATGCGGAGGAGCTCAGCAGTAGCCTTGTTGAGGCGGACGAACACACCAGCGTTGATCTGAGTAAGACGCAAAAGCTGAAGTACCTTGCGGGGCTTGGGGGCGATCTTGTTCACACCCTTGATGCGGATAACGAAAACCAGCTTCTCCTCAGCAGGCACGTAGACCTCGTCGTTAGCGCGGGCAGCACGCTTGGCCTTGATCACCTCACGCTCCACATCGCGGTACTCCTTAACGTACTTCTCAGCACGGGCGAAGATAGCCTCCTTCTTGGCGGCATTCGACTTCTTGCGCTCAGCAATCTGCTGGGCCTTCTGCTCAGCAATCTTGCTGGCGTTCTTCCGCTTCTTCAGAAGGGTCTCGGGGGGGAACACATTGCTCGACACAGCAGACATTTTTGGCTAGCGTTGAGAAATAAACCTGGGGAGAAAAGTTTCACAGCTTGAGATAGTCGACGATTTGTTAGCACAGGTCGAGGGGGCACCTGACTGGGGTTTGGTAAAATAGAACTCCCAGGCAAATTGGAAAAATTCTTGAGGGCGTGGGAACAACGCCCTGGCACCCAAGATCCACCTACGCTTTTCGCCAGCCAGAACGATCGAATATTAGTCATCCCCGCGAAGCCCTACGAATAAACAAACTTCGAGAAACATTACAACCCGGCACCTAGCGTTACCGTGTAATACCCTAAGCTCACCTGTGCTGGAAAGTATCGGCAATAAGGCTTGTGCTTTTAACCCACTAGGCACAGGTATGACTGCGTATAAATGAACCCTGCGTCTTTCGCGCCGACGCGTACTCAAGACGCCACGGGCATAACTGTTAGCCCAATGAATCGGTTTACCCCAAAAAAGACTGCAGCACTAATTTATGCAAGTTTATATCTGGTCCGTTGCTGTAGTACCCTTGCAAATGTGGGCATCATGCGTTGTTATCGCTCGTGTCTCACATGGCTGCGCACTTATTCTGTTCTTAAATATGATTCTATAAATAGCTCTCGTCGACTGAACACTGCCCGCTATAGGTTGTCAAGTACTTTATCGTAAAATCGGTTTTAGTGTTATATGTGACTCTGCTCATTGGTTGCGTCATTCAAATCGGTGCTCGGCTCCATCTGATAGAACCGTGCACAAATCTCATACTGGTGTATAAAAATAGCTAAGGGGCGGAAACCCCTACGATTTCACCCAAACCCTATTACCGGCCGAAGCCTTGACACTTAAGTGGTCAAGTTAGATGCGGATCAGAGCCCCTCCGTATCGAGAATAGTGCCTAATGGTGAATCTAAGCGATAAATTATTACTTCAGAAGAAATTATATGTAATAAATATTTAGTTAGTGCCAAGTTGGCGAGAACTCACAAGCACGAAATGTTTAGTATATGCATTGATGATTTTTGAGTCAGAAGACGGTGTGTGTTAGATCATAAGCATAGCAGCCGCACCGATGGCACCACCGACGACAGCCATCGAGAGGCCAGCGGTAGACGCACCATTGGGGGCCTTGGACTTGGAAGCAGAGGCCGAACCAGTGGCAGCGGAACCAGAAGCACTGCCAGTGGCAGACCCACTGCCCTCAGCACCAGAGCCAGATGTAGTACGGGCACCAGAGCCAGAACCGCCAGCAACACCGCCGCCAATCGCCGAAGAGTTCGAAGAACCAGTAGAGTTACCCGCAGCGCCGGACGAAGAGTTAGAAGACGATCCGGTGCCGTTGTGGTAGCCAGTCGAGTTAGTGCCGGTAGACGAGTTGCCAGTAGCGGCAGCGGCGGGCACGATAGAGGATGAGTTGGTGGTGTTGTGGGTGGCAGTGCCGTTGTGGTGAGCAGTGCTGTTAGCAGTACCGTTAGTAGTGTTGGGGTGAGTAGCATTAGCGGTGGAGTTGGTGCTGTTAGTTGTGCTGTTGCTGCTGGTACTGCTGGTGCTGTTGCTACTGGTACTGTTGGTACCGTTGAGGGCGTTGATGGTGAAGAAGGTAGAGTAGTTATCATCACCGTCGGCGTGGATCTCAATGGAGTAAGATCCAGTCTTCAGATCCGTGGGGATCTTCCAGCTGTAGGTACCCTGATTCTGAATGTTGCTAGCAATGGGGCCAACAGTTTCGAGCTGCTTCGGATCACCAGTGCGGAGAGTGAGGTCAGCAGTGCTGCCGGAGGCGTTAGCCCACTTAATGTCAAGCGAATCACCGGCGCTCACGACGATGCCGTTAGCAGCGGGGTAGGTGAAGGCGTTGTCAGCGGCGGCAACACTGGAGATAAGAGAAAGAACAGACAACATCGGATGATTAAAGGTGACTAGATCGAGTGAAAACGGTCTGATGAGGTTCTTTGTGGTGATCCCGCTCGTATATATATACACACTCGAGCCCTTACGAGCACGCAGCGGGACCCGAGCACTGGGCGGGGGCGAGGCACAGCTCGCTCTAGGGTATATGCAGTGTCTGTGCATATGCAAAATTCTCGTACACGTGATGTTTCACCAAAAGGGAAGGTAATTAACATTGCGCTGAACCCCATCAGCCATTTGACACGAGGGTCTAACGAACTCGAGCAGGTAAGCCTTAGCGCCTACACGCCCATGATCCAAAGAAAATTCTCTAAGCATTAAATCATACCCAATATCAATTTCGTGTTTCTAATTCTCGTTCATATATTTCCTGTCGAGCAGTTTCATAGTAGTTTGAGGTGTTAAAAATAGATCCCGGGCCGAGCACTGCAGCGGTGCAACGACAAGCCCCTAACCTTTAAAAAATCGCTCAAGCAGTACAACCACCCCATTTCTTAAAGCATGGCTGTACGTGCACACAAGCAGCCACCGATGCCCGCCGAATCCCGCCGAATTAGATGGACACCTTACATAACATATGTGGGTCTGTTGTTTTATGTCCGATATAGCACCACCTCGTACCAGATCCAGACAAACGAGGCAAGTAGAGAGATATAACGCCCTCGTAGAAATAAAGGTTTATTGAGCATATACACTTCTATGCGTTTCATGCAAAATAAATGAATAAGAATCTTTTAGTTTCGTCAATGTAAATATATAGGTGGATCGCGAACTCAGCATTTGAAAGAGACATCAAGATCGGATGTCATCATCATATGTATCACCCCATGAATAACATAGATTTCACTCGAGAACTCTCAGATCTACCTGTCAGCTTACCAATATGGATTCATCAAGTTTGTGCCGCTGTATTGTCATTGTAGTGTGGAATAAATTTCACTTGAAACTAATCCCTGAATGTAATGATCTCCCCGCATGCCGGTGATCACGCGTCACCCTAACCCGTACATTCGGTCTGATCAACATGAACTCTGATGTCGCAGCTTGACGTGCATATGTCTACACAGTTTACATTCCACCTGCGCCTCCCCCACTGATGATGTTACTTCTTTGCCCTTGTATTGTGCATGCTGCAGTTAACAAATAGTAAGTTCTATGCATCCGCCAGTTACCTGCAACCTATATCGAGTTAGGGATAACCGACAAGCTGCATCAAAGCATTCCGGAAGTCTGGTCCCAGTGATTGAAACTGCGAGAAAGCGTTTGGGTTGTAGATAGTTTTCGACCAAGTAACAGACTTCATGCGCATAAGATCTGGATAGCTCATATGATGAGATCTAATTATAGTTCTAAAAATAGTAAACTTACTCGCTTCTGTATCTAATGTGAAACAAGTGGGCTTAAATTGATCTAATCTGGTGATGAAACAACAATGTTTAACAATTTCAAGTTACAAATGTTGGTGGCGGTTTGATCTGTGATCTTTTAATTAATGCAAGAAGATAGATACTCGCTACAATCAACGTAGTAAATCGATAAATAATAATATAGACTAAAGTTTCAGATTCGGGGTAGCTTCCTTCGGGGTGATAGCCTGTTTCAGCAAAGGCTCTTACAAACGCTTCAGAAGGCCCTGCCGACGCTTTTCCAGCGCCGTTTTGTATGGCGGGGCAACTGGGCTTCGTACCGGGTCCAGACTCTGGTGGGATGAGTCCAGATCTAAATATGTCGCGTCGCTGTCATACGAACTGAGGTCACCACATGCTACAAATGGCGCTACAGTGCGCTCCTCAATGTCCGCGATGCTGAGATTGCTTTTGTTCAACACTATGCTTGCGGGCCTCTCTCCTCCGTCTTGAGACCACAACTGATCAAAATAATCAGTCGTGCTGAGGTGCTGGCCGATCATCTTCAACGCGTCCCAGCCTGGCCTTGGCTGATACCCAGTGCACACTATGAACGCCTCGAGAGACGATCCCCGAGACGACCGCGGCTTCGCACAAGTCACCTCTTTGAACAATCTCCCGAGTTGGGCATACATCAGGTCTATATCCCGCCCTCTGAAAATTTTGGCAACAAACACGCCATCGGTTTTTAGCACAGCCGTGGCGAGCTGGAGTGCACTCAGCACCAGCTGAGCCTGAAGGTACTCGTCCAGATCATGCAAGCCTGTGACATCCGGAGCGCCGTCACTCACCACAATGTCGGCCTTGGCACCGTTAAAGAGTTCGAGGATTTGCACGGCGGTAGAAGGATCTGTGATATCAGCCTGGATTGTAGTGACACCTTCAATTGGAGCGATTGGCTGGAGGTCCACACTCACAATTTGACTATTGTCGGGTGTACATTTGCTAAGAACTTGGGACCAAGATCCAGGTGCTGCGCAAAGGTCAACCACATGTTCGAGCTCGTCCAAAAACCCGAATTCTTCATTAAGCTGCAAGAGTTTATACGCTGACCGGGCTCTCCACCCCTCCTCCTTGGCTTTACGGTAGTATATGTCTCTCTTATCCTTACTACTCTTCCCCATGCTTGAGAGATCAAATTATACTGGACCTTGCCCAAAAGTTTCACCTCTGCAGGTAGACGCTCTGGAGCACTCCTACACTACCTGCCAACGATTCAGCGGCCAAGTATCGATGAGAAATTCGATGGCATGTTAAATTTCAACATCATGCATAAATACGCGTATCGTTGTATGTCCTGAGTGGTTATCTGTCAAAAAGGCCAGCTTAGCCTTCGTATAAATAAATAGTTAACTGGGGTGCCTCAATTGTCGACATCCTCAAGAGACTCGGTTAGTACATTAGATGTCATTAAGTGCCACACTGAGGACGCCCTTTTGATGGCCCCGATACTGGCGCACGATCTGTCCAGTCTGCAACTCCCACAGGCGGACGAACTGGTCGCTGCTGGCCGTCACGAGATAGGCGGAGTCGGCAGTAAATGCCGCATCCCACACCCACCGCTGATGGCCACGAAGCACAGACTCCATTTTAAAGTCCTTCTCAACGGACCACACTCGTGTGGTGTGATCGGCCGAGCATGTGGCCAGATGCTTGACATCGGAGCTCAGTAGAACCTTTGTGATATATTTTGAATGGCTGCGGAAGCGTGTGATCGGATGTAGGCTCGTTACATCTCGGGAATTGAACATTCGCCAAACGTAGCAGTTGCCTTTATTATTGCCGGCAACTAATATCGTACCGTTGCTGGCCACACTTACGCTGCGCACTGGAACCCCTTCTTCAGGAATTAAGTGGTGGCTGCAAGTATTTTCGCCCAGATCCCAGACACGGATGTTGCCGCCGTGATCGCAGCTTATCACTTCACCTTGATTCGGGTGTATAACGACGTCGTTGACAGGGGAGCGGTGGTGGTAGTCTCTTTGCACTGATGGGGCACGCATATCCCAGACTTTTACCGTACCATCCTCACTACTGGTGGTCATCCACTTGCTATCTGCCTGGATGGCGAGGCCCGTGATGGCACCTTTATGCCCCTCGAAGGTCATTACTGGATCAGGATTGTTCGATTTGATGTCGTAGAGTGTGACATTGTGCGTGCCTGCACACGCCAGATATTTCTTGTCATGCGTGATCACCATGCGATTCACTTGGCCGTCATTGTGCTCGATTGTTCGGCTGCATACGCCGGAGAGTGCCTCCCAGAACTTAATCATTTTGTCGTAGCCGCTGCTACACAGCACTACCGACATGTCCTCACTCATTGGTTGGAATGAAAGGGTGCAGATCGGTGTGATGGAAGCTTCGCCCTCGTCTAGATTCGCCCTCTAACCGGGTGCTTTGCCGATCGGGACCAACGCTACCAGTAGCTTTGTCACGATATGCACAGCTCTTGATTTGCCCCTTGCCCTGCTCGGTACCACGGCAGCCGAGAGCGGGATCCCATTTCTAGCACCTTGTGGGTCATTCGTTAAGCAGTCGCCAGTTTTCTTTTATCTTTCTTCTTTTCCATATAATTAATATGACGTGAATAGAACAGTCATTTTCTGGTAGACGATCGAAGCTAAATTTTGCCATTCGCTGGCTGATCTACCAACTGAAGAACTTAAATCACGAAATACATAAATATAGAGTGGGTTCATCGGAATATGTCATAGCATACTGCACTTAATCATGCTTCCATGTCTCGTGCTTGGTATGTAGCTGCACGCGGCTGCACATTTCATGCTCTCAGGGCTGCGAACCCAACCTTTCGACGCGACCAAATACAGAGTATGCCGAGATCCATAGACAAGTTCTACATCGCGTACTTCGTACTGCATGTATTCATTACATTACTCATAGATGCGGCGATCGCTATCCCGGAGCAGTGGCAGCTGCCGATTCAGAAATCGCTGCTTGCCTTTCACGTGAGCCAGAACAGCGATATACTCATCATCACCTCTCCCGCCTGGCTCAAAGCCTTTGTTTGGGTCGAACTGCTTCTCCAAACTCCGTTCTTTGTCTGGGCTGCCGTTGATCTGTCTCGCAATAAGAAACGGGTCTGGGCCGCAATTCTGGTGTACGGTGTCGAGGCGAGCACCACGACGTTCGCCTGTCTAGCTGAAGTATTCGTAGCCAACATCCCGCAGGCACAGAAGCTAAATTTGCTGGCGATCTACTTCCCCACGTTTCTGCTTCCTCTGATTATGGCGATCGATTTTGGCCGACGCATCACAGCCCAGCTAACTGGAAAAGCGAAAGTAGAATAGATACTTCAGTTTATATGTGAATGTTTTGTCTATTTGCTGTCAAATTAGTGCCATTTGTCGCTCATCAGGAGATCTGTGTGCCATATTCCAGTCAATTCTACCAACCCTCTCTCAGCCATCGTTTATCTTTATGGGCAGGGCCATTATCCAGGGCGTCGTGTGGGAAAAGATAGGGGCGAGCGATAAACGTGAGACCTCCCAGCGGTAAAAAAACCGCGGGACCACCGGCCATTAGGCACCGCTTCCACCTGCCATTATCCGCCTGGGTAGTGGGAGATCGAGCACGCACGCCTAAGCGGCCCGTTCTCTCCACACCTATCCACAGCTACATATTTTTTTTCTTGCAGTCTGTATTGGGACCCCCCGCACATCACTGAGATCCACGCAGGTACGAAACACGTATTTTCGAGCGAGTGACCTAAGAATGGCTCCTAAGACAGCAATTATCTCGGTTTACGATAAAACCGGTCTGCTTGACTTGGCGAAGGGCCTGACCCGCAACAACGTGCGCATTCTTGCGTCTGGTGGCACCGCCAAGATGATCCGCGAGGCCGGCTTCCCCGTGGACGACGTCAGTGCGATCACGAAGGCGCCCGAGATGCTGGGCGGCCGCGTGAAGACGCTGCACCCCGCTGTGCACGGTGGCATTCTTGCCCGTGACATCGACAGCGACGAGACCGATCTGGACGCCCAGGGCATTGACAAGGTCGACTACGTTGTGTGCAACCTGTACCCCTTCCAGGAGACCGTTGCCAAGATCAACGTGACGATTCCTGAGGCCGTGGAGGAGATCGACATTGGCGGCGTGACGCTGCTGCGTGCTGCCGCGAAGAACCACACCCGTGTGACGATTCTGAGCGACCCCCAGGACTACGCGTCGTTCCTGACCGAGCTTGACAAGGACCAGGCCATCAGCGAGGCGACGCGCCGCACGCTGGCGCTCAAGGCGTTCGAGCAGACCGCCGAGTACGACGCCGCGATCTCCGACTTCTTCCGCAAGAAGTACGCTGAGGACCGCTCGCAGCTGCCGCTGCGCTATGGCGCGAACCCGCACCAGCGCCCTGCGCAGGCGTTTGTGCCGCGCAACGATCTGCCCTTCGAGATCCTCAGCGGCTCGCCGGGCTACATCAACCTGCTTGACGGCCTGAACGCTTGGCAGCTGGTCCGCGAGCTGTCGGCCGCGCTCGATCTGCCCGCCGCGGCCTCGTTCAAGCACGTGAGCCCCGCCGGTGCTGCCGTCGGCCTGCCGCTGAGCGACGAGGAGAAGCAGGTCTACCACGTGGCGGACCTCAAGCACGAGCTCACGCCTCTCGCGTCGGCCTACGCGCGCGCCCGCGGCGCTGACCGCATGTCGTCGTTCGGCGACTTCATTGCCGTCAGCGAGCCCGTCGACCTGGCCACCGCCTCCATCATCAGCCGTGAGGTCAGCGACGGTATCATTGCCCCCGGCTACGCGCCCGAGGCGCTCGAGCTGCTCAAGGCCAAGAAGGGCGGCAAGTACTGCGTGCTCAAGATCGATCCTGAGTACCAGCCGCCCGTCATGGAGCAGCGCCAGGTGTTCGGCATCACGCTCGAGCAGAAGCGCAACGACGCCAAGTTCTCCGGCTCGACCTCGTTCAAGGAGATCGCGAGCGCCAACAAGGACCTGCCGCGTCAGGCGATCATCGACCTGACCGTGGCCACGATTGCGACGAAGTACACGCAGAGCAACTCCGTGTGCTACGCCAAGAACGGCATGACCATAGGCCTCGGCGCTGGCCAGCAGTCGCGCATCCACTGCACGCGTCTGGCCGGCGACAAGGCCGACAACTGGTGGCTGCGCTTCCACCCCAAGGTGCTCGCGTTCAAGTGGGCCAAGGGCGCCAAGCGTGCCGACAAGTCGAACGCCATCGACCTGTACGTGTCGAACCAGGTGCCCGAGGCTGGCCCCGAGCTCGCGGACTTCGAGTCCAAGTTCGCTGAGGTGCCCGTCAAGCTCACGGCTGCCGAGCGCAAGGAGTGGCTCGGCAAGCTCGGCGATGTCGCGCTCGCGTCGGACGCCTTCTTCCCGTTCAGCGACAACGTCTACCGTGCCGCCCGCTCCGGCGTCAAGTACGTCTACGCCCCGCTCGGCTCCGTCATGGACAAGGCTGTGCTCGAGGCCGCCGACTCGCAGGACATGGTCTACGTCGAGAACGCGATCCGCCTGTTCCACCACTAACTTATCTAGTTACCCTAACGCTATGCAACCGGTGATACTATGTTGATCTAACAACCACTAGTGTTCAGCTTACTATGTTGATCTAGCTAGTTCAGCCATGTGAAAACGAGAAGTCCCCGTTCAGCCAGGACTTGGCCATGTAGTATGCAGACTCAGGCTGGTCGTGCGGCACCATGTGACCGGCCCCGTTCACCCTCAGGAAAGTGAAGTGGTCGAAGTTGCTCACCTCACCACGCTTTTGGCCATTGGCGGGCTTCCACTCCACGGGCGTGTTGATCGCCGACTGGAACCCGGGCTGGCCGGCCCACGTCAGATCGTGCGTCCATTGGCGGCCGCCGAGCCAATTCAACACAATGTCGGCATCACCGTGATAAATAAGGATCGGCGTGCCTTGGTTCAGCAGATTCGTGACATTCTGGTACGTCGGTTGGTACGGATCGTTGTCGCCGTAGAAGCCCTGGAGGATGGGGTTCGAGCAGATCGAGTAGCTCTGGACCTGCTCGGCGCCGACGGCGCTCTTAACGCTCGCCCGGTTAAAATAGTTTTGCACGTTGTCCATCACGGGATAGCACAGGTTCGTGGCAGATTGCTGGCACGTGGCATCGCGGATATCGTACGGGTTGCGGCCGCGGAAGCTAGCCTCGAGCGGGTTGCACTCGATGCGCGCCATGCGGCAGGTGAAGCGGTCTCCGGACGACACGCAGTTCTGCATCGCGCTGAGGCACTGCGGCGTCTGCTGCTCCAGTTGCTGGCACTCGCCGTCACTCAACACTGAATCAAAACCGCCTTGTCCACACAACATGGGGTGGTACGCAGCGTACTCGGCCATGGGGCTTACCAGACCGTTGCCGATCATGGCACTGCTTACCTTGACGGGCGATGATGGATCGGCGTTGATGGCTTCCGTGAACACAGGAATATAGCGGCCAGCATATGACTCACCGCTGATGTGCAGTTTGTTCGACTTGAACTGGGGGTTGCGTATGTAGAACTGTTTCATGGCCTCCTTGAAGTCCTCGGCGGCAGTGACAGAGTCCAGAACGTTGTTCTCGGCCAGCGAGTAGCCGACTCCGGCAGGGTTGTCGATGAAGAGGAGGTTAGAGAACGAGTTCCACGAATACGGGTTGTTGTGTATCTCGTTGTTGCTATCAATTGATGCGGGGCCGTTCTCAAAGAGGACGGCTTCGAGCGACGAGCAGCCAGGACCTCCATTCAGCCAAATGAGCACGGGATCTTTGGCAGAGTTGTTGCGAGACTCGAAGAACCAGTAGAACAACTGGTTTCCGGAAGGAGTGCTCAGATATCCAGCCTGTTGGGGGACTTTGTCGATGTTGAGCGAACAGGGATTGGTACCGGCACTCACACCTTCGGTCACAGGACTATCTTGGAAATTAGCATGCGAATGATGTGCTGCCTTGTATTGAGGCTCACTCAGTCCAGTCTGTGCCTCGTTCTCAGCGACGTGCGGTGGAGGCATGACCATTACCGCCGATACGGCGGCCAGCGAAGTCGCTGCCAGCGTGATGAGGTCCCTCATTATGAATTAAGATCTATCCAGAGGAAAATCACGACTTTGACCAATTAACTATTACACATTATTATATATATATGGTGGTTCATCAAAGTCCGGAGTGCATGAAATACAAGGCGCAGGGCTCATGTCTCCGACGTGCATAATCACGACCAGGGGGCTAGGGCGTCTGTGCTCGCTCCGGCACTATTTCGGGCGTTGTTTCTTGAGTTATAATGTCTATATTGTAGCTATTGAGTCCATAATTCGTCTATTTGTACATAATTAATGATATACAGCATCGTCAGACGCAATCGGGGTGTAAACCACCCTGATACCTGATACGGGGCGCAATTTGGCAGCAATATTGTCATCTCCTGCGTAATAGCGGATAATAACCGGATTAATTTGAGCTTATCCACGAGACCAAACGTAAACCTTCCCTCGAACCAGAAATTTCCTGGAGACACGGGTTGCCATTTTGCCGAAGGTACGGGTTATGTACAGTGGTGATCCGTGGGACGCCCGACGCCCGAAAAAGTGAATCGATGAAGTTTCTTTAGTTGAATTTTAAGGTAGCTGATGTGTCATAGCTAGTGTATCGTAACTATTCACGACAACGCATAATTACCACTAACCCATTCCTTGGCCATGTAGTATGCGGACTCAGGCTGGTCGTGCGGCACCATGTGACCCGCGTCACTGAGACGCAGGAAGGTGAAGTGCTCGAAGTTGCTCACCTCACCACGTTTCTGGCCATTGGCCGGGGTCCAGTCCACAGGAGAGTTAATCGCCGACTGGAAACTAGATTGGCCGCTCCACTCGAGGTCGTGCGTCCACTGTCGGCCTCCGAGCCAGTTCAAAATAATATCCTTATCGCCGTGATAAACAAGGATAGGCGTGCCTTGGCCCAAAAGATTCGTAACGTTCTTGTAAGTGGGATAGTAAGGATCGAGCGACAAATAGAATTCCGCATCCATTTGCATGTTGCAAACCTGGAAGTCCGAGACCTGGGAGCCGAGAGCATCGATCACATTCTGCTGGTTGAAATAGTCCTGAACATCATCGAGTTCGGTGTAACACAGTGAATTGGTCGACGGCTCACAGGTAGCGTCACGAATATCGTAGGGATTACGGTACTCGAACTGGCGCTCTAACTGGCCGCAAGTGTAGCGTGCGAACAGGCATGTAAACTCGTCAAGTGAGTCCATGCAGTTCTGCATCTGGCTCAGGCAGCCGGGAGTCTGCTGCTTCATCTCGTCGCAAGCCAAATCACTCAACACTGAGGGGTAACCACCCTCGCCGCACAGCATGGGCTGGTAGGCGGCATATTCAGCGACGGGATTCACAAGACCGTTGCCAATCATGGCACTGCTCACCTTGACGGGGAACGAGGGATCGGTGTTAATATCCTCCGTGAACACAGGGATGTAACGGCCGGCATAGGATTCACCACTGATGTGCAGCTTGTGGGATTTGTATTGCGGGTTCTCGTTAAAGAACTGCGTTAGGGCCGACTTGAAGTCGGCGCTGGCGGTGAGCGAGTCCGAAACACTCTCTTGAGCTACCGAGTAGCCGACTCCGGCGGGGTTGTCGATGTACATCAGGTTGGAAAAGGAGTTCCATGAGTAGGGGTTGTGGACAATCGTGCTGGTACCGTTGAGGCTCGCCGGGCCATTCTCAAACAGAGCCGCCTCGAGCGACGAGCATCCCGGGCCACCATTAAGCCAGATCACCAGAGGGTCCTCTGAAGGGTTGCCACGGGACTCGAAGAGCCAGTAGAACAGCTGATTGCCAGAGTCTGTGTTGAGGTAGCCAGCCTGTTGGGCCACATCATCCAGACCCAGCGAAGCCGGATCGGGGTTGGCCCGCTTGGCATGCGATGACTCGGGTGCCGAGCCCACGCTTCGCTTCTGCTCTTCCGCAGCCGTTTCGTTGCCGCTCTGGATAGCGTGGATCTGTGCCTCCGACAGCGGTGGGGGCATGAGCATGAGGGCCGAAGCAGCCGAGATAGCAGCACTAAGAGTGATCAGCTTCATTTGTATTTGTTATTGAGATACTCCGATCACCGTCTTAGCTACCTATTTATACCTGAGGAGGTCTAGGTCCGATCACTAGCATGGTTTGCAGGCCCTCCCACTCAGCATCATCTGCAGGGTACCTATCAACTACGTGCATGCAATCTGTATTCTTTCAGAGAGCCGATCGGATTACCTGGGCAAGTACGGGCCGATATGAGATAAGCTTCTAGCCGAGCGTGTAAGATCCCGCCTAAAACTCGATTTCAGGAGTAGACGGCTACTGATTTCGTTGTGATATACACCTAAAAAGCGGCTCCGTCGCTACCAATATCCGGCCCGACTGCATGACTCGTAGGGTATATATGGGTCCTCAACCATCCTCGAGGCCAAGGGTTATGCAGTAAACGTCTGCCGATCGGCGACATGCCCAATTGGTTTTTGTGGTCTTCTGAAATAATCAATCGCCTGGCCCATGCATTATGCCTCGATCGGCAGCCCGCGCAGAATGGCAAACAGCAAACATAGCAATGCTAGTAGAATCCAAAAATAAAAATAATAATAATATCTAGCTCATGGTATAACGTCTCACGAGGTTGCGTTGAGAATGAACTCGTAGTACCACGCCACCGTCATACTGTGGCTGCGGAACCGCAGACGCTCATTCACGGTATGGTAGTTGACCATATCGGCGGCCAGACCGGGCTTGAAGCGGTAGATCGCCCGCGTAAGGCCCCAAACGTGGCGGGTATCGGTGTTGGCGGCGAACACGGCCGGCGCCATCACGAGCGGCTCCGTCTCGAACGGCGCGCCATCGACCACCGAACGCGTCGTTCCCGCGACCAGGTCCCACTGGCTGCCCCAGTGCGGCGAGACGGGCGCCGGCTCGAGCGTGCGCACGGCGGTGATGTTGAATGAGCCCGCGAGAGTGCGGTCGAGCAGCGACTCGCCCTGCGATGACACGCCGAGCCCGAAGTCGCGCGCGACCGACGACACGATCTCCTCAAAGCGGTCGATGAGCGCGGCCGAGCCGCTGTTCAGGTTGATGCGGTGGTTCACGCGCAGCTCGACCTGCTCGGGCAGGGCATTCAGCTTCACGCCGCCAGCCACGACATCCACAGCCTGCGACGTGCGGATCCAGTACTTCTGCGAGGGAATGCTGCTCACGTAGTCCGTGAGGTGCTGGCGATGGTCCTCGTGGTCAATGTCCAGCGGCCAGCGGCGCATCTCCTTGTTCATGTGCGGCGCGTGCTCGGCCAGGCACCGGTAGAAGCCCAGAGTGGGGTTGCTGTCCTCGAGCTCGGCCGGGAACGGGTGGCTCTCTAGCCGCTTGACGACCTCGCTCATGATGCCGATGCCGGTGTGATCGGGCGGGACGCTCGAGTGGCCGCCAGGAGTCTCGAGGGTGACCAGGATGTCGAGGTAGCCCTTCTCGCCCACCGCAACGGCACCCACGAGTGCGCCGTGCACAAGCGGCATACCGAAGCCCTCGTCCACCACGAGTTCGACGCCGTCGGCGCCGTAGCGACGCTCGATCTCCTGGGCCAGCGGCAGCGCGCCGCGGAAGCCGCCGATCTCCTCGTCGAAACCGAACGAGATCAACACGGTGCGTTTGGGCTGCCAGCCTTGCGAAATAAGCGCCTCCACGGACTCTAGAATGCCGATCAGCGAGTCCTTCGTGTCGGCCGCGCCACGGCCGTACAGCCACTCGCCGTCGTAGAACGCCTCAAACGGCTCGTGGTCCCACTGGTCGAGCGTCTCCTCGGGCACAGGCACCACGTCCTGGTGCGCCATCAGCATTACCGGCTTCAGCGACTCGTCCGATCCGGGGATCGTGTACAGCAGGCCGTAGGTGTTCACCACCTCGGCGTGCTTGGAGGTCAGCGGGAACGTGCGGAACAGGTACTCGTGCTGTTTTTTGAAGATGCCGAAGCGTGGCTCCAGCACAGGGTCCTCGTTCATGTCATCGTAGCTCATCGTCGGCAGGCGCAGAGCTCCTTGCAGCACTCGGACAGAGTGCTTCACGTACTCGGGCTCGTAGAACATGCGGCTCGACAGCAAGTGCTGTTTCGAGCCAAGAAGTGCAGGTGTCTGTGGGGGCTCATCGAAAAGTTCGCTTTCGAGATACTGCGAGGGACGCAAGGCCGGAACCTGAGGGCAGTAGTTCGTGACAATATCAGGCGGTGCCTCAGGAAGTAGCGTATAGACTATAAGCAGCATGAAGCTGAATACCAGCGCCATGAGGCCAATTTCGGTTGGTGACCGCCGCATCAGCTGCGACGAATACATGGCTCCGATCTGTCAATGGCAACCCTTCTCTGCTCGTACAGGTAATATAGTTGTCGAACCTCTGTGGGGAACTCGAGGAAGGGGTTAGGCCACCCAGGACCACTTGGACGTTTACCCGCCCATACCCCCTGCGGGCCAAGAGCCACCGGGCCCGGTAATACCTCAAGACTTTCGATCACGAGACCAGCTTCCAAATCGTTGGCCAGAAATGAAAGCTAAATGATCGGCGCAATTAGCGGGCCAGACAACCAATTGGTTTGGACCTATATCTTAAAATGAATGACGTCAGATCTAATGAGATATTGAAATTAAGTATGTAAAAACACCAGCAGCCGGTAGCTGCTTATGATAGTCATTATTAGTTTGTATTTTGTTTTGCTCAATGAATTTATAGCTCAGGAAACATCTTGGTAAGCTCCCGGATTTTGGCCTCATCAGTCAGGTGCCAGAACTCGGCAACGTTGCGTCCGAGGCCCTCAGACTCGCGCTGAAGGTTCCTCTTCTCCGACGGAGCATATGAAATCCGGATGAAGGTCGCCATGTGCTCGGCGTCCACCTGCGACGGCGCGAAGAAGTAGCCCGGTGTGATGAGTACTGGCTGCTCGTGGGTAGCATTATACGACCACAGAGCTCGCGACAGCTCCAGCACCGAGAACTTGTGCACCATGGGGTGGTTCTGATACTGCACGCTGATCCACACAAACATGCCGGCCGCCGGACTTTTGAAGTCGAGCACGAGCTTGTCGTCCACGTAGCGATACTTGTCAAGCGCTGCGACCATGATGTTTCGGCGCTCCTCATATTCGGCACGCAGGTTGCTGAGCCACTGCAGCCAACCTTCATGGCCCCATTTGTTGAGAGCCTCCATCATTAGAACCTGCGTGAATCCCGAGGGCTGCTGCGTTGCCTCCTCGGCCAGCTGATAGATACGGCTGATAAGACGGGGCTGGGCAGTGATCCAGCCCATTCGTGCACCCGGCACGAAGTTTTTCGAGAAGCTGTCAAGACGGATCACGCGGCCATCGGTATCAACATCGAAGTAACACTTGTTCTGCTTGCCATCAAACTGCAAGAACCAGTAAGGCTCGTCCTCAACGATGATCACGTCGTATTTCTGGCACACCGCGTAGATCTCCTTGCGACGCTCGGGACCAGCCGTAGCTCCAGTTGGGTTCTGGCCAATCGAGACGGTGTAGAGTAGATGCGGCCGCTTGCCCTTCGTGGTGTCCCAACTACTGAGCAAGTTATCCAGCTTCTCAGGCAGAATACCCTCGCTGTCCATAGGAGCGGCCAAGATGTTCAGGCCGCGGACCCGGGCGGCCTCAGCAGCGAGTGAATACGTAAACTCCTCGGTGATAATACCTTGTCTCCACTCCACAGGGTAATCATCGTGCCACTCATTTGACAGTACCTGGAGCACCTTGTACCAGCCATCAGTGCTGCCAAGGCTCACCATTGTGCCAAAACCACCGGCATAGCGGGGCGTGATGGTCTGAGTCACGAACTGCTGGATCCACTCCTGAAGTTCGGGCACTCCGCCGGCCTGGCCATATTGAAGCGCCGTCTGGATTTTGAGGTCGCTGGGAGTGAGCGGAACGGAGGGCAGTGCCTCGTCATTCACTCCATTCGCGTGTGCAGTTGTGGCCTCTAGGGTGCGGATGGGGAACAGCTTCTCATTGGGCATACCTGCGGACAGCTGATAGATGTTGGGAATATCTTCGTACTGATAAAACAGCTTGAAAATGTTGGGTTTTCTCCGAGCCACGGCTTTGCCGAGGTGGTGGTCGAGATTCTGAGATTCCGGCAGCGACATGTCGAGATACAGAACAGTGTGTGCTTTTAACCTTTTTACAACTGCTTTCGTGCTTAAAGAATGTTAGAAAAACAACTAGTTGAACTCCTGGCAGAGCAGTGTGTTTGTACTAGTACTAGTCCGAATGGTGTGAGAGTGGCGCGAATCAGTCACCCTACTATATATAGACCCCGCGTATGTGCGTGGAATCGTGGAGTTACCACACACTCCGCGAAACCCCCTTACCCTTGATAAGAAATACAATGTACCTTCACAACATCTAATAATCTAAATATGTACCATTTACTGAACTCAACCGAGAATGGTATGAATATTAACTATTATACTGCTTTACAAAGATTTTTGATTATTTTATACGATTTTATGCATGAATCCTCTCATAAAATCGGTGTGTTGATGGGGTTAGGTTAATGCACTCGATAATAGATCGTGAGGGGTCTCATTGCTAATATGCACCCCAAATATAGTTGCCTCTACTCACTATTTGTCTATATTGAGATGAAATTCATTATTTTTGCCCGAATTTTCATCTACTTTGTGTATTTTTTTCCTGTGAATATGGCTGTATAGTTGTCATGTTTATATGAATACATGGCGAGCCGTTCATGCAAGGTGATTTTGCGATAAGAGGTCTCATTCGATTTAAAATATTCCAGTTTTTTTCTAAATGTAAATGATTGGTAAGTTCGAGTCACTTCAAAAGATAGGCTATAACAATTGGAGCTATCGAAGCTGGATTGGATGGCTAAATGATATTTTTAACTATTTCTGCTCGCCTCTACTACACTGAAATACGTACCCTGATTTCCGCGGTCCGATAAAGAAGCTTAGGGCACAAGCTTGAATTCGATTTCCTAGATTCGAGCGAACGTTACGTGGGAGTTGCGCTATGCACCCCAAATGATAGCCGTAACAAGTTGCGGAAGCCTCTTATGGTATGGCTTCCCCCAAGTGTACCATACGCCAATGGATTAAACGTTACATATTTTTTGTTGACCATACACTTATATCAGTATATTTAGCGTCGATAAGTCAATGCGCTTGTAGGCTATTGGATTATTTCATTACTTACTGAGCATCGGAGCATACCCACCAATAGGACGAATCGCATATCTGTACCACGTGATGACCACCTTGCTGACAAAAATTTTCCAATCTAGCTGGACACACCCTACCGATTAAGGCTGGGCGTAATCGATCAGCAGGGGTGAAGCCCTGCTAAGGCATGGGTGAATAGGTCTTTGGCCTGGAATTAATCCAACAAAACTGCTTATAAGATCAATAACGTCACAGTATATAACGAGATAATGTTGAAAGGAAGGTATTGTCTCTATTCTATAAAGCAATTCGCATATCATAGATAGCGGCGCGGTCCTCCGCTTACTCTAAGTGTGCATCTTACACCCGAACCCAGCACTCTTGTTGAAAAAACCCGACACACTTTAGACGGTCTACCTACAGTTGACTTAAAAAAAATCTGGCGTGTCGTGCTTTACTTGTTCGACCAGTTTGCGCATCCCGCTCCAGCTTCTTTTTATAGTACAAATCGAACTGTATAGCTATCGTCTGTTTTAAAAAAAAAAACTCGCTTCCGCCTCATTCAGATCAAGTGCAATGTCTTCCAAGGTGTCTAAGGCTTCGCCCGGCTCAGACAAGCCCACTCGCATCGCCATTGTTAGCTCCGATAAATGCAAGCCCCAGAGATGTAAGCAAGAGTGCAAGCGGTCGTGTCCTGTTGTGCGCACTGGAAAACAGTGCATTGAAGTGACACCCACCTCGAAAATTGCATTCATTAGCGAAATGCTGTGCATTGGTTGCGGTATTTGCGTGAAGAAATGTCCCTTTGGCGCCGTGACTATTATCAACCTCCCCACAAACTTGGAGAATGAGGTCTCGATGCGTTTCTCTGCTAACTCCTTCAAGCTCCACCGTTTGCCTATGCCTCGTCCTGGTCAGGTATTGGGTCTCGTTGGTAGTAACGGTATTGGCAAGAGTACAGCTCTCAAAATTCTGTCCGGTAAGGAGACCCCGAACTTGGGCCGCTATGAGAACCCTCCTACATGGCCTGAGCTGCTGGTTCACTATCGTGGATCGGAGCTGCAGAACTACTTCCAGCGCATGCTGGATAACAAGTTGAAGGCTATTGTTAAGCCTCAGTACGTTGATAATATTCCCAAGGCCATCAAGGGCCCCAAGAACCAGGTTGGACAGCTTCTGACTCGTGACGGCCCCTCAACCCGTGTGGAGGACTTCGACTACATCATCGACACTCTTCAGCTGAGCAAGCTCGGCCAGCGTGAGGTTGCGCATCTTAGTGGTGGTGAGCTGCAGCGTTTCGCCATTGGTATGGCTGCTGCTCAGAAGGCTGATGTGTACATGTTTGACGAGCCCAGTTCGTATCTTGATGTTAAGCAGCGTCTTAATGCTGCCAACGTCATCCGCTCTGTGGTGACCAACGACAACTATGTGATCTGTGTTGAGCACGATTTGTCGGTGCTTGACTATCTGTCCGACTACATCTGTATTCTTTACGGTGTCCCCTCCGTCTATGGAGTGGTTTCGATGCCTGCCTCCGTCCGTGAGGGTATCAACATGTTCCTCGACGGTAACATTCCCAGTGAGAACATGCGTTTCCGTACCGAGTCGTTGCAGTTCCGTCTGGCCGAGGCCCAAGAGGATCTTGTTGAGGCGGCCCGTGAGCGCGACTTCAAGTACCCGAACATGGTGAAGACCATGGGCGACTTCAAGCTTGAGCTAAAGTCGGGTACTTTCACGAACTCAGAGATCATTGTCATGATGGGTGAGAACGGAACCGGTAAGACTACTTTCTGCCGCATGCTCGCTGGTGCTCTTGCTCCGGATGATGGTGTCAAGATGCCGCAGATGAGCGTTTCCATGAAGCCGCAGAAGATTGCTCCGAAGTTCAAGGGTACAGTGCGCCAGCTTTTCTTCAAGAAGATCCGCGCTTCGTTCCTGCACCCTCAGTTCCAGACCGATGTCGCCAAGCCGTTGCGCATCGACGATATCATTGATCAGGAGGTTCAGCACCTTTCGGGTGGTGAGCTGCAGCGTGTTGCCATCGTGTTGTCGCTCGGTGTGCCCGCTGATATCTACGTCATTGATGAGCCCAGTGCCTACCTTGATTCAGAGCAGCGTGTGATCTGCTCCAAGGTCATCCGCCGATTTATCATGCACGCCAAAAAGACAGCATTCATTGTGGAGCACGATTTTATCATGGCCACGTACCTGGCTGACCGTGTCATTGTGTTCGAGGGTGAGCCTGGTGTCAACGCGTACGCGAACCGTCCCGAGTCGCTGCTCACAGGCTGCAACCAGTTCTTGAAGAACCTCAATGTGACGTTCCGCCGCGACCCGACCAGTTTCCGTCCTCGTATCAACAAGCTGGACTCTCAGATGGACCAGGAGCAGAAGTCGAACGGTAACTACTTCTTCCTCGAGAACCCCAACTAGATGTGGGTTCGCTTATTTATTGTCTATCTGCTGTGTGTCTTGCTGTAATTGAGTGGAGTACGGCAGCCGGATGTAAACTTATCTAATTAGATTTTCATAATTTTAAAATAACCAACCCAGCAAACGCGCCGTAAAATTTAATAGCCACATTACTCTGCATTTTCTTTACGCGGCCTTCGGCATTGAAAGGCTTACCGATGGAGGCTTACAATGGCAGGAAATATATGTGTACGGGCTAAATTTGTCTATGTGCCCTCATACCCTTACCCACAGTTCACCACTGCCAGTTAGATCTAGTGTAATATCATCGCTCCAGTGCTCGACGTGATATCCCGGATATAGATGTCGCACCAACGCCCCCAGCCCGTCTCTTTCGACGACATTGACTATAATGACCACCGTCAGCTCAGACAGGCCCAGGACTCGCTGATCCGCGAGCAGGCGATTCGCGTTGAGGCGCTGGACGTCGTGCGAAAAGCGCTCGAAAAGTGCTTCGAGACTCAAGGCCCCAACCAGCTCGAGAACTGCCGCGATCTTGCGGAGAGATATCTCGATCTGCTACCCACTAGTGAAATGCGTGGCTACCTCAGCTACCAGCGAAATGACCCCACGAAATGATAGATGCGTTGTGAGAAACGAAACGATAAGCACATGGCGGCCTTCTAACAGATTCGTGGCGGCCTTCTCGGAGCACGTAACTATAAAAGCGAGGTTTGTCACTCCAAAATTTATTAATTATCCTTATAGATTAAAAATTTGGCGTTCATGCGATGTATGCGAAAATAGTAATTACTCGAGTTCAATGTAGGTCATATAGTCTTTGGAGGCTGTACTCGTTTATTTCTCTGATTCAATAGTGCTGCTCTCGCTCGTGACTGGATTGACAGTGATTTCAACCATTGATTCTGCTTCAGCGGACTTCTTGTCCTTCGCTGCGCCTGGGCCGGAATCAGCCTTTGATGTAGCCTTCTGTGCACTCGTAACGGCGGACTTATCAAGGCTTTTAGTATCACCAGTCTTCTCTTTGACATTCTCGTCGGTCTTGGGGTCCTTATCGGCGGCAGCCTTGACCTCCGAAGCGGCAATGGCATCGCTCGTCGCTTCACCCACTTGGAGATGGCCACACACGCGGCAGATATAAGTTACTTCTTCGGCAGCCCGACCATATGGAGCTAGGCCGTTGTGGGCGTGACACTGCGGACAGATCAAGGCGTAGCGATAGGCGGGGCTGTTCTCGTTGATGCCAAGAATCACATCAAGCACGCGGTCCACCCAAGATGAGTGGTACACCGGAATGAATGTCTCCTCTCGGCCAGTTGCAGCGTCGATGCCATGCAGAGTCCCGTCGGGAGCATTAGTTGCACCGAGTAGGCCGCTGTGCGCAGCTTCTTGAGTAGCCTTGTCAACGGCAGCAGGAATTTTCGAATTCTTCGTGCTGGGTGATTTGTCGGAATTACCATGTCGGTTCTTAACTCCGTCTTTATTTCCGCTCTTCCCAGTTGCTTTACCGCCCTTTCCACCATCAGGGTGAATCTTGCCGACCGGCACTTTCGAGTCATTAGAATCGTCAATTAGGTTCATGATCTCATCAAATTTCGTTTGTTTTTTGAATTCCTCCACGAGGTTCTTACGCTTGGCAACGAGAAGCTCCAGAGATTCCTCCCGGTGCTTCTTACGACGCAGTGTGATGCGGGAAATGAACTTGTAGCCAGCAACAACCAGAAACGGGATGGACACCAGCATGACGATAGTCTGAGTGAAGTGTTTTCGCATTCCAAACAGAAAGGCGTACACCATGTACAGAGCATACAGTAACACCGTCTGTTGTGCAAACGTCCGCGGCCAATTACGATTGGCCGTGGTGGCTGACAGAACCAGCGCTCGCTGACGGCGAATTTGTTCAGCTAGCCGCGGGAGCTCATGCTTGTAATTGGGCCCACGGCTCCATGGCAGCCATCTTACCATCGTGTTCTGGAGCTAGGCGATATCCTACTAAGGTGGCCTAAACGATATCCAACTGGCTCCCTACCCTTAGGTGTGCGTTTCAGAACCACTCTGTTGGCTCCAAAGCTTGCTAGCACTATAAGC
This sequence comes from Starmerella ratchasimensis, assembly GCA_030562965.1. Taxonomy (NCBI): domain Eukaryota; kingdom Fungi; phylum Ascomycota; class Dipodascomycetes; order Dipodascales; family Trichomonascaceae; genus Starmerella; species Starmerella ratchasimensis. The sequence continues at coordinate 290,690 of JAKUAQ010000008.1, forward strand.
AAGGAAGAGTAATAATGTCTACGTACATATTTTCAAGTACCAGCCAAGATGGAGGATCTTTATAGCTAATAGCGCACGAACATCTAACCACAAAGGAGGCTGAGCTATTTTGCGTTTGTTATTATTTTTATCAATATATTCACCAGACCCTAGGTTCGCATTATCTATCGCGTATCATGATGAACCTCCCTGCGCATTTTTCGCCCAGGAATGTTTGTTGACTTTGATTAAGAACGATCGCCGCGAAAACATCGCATATCTGGCAGATCATGTCGAACTCTCCCAGCATATAGGTGGGCTTAGGGGAAATTAATACGACTGGCGAGTCAATGGATGCAGGGCAGTCTCTCTTCGCGTAGCGTGTGCGACGATCAAACACGAACTACACCAAAAACCGACACGATTACTGTTCAAAAAGGCTACATCCGTAATATCCCGTTAAAACTCGTAAAGCAAAGCTCGCACCTGGTAGTATACAGTCACGCCGCCCTGTCTACTGGCGGCGGCTCTGTGCCCCCTAACCTTAGCCGTTGGTATCGTATATACGTTGCGATCAGTTTTATGTAGCCGTACCAGTATCTATACGCCCTCCCAACGACAAGGGCAGAGATCCCTGCCCAGGTACGCACGATGCTAGGTTTCGGACCACCCATCCGTCCAACCATAAGACCACAAGCCCAGGACCGCCTCCGCTGCCGGCCCACCCGCTACCACACTTAACCTCACATATACACCACCTCACCCAGCTTTACCCACCACAGTGTAATTGCGAGACCAAATGTCGCTTTCGTCGAAGCTTTCCATCAAGGACCTTAGCCTTAAGGGCAAGCGCGTTCTGATCCGCGTGGACTTCAACGTCCCCCTGGAGAACGGTAAGATCACCAACAACCAGCGTATCACTGCTGCGCTGCCTACCATCAAGTATGCACTCGAGCAGGGCGCCAAGAGCGTTGTTCTGATGTCGCACCTTGGCCGTCCCAACGGCGAGCGTGTTGAGAAGTACTCGCTCAAGCCCGTGGCTGCTGAGCTCCGTGAGCTTCTCAACCGCGACGTTGAGTTCCTTAACGACTGCGTCGGCCCTGAGGTCGAGAAGGCCTGCGCCGATCCCAAGCCCGGCACTCTCATCCTGTTGGAGAACCTGCGTTTCCACATCGAGGAGGAGGGCTCTAAGAAGGACGCCGATGGCAAGAAGACCAAGGCCGATCCTAAGGCCGTTGAGGCCTTCCGTGCCTCTCTGAGCAAGCTTGGCGACGTTTACGTCAATGACGCTTTCGGCACTGCTCACCGCGCCCACTCCTCGATGGTCGGTGTCCAGGTTCCCGAGCGTGCTGCCGGTTTCCTCATGGGCAAGGAGCTCGAGTACTTCGGCAAGGCCCTCGAGGACCCCAAGCGTCCCTTCCTCGCCATCCTCGGCGGTGCTAAGGTCAGCGACAAGATCCAGCTTATCAACAACCTGATACCTAAGGTCGACAAGCTGATCATTGGCGGTGGCATGGCGTTCACCTTCAAGAAGGCCCTGGACAACATGCCCATCGGCAACTCCCTGTACGATGCTGAGGGTGCCAAGATCGTGCCCGAGATTATGGCCAACGCCAAGAAGCACAACGTTGAGATCCTGCTGCCCGTCGACTACTCGACCGGTGACAAGTTCGCTGCTGACGCCGCCGTTGGCACTGCCACTGACGACCATGGAATCCGTGACGGCTGGATGGGTCTTGATATCGGCCCCTTGAGTGTCCAGAAGTTCAGCGAGGCCATCGCTGTCTCGCACACCATCATCTGGAATGGTCCTCCGGGCGTGTTCGAGTTCGAGAACTTCTCGAAGGGCACTGCTTCGCTCGGTGCTGCCGCCGTCATGGCCGCCGAGCACGGTTCCACCGTCATTGTCGGCGGTGGTGACACTGCTACTGCTATCAAGAAGTTCGGCTACAGCAAGTACATCACCCACGTTTCGACCGGTGGTGGTGCTTCGCTCGAGCTGCTGGAGGGCAAGGAGCTCCCTGGTGTCACTGCTCTCTCCAGCAAATAAGCTAGCGATACAGATATATAATCCACTCGACACACATTATTCAAGTTCTACAATAGTCAATTTGTTGGACAGTAAGCATACTACCTACACTCGAGGCTGTATCTACATCACAGGTGCATTCCAAATAAATATTGGCATGTGTATCTATATATGTACAAATTTAGCTCTTATACTTGATAGGGAAGTCGGTGTAGCCCTCAACGCTATCACCACCCTGGCCGTACCAAGTGCGAGTCGAGAAGTCGCCATGGGGCGCCCACTCGTCATCCTTGTGGCGGATCTTCTCAACAAGGTCGGGGTTCGAGATGAAGGGACGGCCGAAGACGATCGCATCAGCAATGCCACTGTTCAGCGCCTCCTCGGCGGAAACACGGTTGTAGTCCTGGTTCAGCACGAGGTTACCCTTGTAGTACTTGCGGAACGTCGGGTGCAACTTGGGCACATCAGTAGAGCCCATGGTGCCGTTGGGGCCCACCTCACGCAGCTCAACAAAAGCAAGGTCATACTTGTTGAGCATCTTAGCCACCTCGCTGTACAGAGCCTCGGGGTTGCTGTCATCCACACCCTGCGTGTCGCCGTTGGGCGACAGACGGATGCCAGTCTTAGGGCCGCCAATGGCACCAGTCACCTCGCGTAGCACATCATCCAAGAAACGAATGCGGTTCTCCACCGATCCACCGTACTCGTCGGTACGCTTGTTCGAATTGTCACGCAGGAACTGGTCGATCAGGTAGCCATTACCACCCTGGATCTCAACACCATCGAAACCGGCCTCAATGGCATTCTTAGCAGCAGTACCGTAGTCCTTGGCCGTGGCCTGGATCTCGGGGATAGTAAGGGGACGCGCAACCTCGGGCTGCTTCACGCCCTCGTAGGTGTGCTGAGGGAACGGGTAGCTTGTGGCAGACGAAGACACGTTCCGCATACCACTGATCGAGGGGTGCGCAGCACGACCCAAGTGCCACAGCTGAGCGATAATGGGGCTGCCCTTGTCGTGCACAGCCTTGGTAATCGGCTTCCAGGCATTGATCTGCTCCTGCGTCCAAAGACCCGGGGCGAAGGCGAATCCCAGACCCTCCTGGCTGATGCCGACACCCTCACTGATCAGCAGACCGGCACCGGCACGCTGAGTGTAGTACTCGATCATAATCTTCGTAGGAACGTGCTCGCGTGTCGCACGGCTACGTGTGAGCGGTGACAGCCAGATACGGTTTGCCGCGTGAAGCGCACCCACGTCAATGGGGTTGAAAAGAGGCGAAGAACTCATTGATCTGTTTAGAAGAATCTCTCGATCTCCACGAGTGTATTTCTAACTATGACTTATATATACGTACATGCGATGCGGAGGTGTCAACTGTAGCTCGGGCTGATGAGGATCCAGCCCTGGCTGCAGTGCATCACGCCGGAGTCGGACCTTGATAACTGGGTTAAGTATGACAAATAGTGCGTTTAGACGACAGTCTATCCAAGTCAGGGACACCCTTAACCCAGACCACTTACCTCGGTCTTTGGGAGCCTGTTGGACAGTAGGCATTCTATTCTCCCAAAGACTCCATGACGCTCCGCTATTGGCCGATGACCCGATACGCGGATCTCCAGAAAGGCACCTCGGCCCGGTACGACATACGACCAGGACCAGATGCTATATAAACACACACGAACCTTCGGGGACAATTAACGGAGCTAGGTATTTACATTTGATTATTATATTCAGCAGAAGGCCGGATGCTTTCATCGTGAATCATTTGGAATCGTTCAGGTGTCGTCTTAGCATACGACATAACGCTCGTCGGAGGTATCGGACTTTTGAGCGACTCCGGCACCCTGTCCCAGGGTAAGCTGTCCGACAGAGCCCCTACCTTTTGGCCCCTACCTCTGCCCTTGAACCACACACGCATGACGCAATCACCTCGAGGACCTTCTCGCAATAGGCCGAGAGAAAAACTTGGTATTCCTCGGTACCTATGCGGAGTCAAGTATAGAGCATTTTCCGAGTTTATGGCTAAATAATTGAAGTATTGGTTTATCTCAATATATACGAGCATTTTAATAACGATGAGCACGTTAAACGATCCATGGGGCCATGAAGTCAGAACCGAGGTAGTGATTACTCATAAGGAAAAATTGGGCTCTTCTGCATGCACTGCCCTTGCATATTACGGATTCGACTAAATCCCAGGCTGCAACCTTCGATCACCGCCTGCAGCCCGAGCAGTGCTAATTCAAGATTTAATTCTTTTTTCTGGGGGCAAGAACGGCCGTTTTAGGATTTCGAATATCCGCTCCTCGCTGTGAGCCTCAAGTAGTTCCTTCTTATTATCATTAGCATCCACCTTGAATAGACCATTTTGATTCAATCTCATATTGTTGGCCTTCGCATGCCAACGTAGTTCACGATTGAAGTTATCGTTGCCTGTATAGTATATCATCGCTGCGCCCAATTCGGCCCATGGCACCAGTAAGATGTCCATGCGTCGCCATTTGCTGATCACTTGCGTAGAACCGAGCCAGCGGTCGCTGCCATGACTGAAGGTGTATGTTGCCAGACCCTCAGCTTTCATATTTTTGAGTAATACCCGTAGAAAGCTCTTCAGCTCGCGACTTTTCATATCTCGCTTTGTCACGATGATGTCGATATCTCCGCAATCCGGTTGGCCGCGGCGGTATGAACCCATGCAGTGCAATTCCATTTTATCGTCAATTTTAGCTGCAACTCGTTTCACTGCCTCGTAGTGTTGAGAAACTTCACCGCGAGAAATGCGCTCAATGAAGTCGTCGTGGTGGTCAATGGATACGCGTGCATTCTCGTCAAGCACTCGCCTCAGATCATCCAGCGTCCGATGACCATCATTGTACAACTTGCGAGCCGTGTAACGGCCAACTCCATAGACAGTAGCAAACAAGTTGATAGTGTTCATCTTTTCGCGATGCCCTTGGGACACGCGACAAGTCACTGTACCGTTCAAAATTCCATCCACTACTTGTGCCATATTGCGTGAGATTCCAGTCAATTCGCTAGCTTGAGAGCCTGATGTTATCATCACGTCTAGCTTTTCTATCTTTTTGAGTGCTCGTTCATACGCTCTAGCACCAAATTCCTCCCCGGCGGTTTGTCGGGATAGCATGAGGTTGTGAAAAATCTCGATAATCATCTGGTTGTGGTGAGCGGCGGTACCTGAAGTAATGTTTTGAGAGGTTATCACATTGGTTTGAGGGGATTTTGATGATGCCGTTTGTGGTGCGGGTGATGTTTCTCTTTGTGGTAGCTTCTCTGCCTTTGGCAGATCAGGAAAAGCGTCATGTATCGCATTTTCTCGTTTGGCTTTCACAACTGGAGAATGAGAGTGTGGCTTAGGGGGAGATTGATTGGGGCTAGCTGGCTGAGATATGGCTTCGGGTTCGTTGTTATTTCTCTCCGGATCGACCTTACGTTTCTTTGGCGATTGATCAGGATGTTCCGGTTTACTGAATGGACTAGAAGCAACCTCTTTGCTAGCTTCTTTCACAACGTAATTATCTGTGTCGGCCAATTGGCCACTTTCAATGCAGTCACTAGTCCAGCTATCCTTAAGGATGAGGCATGTATTACTGATGGGCGATGAGTTTACCATCGACCAAAATATGGCAGTATTACCCGATGGAGCCACCAAAATGTGTGTTGTTTCGGCTTGTACTGAATTGTGGACTTTTGCTCCATTTTTCGCGCTAGCCGAAGCTCTTATGCCGTTCAATCGATAAATCGATTTAGGTGGATAGAAGTAAAAGGCCATGCCTTTAAACAGATTCTTTGACATAGCGCAGATCAGTCACACGCAAGTGTAATGCGCAACCTTTCAATCTGTGCTCGGCTTAGCAGATGCTCATATTCAGCGTTGTCCGGTACAACTCTAACGGATGGCACGGCACCCCCGATCGTTCACCGTCGCTGGAGTGCCTAGGGTAGCTGATTTAGTTTCACACAAGCCCACACCTTCTCGACTAAGACTATGCATTTCGGTGCTGCATTGGAGTACAAGCGTTCGGTTGTGAACAAACGAGAAGAATCTAATAATCGAAACTCTATTCGCTATATAATTCCGATTTCGTCCGATAAAGTCTTAAAAAAAATAATCAGTTCTTCAAAGGGTAACTGCGTGCGGCTATGTATGCAGATAATGCATAGAGCGAAGAATCATCATCATAGGGTGAGACGATCTGGGGTGATTGGGTATTGTTTTTGGGACAGTGACTTCGAGAATATTGAGGGTAAGGAGAATGACTCGGGTTAGATAGCGTGATGTAATTCAGCCTTTGAGGCCGCAGATATCACAACGTCCCCGCGGCTCGTTAGTTTTTCAACCCCAAGACGATCTTAGTGATCAAAAAGAGTCATTGAAGGCGAAAAAAATAGAAAAGAAACAACTTAGTGTGTTTGATCTGACAGAATTCGAAAGAAGATTAACCGTTCGCACAATGGATACATTACATGCACCTCCGACTGAAGCAGCGGTGAGCATTCCAGAGAACGCTAACCACGCAGTTAGTGTTTCGCTTCCTTTATGGAAGCACAATGTAGCCTACGAAGAAGGTGACAAGGAGTTGTCGGAAAAGATGAAGAGCGGATACCCGCGGTTCAAGATCCACTTTAAAATTGAAGGGCTTGTAGAGCGAATCGAAAGAGAGTATGGCCGAGAAGGGGAGCGCGCAATGATATTTTCGTCTTACGGTGCAGCCCGAAGGTGCCGTGAGTTCATTAAGAAGCGTCATTCCGATGCTTTTATCCGTGTTCTGCAGCTTTCGTCGCCCAAGCAGAGTGATGACTCACTGGACGTCAAAATTGCAATCGTTCTTTTCGACGCAGACTTGTTCCCTGTGGCTAAACAATATTGGCAACATACTGGTGAGGGCATCTCTAGCCGTCAGGCCCAGTACTTTTTGGAGCGCCTCGAGGAGCAGGATCAACTGAAGGCCGAGTCATTGATCACCGGTTCCATTCCCTCGACGGCATCCTTCCCGTCTTCAATCTCGGCTGGTAAACTTTCTAGCTCAGTCACTAAATCTGCCTCTTCTCTTGAGACGCGCAAAGCGTCTCCGGACGTGGCAGGTGATGAGGATGCAGGCTTGAAGAGCGTGACGCAGCCTCAAGAAGCGTTCGTGGAGGAGCGCTTCGGCCGCTATTTACCGACAAAATTGGTAGACGAGGCCAAGCCTGCCCTTAAAAACCGCATCTCTCGTGAGATTTCTCGGAGAGGCAAGATCCCCATCAACCCGGAGCACATTTACCTCTATCCCTCTGGTATGACGGCGATCTTTTCGGCTTATCGCATAATCATGGAAGCCTTTAAAACAGAAAAATCGCAGACCAAAGCAGTCTGTTTTGGATTCCCGTATACGGACACTTTGAAAGTTCTCCAGAAATGGGGTCCCGGTGCGGAGTTTTTCCCCGTCGGAGATGACGCCGGAGATCTGGCGAAGTTGGAGCAGCAGCTCCGTGGTGGACTCAAGATCAGTTGTGTGCTCTGTGAGGTGCCGTCAAACCCCTTGCTGAACACCCCGAACCTCGTGAAGCTGCATGCTCTCTCCCGTGAATTCGGCTTTGCGATCATTGTTGACGATACCGTAGGCAACATGGCGAATGTCGACACTCTCAGCTACTCCGACATCACCGTTTCTAGTCTGACAAAGATCTTCAGCGGGGATTGCAATGTCATGGCTGGAGATCTCATTCTGAATCCGACAAGCCCTCACTTCGAGCTATTTAAGGCCACGCTCGACTCTCAGTTTCAGGACACACTTTGGGCTGAGGATGCGATTTACCTGGAGCGCAACTCGAGAGATTTTTATGCGCGTAACAAACAAATCAATGAGAATGCCGAGGCATTGGTGGAACTACTTGTGCATAACTGGAAGAAACACCCATCTCAGATCATCAAAAGCGTCCAATACCCCAAGGTATCCTCCACCCGAGCCAACTATGATGCCATCAAGTACGAGGATGGTGGCTATGGTGGACTTCTTTCAGTGGTGTTTCACAAGCCGGCTGCTGGTATTGCATTCTTTGATACATTGTTCATTGCCAAGGGCCCGTCTCTCGGCACCAACTTCACACTCGGATGCCCTTATACCATCATCGCGCATTACAACGAACTCGATTTTGTCAACAGTTGTGGCGTAGATACACATCTGGTGCGAATCAGCATTGGCTTAGAGGATAAGGACGAGTTGATCCAGAGGTTCCAGGTCGCGTTAGATGCGGCAGAACACGCGGCTTCTGCATGAGGCCGATCAGACACCCTGCGCATCAAAATTCTATAGAATATTTATTTGTACAATTACTTCATCAATTTCGGAGCGTAATACCCCGAGTTCACTATGCTATGTATGCAGCCTACCTTGGTATGTATCCCTATTTCTATGTCACCTAGACTGGAAGTTTCAGCCAAGGGACTCAAACGAAGGGTATTCTTCTCGCCGCAGCACCGTTCTTGCTGTTCATGATGGATCCCTGCAAGGAATTGATGACGCCGCTGCTTTATTTGAATGATGAAGAAAAGAAAACCACTTGAAAAACCCTTAAGGCACCAACGCCCTCAGCGTGCAACAACAGCCATAATTACGAGCACAATGGGCGCTGGGAGGACCAGCAATGAGGGCAGGGAACGCGCTGTTTTACCACATCCAGGACCCTCGGCGCCATTCCTCCCGTCGCGGCAAAATGGCTCGTAAATTTGTCACGTGCACTCATAGCTCCTCTCCGACCTTGGAGTCTTCTGTCATTGGGCGAACCCCAAGACCAGCTCCGTCACGACACAACTATCTTCACAATGATCAAGGGTCTCAAGTACTACAACGTTCCGGTCGTGAAGCCCCTGTGGCCTCTGTTCGCCGGCTCAGTGATCACTTTCTACCTCTTCGGTAAGGCTGCTGATGCCATGAGCCAGACTCCTGAGTACGCCAACGATCCCCGTAACCCCCACGCCAAGAAGCACTAAATGCTGCAAGTTTGCTAGTAATGAAATGCTGCTATGATCAGCAGAATGAAACCAGACTTTTCAACACTATTTTTTTCGCCGTGATACAGACGAGGAGACACCATAGTGTAGGATGGCTGGGCATGAATGATCCACAAAATTGAATGCTCAGAACGGGTGTAAAATAACGCGTGACGAGTAATTCTCATCCTTTAAATTAAATATTTGCTAAAACAAAGTGTAATATCACAACTAAGCCTCCGGGATCGAATCCAGGATCTCGATAGTCGGGACCTCGCCGTCCAGAGTTTTGATCATGTCGCGGGCTCGTAGCACCATCTGTTTCTCGGGCACTTTCACCACCGGCTCCGGCTTGGGTTGCTTCTTCTTTTGCTTTTTGGTGGTTGCTGCCTCTTCTGTACTCTCAGCGGTGCTTTCAGCGGTTTTGTCAGCAGATGCGTCCGGAGCTGCCTCTTCCTTCTCTTTGTTCTCAGCTTCATTCTCTTTCTCCAGATCGGCCTTCATATATTTGTTCCAAGTACCGATCACTTCCAATGCATCATCAAAAACCCATTTTCGGGCTGATCCCTGTAGACCTCGCACGTAGTTTAGCAGCGGTTCGTCATACTTCGGATCCGTGATGTCGATGAACATGTGTTTCAGCAGCCAATTCTGCTTCTGTTTCGAGAACTTCCACTCAGATTTGTTTTCGGTGTATTGACGCAGGTAAGAGAGCTGATCGAGCTCATGCGTAGGAGCCGGTTTGTCGGCCTTGGCGACTTTTGGCTTCTTTGCCGGTTTAGCCGGCTTGTCGGTATTCTCACCAGCCCGTTTAAGGCCTTCTTTGAGCGGGTCATAAGCCGCAGCTGATTTACTGACGGCAGCTTTAGTTTGTTTGAGACCAGCGCGCTTCCACGCCGGAATTGGGGCCTCGGACATAGCTCGATCTGTGCTGGGTCCGTGCTTGGGGTCCTATAATTTTCTCACCGGTAGGGTTCGATAGGGTAGCTCAGATGAAATTTACAAATGTGGAAATTACTGGGTCCGATCCCCAAATACGGCTTTGTTGAACATGAAAGCACGGCATCGAATAATAATATAATCGATATGAGGATCGACAGCCCGAGTTCCCCGAGGATCTGCTCTTCGCTCAATGACTTCTACCTTTATGAGTCTTTTTCTTTTATAATTTTTTGACATCATGTGTTAAGCTGTAATGATTACTGACGCATGCAGGCTACCAACCTTTTTTCTGGGCACGCAGACGCCATCAAGCGATTTTTTGTGTTCGATATCGTTAGGGGCTAGTTTTTGCACGCATCGCCGCTCCAGCCATAAGGGTGTTCCGCGGAGAAGTGCGGTTATCAACGCACCCTTCCCCTCGCACCTTACCCGCACGCGCACCCTACTCTCTATCTCTAGCGGATCAGCTTGGACAGCGACAGTTCCCACTCTCCGTGTTAGACCCAGTGACACTAGTGACATAGGACTAGGGACGGCAGCATAAACGAGCGAGAATTTGGACAACGATGGCGGATATCCAGAAGGTGTCTAAAGACGAATTCAATGCTGCGGTGGCGCACTACGTGTGCGTGAGCAGCGCCGGTCTCGGGGCTGAGGTCGTGAGCTACAGCGACCAGTGGTTTGCCGAGGCCTCGAACCTGATCAACCCCGCGCCGCCCAAGGTCGAGGTGCGCTTTGTGCCCAGTGGTCGCTGGTACGATGGCTGGGAGACGCGACGCCACAACACCGAGCCGTCGGACTGGGTTGTGATCAAGCTGGGCGTGGCCTCGGCCAAGATCCTTGGAGTGGAGGTCGACACCGCGTTCTTCAGCGGCAACCACGCACCCGCAATCAGCGTGGAGGGCTCCACGGACGGCGGCGAAACGTGGGAAGAGGTCCTTGCCAAGCACGAGTGCGGCCCTACCCAAGAGCACTTCTTCACCCGCGTTGCGGGCCTCAGCGCCAATGCGTACACGCACGTGCGGCTGCACATGTACCCCGACGGCGGCATTGCACGCTTCCGCGTGTGGGGCGAGCCCGTGCCGGTGTTCCCTGCGGACGCCAAGGAGGTGATCGACATGGCGGCAATCACGAACGGCGGCACGACGATCGCGGTGTCGGACCAGCACTTCAGCAGCGCGGACAACCTGCTGCTGCCTGGCCGCGGCATCGACATGAGCGACGGCTGGGAGACGAGCCGCTCGCGCGAGCCCGGACACGTCGACTGGGTGATTGTGAAGCTCGGCGCGCCGACGCAGATCTCGGCGTGCATCGTCGACACGGCGTTCTTCCGCGGCAACTTCCCGCAGTCCGTGGTGATAGAGGCGGCCTCCGCCGCGAGCAACGAAGAGGCGAAGCTGTCGTCGACGAAGTGGACGGAGATCGTGCCCCGCTCTAAGACCAGCGCGGACCAGGAGCACCGCTTCGAGGTGACAAGTGCGCCGCCGCACACGACCCACGTGAAGCTGACAATGATCCCGGACGGCGGCATCAAGCGCCTGCGCGTGTTCGGCAGCCGCTGAGGAGATAGTAGACATGGGTAGTGGACATAGGCAGTAGGTAGAAAAAGATCATTAAGTAGAGAACGACTTGGTTCAGCAGATCATTTACTAGTATTGCTATAGTATCGCTATACGCATGAGATTGTATGCACGGCATCATATATACAGCCTCATCTACAGCCTCATACATACAGCATCATGTATAACATCACTATCTGATTCCTCTATACCATCTGTTGTTAGCGTCACTAAATGTAAGGCACTTTGTGCCATACTATATGTATACAGGTAGAATTTAGGAACTATCATTACATAGTTATCACAGTTTAGCCGAGTACTCGGAAATCTCTCTCAACATTATCGCCAGCTTCTCTTTGAAGCGCACCCGCCTGAAACTCGGGGCATCAAGTTCTCTCACGGCGTCCTCGAGGCGCCACGAGAACAGGGTGTGCTGGTCGGAGACCAGAGAAATCTTCTCGCCGGCGGGGCAGACCATGAACTTGAAGTGGTCGCGGAAATTAAACTGGATCGCGCCGTCCGATAGGAAAAACGTCACACACTCCAGGGTCTTGCGCAGATAGTGCAGGAACCGGCCATGCGACACGTCGCCGCCGGCGCGCTCGATCGGAATGGCCTGTGCGAGCTCGCGGTCCATGTAGCGCCGCACGTACGACATGATGTCGATCTTCTTGCGGCGCCGCGGGTCATCCGAGTCGGCCGCCGTGCGGTGCAGCGTGTAATTTCCGGGCTGGCTCCGGCCCTCGCCGTACATAAACGTGTTGAACATGGGGTCCATGCGCATGATCGTGCGGTCGCGGTACAGCATGCCGACACTGCCGTCGCTCATGCCGTACGAAATGCCCCACGAGTCCTCGAAGTCCGCCCACCGCGTGATCACGACCGGTGGCGTCACGACCTCGGCCGGACCCGGCGCAGGCTGGGCGTTGGCGTTCTGCAAGGTGTCCAGTGCCGATCGGAGCGCTCTCTCGGTCTTGCCCAACTGTGTGCGGAGCGTGCCGACCACGTCAAGTCTCGATGTCGACGACGGCCGCGACGGCACAACACCGGCAATCGGCATGCCATTTCCCATGGGCTTGCCCATGACCACCACGTCCGGCACGATTCCGTGCTGCTGGTAGCCCCATGTTGTTTTTCCCAGACGGCCGA